>JAUPFT010000008.1:28437373-29037373 GCA_036936625.1 Parnassius smintheus behrii
ACTTGATGGTGAGTGAAAGAAATATGATCCAAAACTCTACTCAACTTCAGTAACTCAAACCCTTTCTGATGGAAAATAATCACGATTATCTTATAACTGCCTTTTGGCTATATCTGCCGTTGTATTGGTTAGTGGAGAATCCGTGTCGAACTTATGCGGGTGGTAGCTGAAGGGAAAATCTGGGGAGACTCAAGTTTGCGGCCGAATGGGACCCCACTCCCTTGAGGTGAGCGGTAGACTCATGACACGCTCTGCGGCTAGTAGCCATGCTGATCATGCGATCGGTTGTTAGTTAGTTTAGTTAGTTTACGACGGGCTGTTTTCCGCAACTCCACGTCTAAGCGCGTATTTTGCGTGTGGGCAGGAATATGTAGTTATTCGAGCCATGATATTTCCCCGAAGAAGTTCAACAGTCTTTTGATGTTGCAAACAACTTCGAGGAGCGATCCCGGCGTTCCAAGATGTTTCGCCCTATATGAAGCGACTTCTGGACATGTCAGCAACACGTGAGCCGCCGATTCTTCCTCTCCCATGCATGCTCTGCACAGGGGGCTATCAGTAACATCTATGGTGAACAAATGTTTACTAAAGGAGCCATGTCCTGTGATGCACTTGTTACTATCCTGATCTGTGGCTTGTTCAGTCTCGTTAGAACCTTGATTAAATGACTGTTTATTTCAGGCAGGGCTTCCCTAGCTTGTCTACAGTCTCCTTATTTTTTCCAAAGCCGAGCGCGTAAATATTGAAGTATCTACTACGTACCAGTGGACGAACGTAGCCAAAGGGGATCGGTATTATTGGTTCCGGCCCTGTAGTTGCCAGAGCTGATCCCCTTCTGGCAAGTTCATCTGCTGCATCGTTGCCCCTAGATCCACTGTGTCCTTTGATCCATTGCAGAGTCACATTGTTATGCTTACATACCTCATTCAGTCGTTGATGGCACTCGTATATCAGTCCCGAGTTCTTCACATTGCAACTCAGAGCTTGTAGTACCGCCATACTGTCTGTCAGTATTCTGATGGAGAAGTCTTTCACCTTCCTAGCATCTATTGCTATGGCCGCTTGGATGATACCCATGCATTCAGCCTGGAGGACTGTGTTGTGGGTACCCAGCGGTGTGCATATGTGGATATTCAGGTCTTCAGAGAAAGTCTCAGACCCCACACCTTCATTTGTTTTAGAATCATCCGTGAAAACTTTGAGCTCTCTTTGAACCAATCCTTCCAGATGGTCAGTTTCCTTCAATTGTATCCTGTACTTCTTATTGAATACAAACTGTTTTAGGATCCTATCATACTTGGCTTGAAAGATAGGAATTTTTGAGTATATTCTATCAATTATATCTGTGTGGGGGGACTCTACTCTTACTTAAAAGATTTAGGGTCTTGAGTCTAATGGCAGCTAACGTTGCTTCTTATTGTTACGTAGATTAAGCGGTGTTAGCTCCAGCATAGCCTCCAAAGCAGCTGTTGGTGTAGTCCTTATGCAGCCCGTGACTGCCATACAAGCCAATCTCTGGTAACGCTGAAGCTTTCGTTTAGTGGTGGCTTCAGTAGTTTTGGTCCACCATACCAGAGAGCCATATGTATTCATGGGCCGAATCACAGTTTTGTACAGCCACAGTATAATTTTTGGCGTTAAACCACATCGTTTGCCAATCATGTTTCTGCATTTCCAGAAAGTTAAACTAGCTTTGTTTTTTGTTTTCTATGTGTTTATTCCGGAGGAAAGCTGGAGTTTTGTGCTGAAAAGACTTCGAAGATGATAGTTATTCAGCAATCATTTTTGGGTGAACATTACTATAACCGTTTTGTTTGGATTAACGGTTAGGTCATGTTCCCTGCACCATTTCTCCACAATACGGAGAGCCGCTTGGGTCAGGTCGCACACAATGCTTGCTGTCTTTCCAGAGATTAGTATTGTCAGATCATTTGCATAACCGAATGTGAAGGAATGGTTAGCGTTTAATTTGCTGATGAGTAGATTAATGACCATATTCCACAGGAGAGGTAAAAGAACCCCAACTTGCGGGCATCCTTTCATGATTTGAATTGTCTGAGATTCATCAGCAATATTTATTTTTCGTGTACTGAGCATGTTTACTATCTAGTCAATCAGTACCGGTTCAACATTATGTCTACTTAGGGCACCCTTTATGCTGGAGAAATTTGTTCTGTCAAAAGCACCTTCTATGTCTATGAGGGAGCCTAGACATATTACTTTGTTTTTGATGGCCTCTTCAATCTTTGTTATTACATGGTGAAGTGCCAATTCTGTTGATTTACCTAAGCTATAGGCGTTCTCCCTCCCGTTCACACATCCTCTAAATCGTCTTTAGGAGAAAGGATGTGAGGCTAATAGGTCTGCAGGATTTAGGGTCTGTATAGTCGTTCTTACCCGATTTGTGTATGAACGTGACTTTCACTTCCCTCCATCCCCTAGGAACATATTTAAGAGCCAGACATTCTCTCATTATGGCAAAAAATTTGACTATTAGGACTTTACCCCTCACCCCTCCACTGCGGAAGTGCCGGGAATAAGCCGTCAGGTCCTGCTGCCTTATAGGGTTGGAAACTATGAATGGCCTAATGGATTTTGTCCATCGTCACCACTCTTTGTGCTAAGTCCCAATCTTCTTTTGTTGATGTTAGTGCATCTTCATGCTGGATCACCCTTTTAACTACACAGCAACCTGGGAATTGAGTATCAATTAGGATGCGTTGGGTTTCATCCGGCGATGTTGTCGGGTTTCTTTAAAGAGATAGATCCTGGCATGTTCTGGTTATCTAGGATTTTTCTTATTCGATTTGCCTGCCTGCAGAATTTGCGGCATCCTGTTGAGCGTCGATACTTGATACATTTTTTGTATTTACATAGACTTATCTTGCTTATATAGGACCCAGTCTTCATCCATTGAGGTATTCATTGCCCTATTTAGGGCTTTTCTTACCTTCTTACGTTTCCTGTCATCAGTCGTTTCCGATCATGACTTTAGTGACAGTTGCTAACAGTTCTTCTAGGAGCGATTGATCTGCTATGGTATTAGTTCCCCAAACACCCGCGAGCGAAGACGTCAGCCTATTGAGGTACTTTGTTTTATCCGTCTTGCGGGGATTTCTCCATGGAAGTATAGCGGGGATATCGACCTGTAGTACGCAGCAGATCCATCTGTGATCTGAGCATGAGGTCTCTTTTGACACATGCCATCCCGTTATTAGTTAAGCTGCCCCTTCTGTTGCAAGTGTCAGGTCGATTATTGTGCGACAGCGTTTATTTATAAAGGTTGGTTCAGAACGAATGTTTGAAAAAACCATAAACATAACATAAACATTCACGCCTGTCACCCAGAGGGGTAGGCAGAGACTACAGACTTCCATTTGGCATGATCCTGACGCACCTCTTCCGCCTCCTTCACATCCATACACCTACGCATACATGCTCGTCGGTTATGGGTACTCCTAATTTGGCCCGTTTTCAATAAATTGCCAATTTGGTCGATAAATTTTCGCCTAGGACGTCCCTTTCCGACTCTGCCATTCACTTCTGCACCATAAATTTTCTTTGTCACTCTTTCCTCATTCATTCTTTCCACGTGACCAAACCACCGAATCATTCCTTTCTTAATCCTGGTTACAACATCATCTTGCAAACCACACTCTTCTCTTATTACATAATTTCTTACCCTGTCATTCAGATTCAGCTAATATTTGAAATGGTTAGGTTAGTGCTAAATAAATATTCAACTAAAACCTTACCTCGTTCGTTGGGTTTTTCTATTCCCCAAAGGGGGTGATGCGCATTGGAGTCCGTCCCGATCACAACCTCTAGTCCGGCCCTCTCACAGAAATTCACCAGCCTGACGAAGTCGTGAGGGGGAGGGGTGTCTTCCTCAGGCATGTAGACCGAGGCGACGACTAACCTTCCCTCCTGTGTGTTTTGTAATGCTACGGCATACTTGTCTCTAGAACAGAAATCTGTTAATGGTTTTGCACAGATATCTTTAGTAATATAAATACACACTCTAGGCTTGTCGTGCTCAGAGTTGTATAGTAACTTAACTTTTAGGTTGTTTAGGCCTTTAATTTTACCAGCCCCAACCCATGGCTCCTGGATTAAGGCTATGGCCATGCTTTGTACCTCCAACCACTTGCGTAATTGTAGTTTATTAGTTTCACTATGGTGGACGTTGGCCTGCACTAGGCTAGTTTTGGAAGAAGGGCACGCCATCATCGATCGCGTCATCCTCGTCCCCGCCCAAAAATAAGCCTGCCAGCAGATCCCGGGTCTCATTGTCAGCCATCGAGTCGGAATTGGGCGGCAAAATGCAGTCCTCTTCGTCACCCAGTGAGCTGCCGCTGAGCCCAGTTTCCACTGGGGGCTTCGGCTCGGCTGTGCAGGCCGTTTTTTCACTGGACTTGGCATCCAGTGATTTCGATGTACCGGCAACCATGGCCACGGTATCCATGACTTCCGGGTTCTTTTCTGCCTCTTTTCTAGGTGGAGAATCAACGAATTTTCCTCCGCGACCCTGGAATTCATCAGCTACCTCCTTTGTTATGTGACCTGAACACGCACACGTTAAGGCCACACCGAAATCTGCTTTAACAGCAGCTTGTTCTTGCAGCCTTTGGTTGCTGTTCAAGTCGCACTTTTTTGTGCTCTCCTCTCGGCGAGCCGGACTCCTCCAGCATCCTTTTGGCAGCTCTTTCCTTCTTTCCAGGACGCTTGGCTGCTCTCTGATTCCTGGCGGATTTCTTTAGCCCGAGCAGAAGGCATAGCTGCTGGTTCCGGCAGCTATGCCTTCTGCTCGGGCTGGATTTTCATCCTTCCCGGTTTCAGCATGACTACTGGTTCCAGCCCCAAGCACCGCGGTAGCAGTAGCTTGCCCAGCTCCTTGAGTCTTGCTCTTGGAAGCAGCGAGCAAGGCTCTTTATCTGCGGCCTTTTTCTCGCTGCTTCTTCTTTTTGACCTTTGCGCTACCGCCTGCTGGGATAGACCCACCTGATGGTGCGTCTGGTCGGCAAAGCACCATTTTGGGTGCCTTGCACTTCCCCTTACGGCTCACCACCTGCCAGGCAGCGGAGAAAAGGTTTTCAGTCCTTTGGGGCTCCGCAGGAGTTTTGCTACTCTCGGCCCCTTGCTTATTTTTCTCGTCCAGCTCCTTGGATTTGGAACTGGATTTAGAGAAATCCAGCGCGGAAATTGCCCCCTCGTTGGGGCCACCTTCGCTGGGTGGTACAGTCAGTGGAATAGCCGGTTTAACGGCGGTTTCTTCTGATTTATCGGTGTCTAACCTTTGACACGTCTCCCTCTCTACTAATGGGCCTTGTGTTGTCCATATTTTTTAAGTGTGTTATAATTCGTCCCAATGGCTTCCCACCCTCCATGGAGTCCGCACCTTTGGGAACGCCCTACTTTATTAAAAGAACTTCAGGCGTTAGGATTACCGGACGAATATACGGACACAGAGTTGGCTCACAGCAGTTGGCTAGCAGGCAGATAGAGGTGAAAGGGCCCATTCCCACTGCCTGAGTAGACTTTCATTTGCTCCGTCAGCATGGCCTTTACCACCATCTAGCCCTTTTCAGGGAGACTAGGCAGCCCCCACATCCCTTACCTGTGACCCTCTGACGGAGCGCTCGGCCATTTCGCTATCTGTGGCTAGCAGATAAGGCCACCGTTTAGCCAGAAATCCGGACCAAAGAGGGCGTGTTGCCTCTCGACAGTGGCGATCGGCTCAACCGCCGAGGACTCCTTCATCCTCGCATACGTCGCTCAACTGCGCAGGTCCTAGCGCAGGTGGGTGTATTAGTCCACCGGATACACCCACTCTCTCCGGCGAAAACGTTCCCTCCTCTTTTCCGGGCTTGGGACCGGCAGCAACAAAAAGCATTGACAAAGTTATTTGCCCGTGCCTTCTGTTGCAGGCAGAGTTTAAAGCGGTCGGTAGTAATGCATTACAATTACATTGAGCCCGCAGGAGCGGCGGTCTGGCAGGTGCTGGTGCTCACGGAGGACTTCTTATGGCCAGTGTGCCTATTACTCGTTGAGTTGCCTAAATCTTGTGATGTACATTCACTGTGACTGGATTTGATCGTATTCTCAATTACGTTTACAGGCACTGACATGCGTGACTTCGATCGATGTTTGTGCTTAGGCTCTACCAAGGGAAAAAGCTCTCTATTACTGGTTCGCTAGTTATTTTTCTGTGGACTACTGTCCAGTTCCCAATTTAACTTCCCATTTGGGAGGAGCGCGGTAGTTGATTGGCGTTCACCGCCTAGTTTTTCTTAAATGTTGAGCAACATCCTTGTATAATTTAAAAAAGTTTGTTTATAACAAGTCGTTTGCAATCTTGTACGTCTGAAGTATGAGTGTTTGAATACGTTTTGTTGAAATTAAGTTGCGAATGTGCTTACATTAGCTTCTATTTTCGGACAACATTCTATTGTTCTTGTTGATATTATCAAGGATAGATTGCATTGTTCGGATTTTGTTTCTTTCATCTGATTAATAATACGTGGCAGAATCATGCTATGTGGTATGTGGTGGTGATGTGGCATGCTATGTGGAATAGTTTACAACCGGCGATTTTCCGGACTGATACGACCTGGGGACCTTCAAGAAAAGAGCTTACTCCTTTCTAAAGGGCCGGCAACGCACCTGCAATTCCCCTGGTGTTGCGTTTGATCATGGGCGGCGGTAGTCACTTAACATCAAGTATGTTATGGTTGCATCAGAAATGGATCGGCTCAACTGGGGAAGGAGCAACGATCCAAGCTCTCACAGAATATTAATGTAAAATTCTTATGTTTCCGAATCTCCACGCTCAACATATGAAACAAAGCAGCTGAATGCTGTTGTTTTTTTTTCATTTTGAGTTTGGTTGTTCTAAAATTCAAAGAATATATATCTTAATATAGTCAATAATATAAAATTAACCAACAAGTTATAGCAAAATGCAGCTACTAATAAACCTAGATACTAAAATTGTGCCAGCTTAAGTAGCTATCATATTACTTACTCGTTTATCATCAATATCATTACAGCCCTTCACAAGTCCACTGCTGGACATAGGCTTCCCCCAAGGTATGCCACAAAGCACGGTCCTGAGTAACCTACATCCATTGACTTCCTCCATTGTCTATGTGCTGTTTTCGTGTGTCATTATGAATCGTCTCACACGCAGACTCGACGAATTCCAGCCTCCCGAACAATCCAGTTTCCGAAAAATCTTTCACACTATGGACCAAATAAATATCCTTCGGCAAACTGTACAGATTACCGATGAGTACAATCTGCCACTTTGTCTGGCGTGTGTAAACTGGGAGAAACCCTTTTAAATCGACTAAATTTTGGCGGTGCTAGAGTCGCTTCAGCGGTACCAAGTTGACTGTAGGTATATCGAAGTGCTTAAGTGCTTGTTTAGTAGGGTAGTAGATGGTTTTCCGAGTACAGAATCAGACTATGAAACCTATCCCACTGCAGAGAGGTGTAAGACAGGGTGATATTATATCCCCGAATCTCTACACCGCTGCATTGAAAGACGTTTTCAAGCTACTGGACTGGAAAGGATACGGTATTAACAACAATGGTCAGTACATCAGTCACCTTCGATTTTCCGATGATATAGTCCTTATGGCAGAATCACTGGGCGACCTAAGCACTATGCTCAATGAACTCAATGGTGCCTTCCAACGGATAGGTCTTAAGATGAACATGGACAAAACAAAGATCATGTGTAACGTCCATGTCACACCTGTGCCGATAGTTGTTAGGAGCACTAAACTTAAAGTTGTTGACGAGTATGTTTAACTGGGACAAATAGTCCGAATAGGTAAGTCCAACTTCGGCCGAGAGGTCAATCGACAAATTAAACTCGGTTAAGCAGTGTTCGAGAAATTACGACACATCTTCTTGTCAGCTATACCCCAAAACTTGAAAACGAGGCTGTACAATCAGTGCGTGTTGCCAGTGGTATCTTATGGGACTTAGACGTAGACCTTAACTGCTGGACGTTTGAGGACGCTCAAAGTCGCTCAACGAGCTATGGAGTGGGCTATGCTCGGGGTTTTTCTGCACGATAAATATAGAAATGAGGCTATCTACTGTAGAACCAGAGTGACCGTCATAGCCCAACGGATTAGTAAGCTGAAGTGGAAATAGCTCGAAGAACCGACAACTGATGGGGAAAAAAAGGTTTTCGAGTGGCAGCCTCGTACCGGTAGGCGTAGTCAAGGGCCACCCCCCACTAGATGGAGTGACGGGCTGGTAAGATATGTAGCAAATCGATGGATGCAAGTGGCTCAGGACCGTGTTTTGTGGCATTTCTTTGGGGAGGCCTATGTTCAGCAGTGGACTTGTGAAGGGCTGCAATGATGATTATGATGATGATGAAATTTAAAGCTATTAAGTAGCCAATAATTATATAAAGGATATTACATAGTATTGGGAACTTTCTTTGTAACAAAAAGCTAAATGTAATATAACCACATTCCAAAAAAACATCAATTTTAAGATGCACTGCACATGCACACATAAATACAAGTCCTATAATTGTATTTATGTGTTATGTTTTGTAGCGTCGTAAGTAGTAAAAAGCAATAAAGTCTAAATAAAAAAGCACTAAAATTGCAGTTTATGCAATACTTTGCGTAACTAATTTCCAACTTAAACGAACTTGAATTCTTGGTTTCTGTTTAATGTATTTTGGGATCCAGATAAAATTGAACGTTCTTTCCTTTAATTATATTAACTTTTATTAACCACACTGGTAAAATATACCCAATATGTGTTGCTTGTTAAATACTTTTATTTCTTGCCAAACGACCTTTTTTTAATCAACCTTTTGAAAAGGGCCTCTTCTCCTTTATTTATTTACATATATCTTTTTATTGATATTTTATGAAAGATATTTAACGATTTAATACATTGAACGAAAGTAGTTTAACGAATTTTATCACGTTTAACCAACTTTAATTTCCGCAAAGTTTAAATAAAGGTTTTCTTTTTCATTGATTAAAACTACTTTTACGGATTTTATCGCGTTTATTTTACTTTTAATTACTTTTATTTTTTAATTCCCGACGTTTCGGGCGCTTTCCAGCAGCCATGGTCACGGGGGACTGAGATGACTAACGTCCCGATGTCATTGTTAAACCCGGAGTACCTTCAGCTTTTTTAATTATTGTTTATGGTCCGATCCATGCAAAATGAACTGACTATGTCCTGAGGTCTTGCAGTGGTATACTTGTGTTCAGTTTTAATTTTATTGATTATAGGATCCCAAGCAGGTAGTAGCACCCAGGCTCCTCCTCCATTGAAATTAGGATGTTTTTTAATTTCAATAGCCTCACGTATCATCCTTGGTAGGTATCGGTGTTCTTTCGCGAGGATTTGTGGTCTATCAAATATGATGTAATGGTTGGGGCCGTCTAGGATATGATCGCAAACCGCAGACTTCCCGGAACGTTGATACTTCACATCAGCTATATGTTCTAATTGATCTTTTTGTTTGTCCTATATACGAGAGACCACATTCACAATCAAGCTTCTACACTCCTGCATCTTGTAGAGATGATATGACACTTGACTGACTTGGTAGGAACTGAACTTTTTTTCATGTTCATTATATGATTGAGCGTTTTGCCGTCCCCTCAAATCGAGCTCGAAGGAACCAAAAATGGTGGGACCAATTGCCCCGATTTTAATCCGGCTCGTACGAACCAGAAATGGTTGGGAGATGGGCCTAGGGGTTCTTGAGTTCGATTCCTAGAACGGGCCTTGACCCTATTATGCGAGATGTTACTAGGTGGACTGTATACGCGGTTTCCTGATACCCCAAAACAAGATGGCTGACGTGGTACGCAACAGCCTTGGACGATGTACTCGCTCTTCCTAATCTATCACTTTATCAGTGTCAGGGAGGTTAACTTGAGCCGGTAGGAGAGAAGATGTGACGGGAAATCAAAACATAAATAGGCTCAAGTGAATTAATGAAAAACATGAAGGAAAAAAAGGAAAAAATGCACTTACCGGGGTGGGGTTCCTTCTGGTGCCGCTGTTGACGTTTCTGGTCTGGTGGTGTATTGGAAGAGAGCGGTGCGTGACGATAGTTCGCACCACGCGAGGCGGTTACTTCTGGCGTTACTTCTATGGTGCGACTGCCACAGAGGTTCGATCAAAACTAGCAGTTTTGAATACGTTGCGACAGAAGAAGCAGAGAGCGAGCGAATGCGGTGCGTGTCTTTATATTGACAGGCCACTTCCATCTCAGCGTGGCACGTTCCTCCATTGGCCGAAAAGGTGGCACCACATTTTAGACTATCCCTTCAGTGCGTGCGGAAAGAATTTGTGAATACGGGAAGGACGGACACTGGCGAGTGATATACAACCGAACAAAAATATGAGAATACCCGATTCTTTTTTCCGCGCAACCATTATACTTTAATTTTTTAACAAAATGTTATTACAATTGAAAATAATTAGTTTGAGTAAGTATAAATTAATGATATTTTATTAAACAAAAATTATATCCTCGTTGTTATTTCGATTTATATATTAAGCAAGCGAAACTAAGAAATAAGAATGAAATGAAACTAGTTTCCGTGGCAAATTAGTTACGCAAGCCATTGCATAACGTGAACAGCAACAAAACTTTGTCGGAAAGTGGAACTCTAGAGTAAATATTAGCCAATGTATTCCGCTCTTGTGTGAATAAACTGGCAAAATTAAGATCCTTTTTCATTTTTTCTTATTATCAGTTATATATTGTTACTTATTGGAATCACCATTGTGCCGTCTAAGCATGGAGATGATGACTACATTACATTTATGTTGTCGTGATCCCAAGATCTATCCCTTTTGTTAGAACCTGATTTAACTAAAAAAAGACACTTATTTATTTCCAATAAAAAAATATTTCACTTGAAGGCTACTACAGTTCACGGACACTTTTTTTAACGAGGAAATGTCTAACTCATACCCGCCTCGCAGTGCAAGGACGACCGACTAAAGCCCCATGGTGTACCACCTTTGCCGCATATTGGCAGGGCCACGGCTACGCTTTTGTACACATCACCACCTGAACCTACCTCCTCCGTCCTCCTACTCCATTTTCCTTCTCAGGTAAGGCTCACTAGGAACATAAGGAGGCACTAACTTTCCCAAACTCAGCTGAGGATCTGGTATCTGGCTCCGCCGCCAACAAAGTTTCGGTTGCGGAGGGTAGTGAGAGCGGATACTCCTCTCCCCCCGCGGCCCCACCACCATCCCATCTACGGTGTGGTCCCGCCAGAGTGGCGCATCGCCATACCATCACTCCTCTTCTCCCGCGACTCTGCCTTGGCTGCGGTGATAGGGGGAGACGATACCCTCTCGCCGCAGCCCACAAACACACGTCCAAAGTGGGCTCGCCAAGTCCAACACCTCAGTCCAGACACGTGGGTTCCTCTTTGTTCATCGCGGGTGACCAAGCCACGGCTACTAAGCAGCCCCCCCCCCTGCCATGTAGTCAATTGCAAACAAAGATTGCTAAATATACCTTGTCACCTATACAAATTAAGGACAGGTTCCCGTCCCTGCGAGGTCTATAATAATTATTCTAGTTTGTTACAGTATGTAAGGTAACATAAAATATAAGCTTATCTCATCCGGCACAGACATTCATATAAGTAGATAGTAAAACTTTCTCCTCAAATAATTTGTACCCCGTTTATCACCAACTTATTTTGATATGTATTTAAAAAATATTGAATTAACGAAAAAGTTTATAAATTTCCTTTAAGTATACCAAAAAGAATAGATTCTGATTCCTAACCAGAAATAAGTTTTTTTAGCAGGAAAGAGTATTTCTACGCCGAACCAAAGTTCTAGTAATATTTTAATGTTTGCTGATATCCAAATGATGGCTGACTACCACGTAAATCAGTTCTTGTGATTAATAGTTTCATACGTATCTACGGAACTCGATCTCCATCGTGCTATGAAATGATTAAGAGCTTATAGTTTCTCACAAAAATTATTTAAAAAATGCTAAAATGGAAACTTACGCATTCTCATTCATCAGCATGTTATCAGTGCACTAGTAGGCACGAGATTCTCCCATAACATGGAGAATTGGTCCTAATTTCACGTTTGACTGTATGTACCAGACGTATCGCACCATCGATGCTGTCTTCCATCATCAGCTCCGAGGATCTAGTTGTGGGGTTGTTTTTGAGATTTTATTTTGTACAAATAATGGTAATATACGGTTTCTCAAAATTAAAAAAACCCTTAGAGATTCTTCCACTCACTGGGATTTTCCCTAAGGTGCCTATATGATACGCACGGTATTTGGTTTGAGGTGCGTTGATTATTTTCCTTATGTCACCACCACAGACATGGATTGATCTTGAAGCAAAAAGCAACTATTTATTTGGTGTCTACATTAAAATAAAAATGTCTGCTTTTTTGTAGGCAAAGCTGACAGTGCTGTCTGTGGGACTCACGAAACATGAAAATACATATCTACATATTATATCTAAATATTTGGATACCACAACTTATACTTGTCAGTCTTCTCAGTCTAGTTTCGTATAGCTATCAAAAATTTACATAAAACAGACGACTGTTAGTCGCTACACCACTGGGCATTACGTGATTAACAAGATTATAGCGCATCACATCACTGTCGTCTGTCAATTATCATGGGAAAACGATTTAGGTTTTAAGGATTAATGGAAAGACTGTAGCGATAGAAAAAAATAATTTTGTTTCAATATTACATTTAACAGTTATTACTATTGTGAATCGCTGTTTGTCTAAATATCATACTACAGTAATGGTTGTGTGATATAATTTTATACACATTACTCGCAACGAAATAGAGCAATGAAATTGATGAATTGAAGGTTATCACAGCATCAAAATTATAGAGATAGTAGAACTCATTGCATTTAACTACAAATACCAAACAATAACCCAAAAGTTTTAACAATATTACGTTTACTTATGTGTACTAGTGCATATGTTTCCTTTCTGATATGAAACACTGACTTTTGTGTAAACATTAAAAACACCGGTAGTCAGTTGTAAGTCTACTGTTTGAACTACTAACGAGATGCTTTTAAAGTCTTCCGGTAGGTGATCGGGTAACAGCTTTTAACGGCAAATTTCGTTCCTTAATGCTTTAATGTATAACATAGTTTTAATCTATTACATACATTTTAGTTATATGATATTTCGTCGTTTGAAACTATTAAGTTTCAACGAGATATTTTCATCTTTACTCCTTCTTTAATTCATTTTATCTTGTCGGAAATAAGAAGCCTGTGTCTAACAGTGGGACACGTATATATGATTTTATTTCTTTTTTCCATATAAATGAATCACGATAAAATTTGTGGCAATAAGTTTAAGTTTCATTCTCCATATGGTTACAGTTAAACCTACAAATATTTTATACATCAAAATATTAATATTTTCACTACACTAACTTATTTGTTTACATCAACGCACAAAGTCCTCTGCTGAACAAGGGTCCCTCCTATAGAAGGGAGAATCAGCTGTAATGCCCACGTTTGGCAGGCGGTTTGATTAGCGATCGTAGCAAAATGTCTTGTACTTTTAACGCTGCATCCCATCATCGTTGTGGTTACTTTACATGTGGTTTATGTATATGTTACATAGGCGCAGCTTATTTTGCTTGTTCAACTTAGATGTATTTTTCGTGGGTAGGAGTGAAATAAGTAACATATGTTTTTGATCAGTCTCGCGTAATTTATATTTTAAAAATAGAAATTAGGATATTTTAATGTGTAAAATATATATGTAATAATCATCTGTTTACCAGCCTTGATTCCTTGATATATTTTTTCCTTAATTTGCTAACACTACACGAAACCATGGAAGCCCTCAAAGGATCACTGTCAGCTATGTCAGAACTCTTCAATACTCGTATGAATGAGTTTCAGCAAGACTTAAATAAGACTAGTCCAACTGTGGCCTCAAATATATCTGTACTCTCAACGGAGTTCGCAACATTCAGAAAGTTTATCTTGTCCGCTCTTGAAACTGTTCAAAAACAGGTTGAATTTCTTGGGAGAGAGATCGACCGCTTGGAAATAAGACGACGTCGTAAGATTCTGCTGCTTCATGGGATTCCCGAGAACAAGTCCGAGGATACATCTTCAATGGCTTCTAACCTAATTATGGACAAGCTCAAGATTCCCAATGTCTCTAACGATTCTTTTAGCCGCTGCCATCACCTTGGACGTCCGATAGAAAAGAAGCCAAGACCAGTTCTTGTAAAGTTCTGGGATGTCCGAGTCCGTGATCAAGTTTGGTTCTCAAAAACAAAACTGAAAGACACGGGTGTAATGTCCTATATACTATGTCCGAGTTTTAAACAAAAGATCGTCACAAGATGTTCATGGTGGCCAGGCAGAAGTTTGGCATAAGTAATTGCTGGACTAGGGATGGTTACATTCATATTATCGCTTATGACGGTTCGCGCCATCAAGTTGAATCTCCCGCTGAGCTCGAAGTCGTCCCAGTGGCACCAGCTGCTGCTACCCAAGCACAGAAGGCAGTCGCTGGAAGTAATAGATCTACTGACAAAGTAGTTCAGCGCTCCAAGAGGATAGTGAAGAAGTGATAGTTATGTGGTATATTTATTTATTTATTTATTTATTTATTTATAATTATTATAGGACCTTTTCAATAAACTGTATGTATTGTCTTTTATCACATTATGATTTCTTTAAATATTTCAGTGTCTCTGCATTGTGCTTTTTGCTAACCCTATTTCTTTTTTTACCAGTCTTATGTTAAGTGTTATATAAGATATGAGTTAATTATTCCATACATATAATTAGTCTAGTAGTTTTATATATACTCGTATATGAGTTAATTAGTCTCTGCATTGTACTTTCGATAACCTTAATTCTTTTATACCAGTCTAATGTTGAGTGTTAAATAAGATGTGAGTTAATTAGTCGTTATGGATCCCTATTATATACGAAGTATTATCTATCTACATCACCTTGAAACTTAGACTTTGTCTATTGTTCTGATTTTGTTATTCTAAGTTAGGTTATTTTAACAATGTAGGTATTTGATATTGATACTGATAATTAACTTTTATCTTAGGTTTCGACCACAGATTAATAAATTTTTGTTTCTACAATTATGCATAGAGTATATAATCACTATGTTATTTACCTTAGAGAAATATCCTCTCATTACAGAGTAGCTATTAAATGCTCTTGGTGTACTAACATGGAGATTTGTTTACGTGTATTTTTTTATGCAAAGGTATCCATGCTTATGCGGCCTTGTCGGACGTGTACTTTGTTAACATTATTGCAAGCATAAAGGTGGTTTTGACTTAATGTTTAATATATACTCACAAATGACTCCTAACGTACTACTCACAGTACATAATTCTATTTAACATCAGTGCCCGTGGTTTCAGTTATTTCTCATAAGCACCTTGAGTTATATATATATATATATATATATATATATATATATATATATATATATATATATATATATATATGGACATATATCATATATATGTATATATATATATATATATATTTTTTTTTTGTTCAATCAAATATGATCTGAATGGCATATGTGTAGTACCTTTTTTGTTTGTTTTTTTTTTAAATATTTGCATTATTTTCTATTCTGTAAATGCTGGTAGGTAGTAAATTTAACTAAAGGTTTAGTTTATAATTTTTATAGTTATTAGTATTTTTTTTAATAATTTACAGTTGTTTGAATTTTTTTTTAATATTTTTGTAAGGATGACATGTCTTTTGGTGAAAGTGATCATATTCAAAGCTCCTCCCCTTTCTTTTCAGTATCTGATGTATTAAGTAATGACGACAGTTTTGAGAGCATTCCTCCATTAAAAGAGCCCCTTGACTCCCATTTTTCTCAAGCTATCAAAAACTTCAATATAGTCCACATAAATGCACAGAGTATTCCGGCTCATTATCCCGATATGTTAGCTAGTTTTGAAAGTGATAATGTTCACGCAATTCTCGTTTCAGAGTCATGGTTAAAGCCATGTCTTCCTTCTATATCCTATTCCATTCCAGGATTCCAGTTAATACGCAACGACCGAACTGCGCGAGGTGGTGGTGGTGTTGCCATTTACATTCATGCTCATATTCCTTTTTCTATTGTTTGTTTATCATCTCCATCTCAAGCTGAGAACGAAGCAGAATACTTATTTGTTGAAGTACTTCTTTCGCACAACAAATTACTTCTCGGAGTTTTTTATATTCCTTCTTCCACAGTGGACTATTTTACTACTTTGGATAACCTCCTTGAAGAGTTAACTCCATTATATACAAATACAGTGCTAATGGGCGACTTTAATACTAGCCTTCTCAAGAATGATGCCCGATCTCTCCGGCTTAAGTCCCTTATAGAAGCAACCAATTTAAATATCCTTCCTTTCTCTGAAACTTATTTTTTCCCTAACTGTATCCCATCTCTCCTTGATTTGGTTATCGTTTCTTCTCTTGACTATGTAGATAGTTTTGGTCAATGTGCTGCAAATGCTTTTTCGTATCATGATCTCCTGTTTCTATCTTATAAAATAAGACCACCCAAAGCCAAATCAAGGATACTTCTGCAGCGTAATTTTGAGAAAATGGATTTGGATAAGCTTCAAAAAGACGCTGCTAATATGGACTCGAGCGTTATAATGAAGGCTTGTGATGTTGACGAACAGGTAGCACTGTTTAATTCACTTCTTGTTCAACTTTATGATGCTCATGCTCCTGTCCGCCCAGTGCGAATACGTCATCCTCCAGCTCCGTGGTTGACCGAAGATCTTAAAAGATTAATCTGTAGGAAGAATAGTGCAAAGTCGAGTTACAAGTCAGATCCTAAGAATGACAGGATTCGGGAGAAGTAAAGACTCCTGAGAAATCAATGCAACAAGATGTGTAGAGATTTACGACGCCGCCACATCCATAAATCAGTACAAAACGAAGATCCATGTCGTATTTGGAACTTCTTAAAGTCTATTGGAGTTGGGAAAACTCGTTCATGTCCTATTTCAAATAACGTTGATTTAAATTTGCTTAATCAGCATTTTTCTTCCGTTTCTTGCCTGAACAATATGGCAAAATCAGCAACACTTACTCAACTTTTATCGGTTCCCACTCCTGACTTTTCTCCATTTGTGTTTAGGCAATTTGCAGATTGTGATGTTAGGAAACACATACTTTCTATCCATTCCGACGCTGTCGGAAGTGACGACGTCAGTCGTAAAATGATCATTCCCTTGTTGGACTTTTTAACACCTATTATAACCCATATCTTAAACTTTTCCATATCCTCATCTTCTTTCCCTTCCCAATGGAAGGACGCTCAAATCATACCTTTACCTAAGAAAACAAATCCTTCAAGTTTTTCTGAATATCGTCCTATTTCAATTCTTCCTTTCCTTTCCAAAGTTTTAGAACGCCTTGTCCAACAACAAATTAATTCCTTTTGTTTAAGAAATAGCATCCTCAGTCCTCTCCAATCTGGCTTTAGATCTGGTCATAGTACGACTACGGCGTTTATAAAAATCACCGACGACATTCGTCACGGTATGGAGAATCATCAAGTCACAGTATTGGTGTTGCTGGATTTCAGCAATGCCTTCAATACTGTTGATCATGATATCCTGTTAGGGATTCTGCGTTCTCTTAACATATCTTCAACTGCAATTTCCTGGTTTCATAGTTATTTGCACGGGCGCCGGCGACGTATTCGTGTCCAAGATAGACTTTTTTCGTGGCTTGATACTGTAGCTGGCGTTCCACAAGGTGGTGTCTTATCTCCTCTTTTATTCGCAATCTTTATTAATACGATTACATCCCAAATATCTTCTCTCTACCACTTGTATGCAGATGACCTTCAAATATATTTACAAACAACCATCGAAGATCTTGCCAAAGCTGTTGAATGTATCAACAAGGATCTGGCTTTTATTCTCGACTGGACACGATCTTATGGGTTGACGGTTAACCCTTCAAAATCGCAAGCTATAATTATTGGGAGTTCAAGAAATATTTCCAAAATTAAAAAATGTCAAATTCAACCCGTTGTATTTAATGGTATTCTTATTCCATATAATGAAGTAGTTAAAAATTTAGGTATCTTTTTGGATTCCAGTCTGTCTTGGACACCCCAAATTAATGCAGTGAGCCGAAAAATGTTTGCGGCTTATGCTTCACTCCGAAGGCTTAACTACTTTTTACCCATTTCCACCAACTTTACTACTCCCTATCCTCGACTATGCTGACATTTGTTACCTTGATATCACCGAGCAGCAACTTAATAAACTTGAGCGACTCCAAAATCTCTGTATACGGTTCATATTTGGGCTTCGTAAATATGACCATGTCTCTGAATACCGCACTAAACTCAAGTGGCTCCCGATCCGTCTTCGTCGGAATACTCATATACTTTCTGCGCTCTACTGCGCCTTATTTAATGTATCAAGTCCTCCCTATCTGAAAGAACGTCTTAAATTTCTTAGCTCTTGTCACGATTTTTCCTTACGGTCCAAAGAAAACCTTTCGCTCCAATGTCCTGTACACTCCTCGACATTTTATAATAAATCTTTTGCTGTTCTTGGAGTAAGACTCTGGAACTCCTTACCCCAGTCCATTAAAAGTGCTCAATCTTTAAATGTGTTCAAGAAACAAATTAAGGAACACTATTTGTCTCTTTAACTCCTCTCTCTTTCTCCTCTTAGTTATGGTCACTAATATACCTAAAGTATGTTGTCATTATATAGTATATAAGTTATATTTTTTTTGTCTTATTTAGTGCACCCTACCCATTATTCTTATTTTTATTCTTATTAATTTCCTCTTCTGGGTTGTCTGGAAGAGATTGCTATGTAGCAATAAGACCGCCTTTTGTTTATCCCTCATTATTTTTCATTATTTATTAATGTTTTGTTGGTGTACAATAATGAGTATTGTATTGTATTGTATTGTATTTTATATCTGTCTATACGTATAACCCCTCAATCATCTTAAAATTCCAATGCAGTCTCATACGCCCGGAAATCCCGAGCGGTCGCATGCGACCACACCCACACACACACCACTTTAAACCACTAAAACTTATATTTAAAGACTACTTTTCTATGAAGAAGTTTGACATTATAGAATTTATACGAAATTCTCTATCCTGGGGTCTAAACAAAAGTCAGTTACTCTATGAATTTTATTTTTATTCTCCTGTCAATTTACGACATTTGCCGACCATACGAAAATGGTGCAATTTTAGTAGTAGATTAAAAATAAAAATTCATAGAGTAACTAAATTTTGTTTAGACTACAAAATAGAAAATTTCGTATAGATTCTACAATGCCAAAACTCTTTCAAGAAAAGTAGTCTATAAATATAAGTTTTAAAGATTTAAAGTGCTGTTTGCGGTCGCATGCGGCCGCTCGGGATTTGATGGACACATGCCATAAAAACTTATACAGGGTGGGCCAGAAAGAATTGCGAATTTGAAAAAATCATTAAAAAAAAACTAAGTACAATTCACATACAAATTTTTATTTCTACAAAAACTTACATCTGGGAAATTCGTTTCTTAAAAATAACATCATCCAGATGTGCACCATCGCGCTGCAAACATTCTTCGAATCTGAACCTCAAATTGGTAAAAACTCGCTGGCACATTGCACGGGGAATATCTGCCATTTCTTTCCGGATATTGGTCTTCAACTGGTCAATTGTGGCTGGGTTATTGGAGTAGACTCTACTTTTTAGGTATCCCCACAAAAAAAGTCCAGTGGTGTAAGATCCAGACTTCTAGGAGGCCATTCAATGTCACCTCGGCGCGATATCAGTTTCTCACCAAACATCTCGTTTACGACCGTCAAAGAGGCATTAGCTGTGTGGCATGTCGCGCCATTTTGTTGAAACCATGTCGCACGATTATAGGCTTCAAACTGTTTCAGTTGTGGAAAGAAAAAATCTCTTAACATGGCTATGTATCGGTCAGAATTTACAGTGACAGATTGGCCTTGTCGATTTTCGAAGAAGTGGGGTCCGATAATTCCGTGCGCTGACATGGCCGCTCAAACGCTTACTTTCGGCGAATGTAGAGGCTTTTGATGTTTTGCACGTGGGTTCTATGCAGCCCAGTAATGGCAATTCTGTTTATTCACCTGCCCATTTATGTGAAAATGGGCTTCGTCGGAGAACAGAATATTGTTGAAACTCCGAAAGCGTTTCAGCATCGTTTCAACAAAAGCTCTCCTTAAAATTGGATCATTTGGCTGTAATTCCTGCACAAGTTGAATTTTATACGGATGCAATTTCAGATCTTTCAACAAAATGCGACGCAAAGATGTTCTGGACACCACAAGTTCGGCTGAACGCTTTCGAGTCGATAGAACAGGATTACGTTGAACTGAAGCTCTAACTTGTTCAATTGTGTCTTTCGTTCTTGTTGACCTTGGGCGTCCCGCAGGCTTCTGTTTGAGAGTCGAATCAGTAGCTTCGAACTTTCTGACCCACGATCGAATCACGCTTTCCTTCGGACACTGATTTAGGTCATGTAATCCAAACTCACGTCGAAATAAACGCCGAACAATAGCGCACGAATCGTGATTTTTATAATAATGTTTAACGCAGAAAGCACGTTGCGCTCCCGTGAAGTGATCCATCGCGACTAAATTTCCGAGAACCGAGCTACTTAACACCACCACCCGCGCAGTCCCCTCTCTAAAGCTTCAAACGCAAGAGTGTTTTTAAAATCGTACTCCTTTCTGGCCCACCCGTTATTTATAGACCACTTTTCTGTTAAGACGTTTGGCATTATAGAATCTATACAAAATTCTCTATTCTATAATTTAAACAAAAGTCAGTTATTCGATGGATTAATTATTACAAAAATACTTTATTGTATTTTGATAACTATATACAAAGCGGATGTCGGTAGCGTGAAAATTACTATTATTTCTATATATTGCTCGAAATTATTTACGTAAAAAGATAAATTATATTCACACAAAAACTTTCATAACAATTTTATAATATAAAAACTGTTCTTAACTTAGAAAATTCCAAAACTCAACGCAACAATGTACGTAGACTATTTTTAACTAATTTTTTCAACTTGAGGATAGAAAATTTCATACTGATTCTATACTGCCAAACTTCTTCATAGAAAATTAGTCTTTTAATATAAATTTTTATGCGTTATAGTGTTGCTGGTGGGTGAGGTCTCATGAGACCGCCAGGGATTTGAGGTTTATGGCCGCGGTTTCGTGACACCGCCTAGGGGATTGAGCGTATAAAGGAGGATGTTTGTATATTTGAAGTAGTTTTACTCAAAGCGACATTAGCCTAGTGGCAGGGCGCGGACCGCGAACTCAAAAAGGTCGTGGGTGCGAATCCGCCATTCGACTAGTGGCGTGAACCACTCTTAACACAAGCAATTTAAGCTTACCACGAGTGGTTAAGGGGAATACTAGTAATGTTTATAGCGTTGTTAATATTCTTTAAAAAAATCTATTTGATCGAACAACGTGAAAAAATTAAAAAAAATTTACAGACAAACAAAATTTAAAATTTTTGTTTTTATTGATTTTTTTTCAATCAAGCGTGTCAATTAATAAATTAAATTGTATGCGCCAAGATAAAAAATGTTGCTAAACACAACCTGTAATATTATCTTGCAGAACAGCGTCTGCGGGGTTCAGTTATTATTTATACATTAGGTAAATGTTCGCAGACGTTCAGATATTACTTGATACGTGCTTCCGTATTTAAGAGAAAATCCAACAGTATACTTAAGATCAACCAACTGCAATTTTCTGTGTTTTTATGTAGTCGTCTAAATCTATGTGTAATCGTATTTCAGATTTTAACAGAAAGAGCAGAAAGAGACACCCTAGACGGAAGTTTACAATATTTTGAAGATAGCCCGAATTAAATGGATAGGATAGGATGTAAAAGATACGAAAGAGGTGTATCAGGATTATGACAAATGGAAGACTGTAATCTCTGCCTAATTCTCTAGGTAACAAACATAAATTTTTATGTATGTATGTGGTAGAGCCATGCTGAAACTATATTACTGATATAGTTGTAGTATGAATGGGTCGGCTCAACTGGGAAGGGACCACGCCCTCACAGAATACCAGAATAAAATAGCAGCTTAACGCTGCTGTGTTTCGCATGGTGAGTGTAGAGAACCTGAGACCCTTTTACTGAAAGTATTCCATCTTAGTCCTCATGGGTGATAATGCATCTGCATTTTGATTCGTTATCGAGGATGTCTATGGGCCACAACAACCACTTACCATCGGGTGTACTGTGTGCTCGTTTGTCGCCCATATCCTATAAAAATGTATATATACGTATGTTTATGTATTACACTTTTCCCTAGGTCACCTCTTATAGCTTTCAGGAGATGGCATAGGGAGTATAAAACATAAATTCCTTTAAAAGTTACGTTTAAAATCGTTTTGCTATTAACACTTTCACAAAAAACAAGATATAGTATATTGATTTTCCATAAAATTTCTTCACATTCATTCTGAAGACTAGCATTCATAAAAGTGTCTATACCTAAATAAAACTAATGTACAGCGGGGTGGGGCGTTTGACGTGCATTAAACTAAAGGCGTGCACTGAACAAAGGAAATAACGTTTCTGTCAGGCGTAAAATACCGAGACGGGAGACAGGAAGCTGCATCAAAGATCCGCCCGCCCAATAAGAGCTGCGATAGCGGAAAATCTTTCTGCAACGGCAGAGGCACATATCCAGCATTGGAATCATATAAGCTAATAAAGGAGAAGAAAAACTGATTTCTTATTCTTGTCAAAAAATTGCCTTAATTGACGTTTAGAAACTAAAAATGCTTTTCCTACTAACAATTTTTGTCATTTGAAAGTAAGTAATTAAGTAGTAATTGAAGCGTTTTAGATAATAAGACGTTTGAAAGTAGAAATACTAAAGTATATCCTATCTACCAATGCACATGTTGATTGTGTCTGCAAATTATTTCAAATTGTATTAATTATTGAAATACTTTCGATGTCGACTAATATATTTAAATTAAATCTTGGGTAATTAGGGAGTAGGAATTTCACAGTACGTGAACCGCCCGGGTTAGATCCTCTATATATATATATATATATATATATATATATATATATATATATATATATATATATATATATATATATATATATATATATAAATATGTGACGTAATTAACGCAAACCCTGAGACACCCCAATTAGTATATTATGTTATAATCATAATGCATACACTGAATTTTTAGTTAAAAATTTTTATGCACTGATTATTTATCAAATTAGTAATACTAATTCCGGAAGAATGTTGTGGTCTCGTGCTTGAAATAAAGTTCATTTTTCTTTATTTTGATTGAATGACAGAATAGAGTAATAATACAAATAAAACTGCACTCTTAAAAGTCTTATTGCTTTAAATTACGGTCCATTTCAGTTTGTTTTGACTGTACAGATTTAGTGTGACTGTAATTTACGTAGTTTTAATTATTTTTGGGATAAAAATTCACCTATATTTAAAATGATAGGAATCGATTCAGTAAACGATTCTGAACAAACTACTTTCTCAAAGTGCGTTAATTATGTTACATGTTGTATATAACTTCAAAATTAGGGGTAATTAGGTTCCGAGAATACTTTAATACAAATAAAATATTCCAAACAAGAACAATATGCTGCTTTTAAACTATCTTTCAATATTTCACAACAACGGCATGATGAATGCCGAAAGCAAGAGCACTTTGACTTAATGACTTAAAGGTATTCGCTGCATAAGGCTTACGAATAAACATTAACACTTGTGTAGTGTAATAAAGATTGTCTGAACATATGCCTCACTTATCGCATTGCCGAAGATACTTTAATCCCTCCAGACACTTAATAAACGACTAAGTTAAATGAAGTAATAATGAAAATAATTTATAATTATATTACTAGGGTATTTATCTTTTAAAACTGTGAAGTAATACTTACAACAATAATACGACGGGTCCTACGCAAATAAGTGCAACCTGCAAATTGACAAAACTGGTTCTTTACACCAAATGCCTTAAAGTAGTCTATATTCTGCATTCCATATTTTTTTTGTAAAATATCAATGTGACCTGTGACCCTATTATGACACTATTATGCGTTACGAGGCAGTGCAATTTGGACGTGCGTGGACCGTCATACGTACGATGAATTTAAGCTTACATGTTTAGTTTTTAAAACTAACGTACATATTAAATATTTATATCTGTCTTCAGTGATAACAACTGAAAGTAATAAAGCTTGCGCGAGGTCGTTTAATCATAGATTTATTTTTAAATAAGCTCAGTAAAACAGACACTCCAGAAAATCACAAGGGACAGAAAAAAATTACATTTTGAATACCGCAATGAAAAACAATATTTAAACCAATTTATATTTTAACAGTTGAATTTTGTACTGTTTGTTCTTATTTACACTTGCTCTAGTAGAAACAGTTCATTTCGTTAACTTAAGTACGCCGTGGAGTTGTGTAAATTAATTTTAACGAATATTTGTTAATATTTTTTATAAACAGTATGATCACGTTAATTCGTTATACGTTGTTACGTTAATTTTAGAGGCAACTATATTACCTAGATGCAAAATATGTGATAAATTGGACAGGAAAAGCAGATACCTGAATAAAATTATATCTAAATTAATAAGTTATATCAAAATTAGTCCAAAGTTTTATAACAAAAAACTTTAATAAAACAGAGGACTACACGGCAATGGAACTCTATCGCCAAATATATTGTTGCAAATTAAGAGAAAGTTCAGTTTACTAAAATAATACGCGGTAACAAGTGGATATCGCTACTTTCAAAAGCTTCAAGTATTCTAAAAATATATCCCTAATCAACCTAAGTTCTAGTTTTATAAAAACAGCATTGAGCAAATTTAAAAATAGTTTTGAGGTGGTAAAAAAGTGGGTAAAACATTTAAATCAGCTAATGAGGATACCCAGATTGTCACGTATTTGAAAAAAAATTAAAGTTCTACGGATGAGGGAAAATTGAAATACAACCGGTATGTGTGCGAATAAAGTTAGTAGAAGTAGAATTCAGAGCTCGAAATTTAAAAAAAACATCGATAAAAATTATCTTAAAACGAATGCTGTGAAAAATTTTCGATTTTTATATATACTTAAATTTATTTCATGGAAACGTAAATACATCAACGGAATATTTTAAAAAGAAATTTATATTTTATATGCGGTAGAGCCATGCTGCAGTTATGTAAGTAGTATAGTTGTAGCACGAATGGGTCGGCTCGACCGCGAAGGACCATGTTCTCACAGAATGGTGTCTCTCACAGAATTTCGTATGGTGAGTGTAAAGAACCGGAGACCCTTTTTACTGGAAACGAGGCATTCCATCTTAGTCCTCAAGGGTTACAACACATCTACATTTAATTTCGTAATCGAGGATAGATGTAGATGTCTATGGGCTACAGCAACCGCTTACTGTCAGGTGTCTATCTTCATAATTTTAATATAAGGCTGATCAACAAGAATATATTTGTGTTTAGATTGAACATACTACAAAAACAGCCAAAATTCTGTTTCTGCTGTTACTTAATAAAAAGTTAAGCATTTTTGAAAATACGTGAGTTAAGATTTTTGAAAAGCTGACCGCTAAGAAGCTAAGCTCATTAAGTTTCTTAGCGGTCAGCCACCGCAGATTCTACTTCACCTGAGTATGCCCAGTGTAGAGGAAAAACATGTGTTCATTCAAAAACATTATCGTCGGTGGTGTGTATTTCCTAGTGTAGTGGTGTTGGGAGTGGTGGTGGAGTGGAGGAAGATTTGTTTTGTAGATGTAATTAACTCGTAGGTGTATCTTAATTTTACATGAAGATACCCGTATATAATAAGACTTGATGACTCTCTTGCTGTCTCTGTAACTTCTTTCTCAGCTACTGTTTAATTTGCGGCAACATGCCCGATTAATACCCGTATTATTTTAATAAAATAAAATAAACTCACATTAAAGTTGTGAGTACTTAAAAACATTAGTAAAAATGACTTTTATTCGGGGAAAGTTCAGACACAAAGTCAGACAACTAAACGAATACAATCAGCTTTGATTAAATTTAGATCCGCACTCGAAGTAAATCAGTAAACAAGTAGGTAGCGCATCAATCTACACTTTTTTTTTGTTTAGAATAGAATAGAATAAATCTTATTAAAAGTCTTTTTTTATTGTTTATCGTTACCGTTACAGTTATTGTCTATAAAAGTCAACTGCTGAACTGACTACTTTACTATATTTGGCAACCGCAGTTTATTTTTTATTTTTTAGTTGATTATTAGAAGGACGCTGCACCCAAAGGATGAGATGGATTAGGGTATTCTTATACCATCACTACATGGTCACCGTAGATTTGTTGTGTTTATATTCGCATATTATATTTGATGCATGTTATTACACATTAGTAAAAGCTGAGTTTATTTTGAACAAAAACCATTAAAGTTATAGAAGTCTGGATGAAGCAGGTTTAAAATAAATTCCTTAACAAGTATTTGGACGGCAGCCAAAACAAAAGTTTTCTTACAAAATTACCCAAACCTATTTAGAGAATTTAAGTCACTGTTTTGTGATTCTTTATTTCACACAATTTTCAAGATCTGTATATTTTTAAGTAATTTGTATTAAATTTAACAAAAAGAACATTTATGGAATGACGTCGACGTTAGTCTGTCTCGTAGAGCCGTGGTAACTCGGTAAGCTAAGCGCTCACTGTAAATTTCACAGTATGCGAGCAACACGGGTTCGATCCCCGCCGGCGAAATAGTTAATTGCAATTTTAAGTGCTGATTTATCGCATACATAAAATAAAAAGATTATTTTATTACTCTCTTCGAAAAAATCTTATATCTATTCAAATACGTACCGTTGTAGTTATGACGCAGTGGGTTATTTCTCAGAATTTAAAGCCTTATGTTGGAATAGTAAAAAATAACATTGCAATTTTGAGTCATTTGCGTTTGTATTAATGTCGATATCAAATCTATTAAAGTCAAGGAAATGTATGAGAGTTCGGAAAATGCGAATAAATCTGATTTACGAAATCACCGACTTTATTTCTTTGGAATGATACAAATTGTTTGTGAGTGACTTTCGTTAAATTTTTAATTACAACCTTCTTAAACCTTTAACTTTGAATTATTTTATTGGTTCTCTAAGATAACCAAATTATTATTACTATTATTTTTGCAATTTGTGAACGAAGTTGTAAAATTATAAATTTTGTGCAACCGACTTTAATATAAATAAAATGAGAACATCATCAATATAGTCGTAGTCAATTAATTAATAACGCGCTCAAGGGTGGTGTCTATTTAATTAAAAAAGTTAAAATTGGTTTATAATCTGCAAAGATATCGCGTAACACTCATACAAAAAAACATACACTCGAATTGAGGACCTTCTCCTTTTTGAAATTGGTTAAAAAGTGTGAATTATGTCATTTTATAAACTAATTAAACTTTTTTAATTTTAATTCGTGCTAATGATATCAAGCTATAATTACTGACTGGTTGCCATGCTTGGCATGCGGATTAACCGTAGGATTTTATTATAAAGAAGTTGTTATCCGGAACATGCTAGTGCAATTCCTCTGTTCCAGTCTTACGACATGAGATCCATGGAATGACTTGAGGTAGTTCATATTTTTACAGTTAACGTTCAAATTCGTCGTAAATAATATGATTACATAAATATAATGCAGAATAAAAAAACAGAATAAGAGCATATTATGCGTTTTGAATATTAATCGGCAGCAAATAACCAGATCAAAATTGTTATTCTAATGGTCATAATTTTCCGTTGACTTAAATTGTATGCCATTACACACATATAATATAAACAAACCCCATTCTCTCCTAATATTCGCACAATTAAAAAATATTAAAACATATTATTATATAGATCTGAAGAAAATGGTTTTGAATATTTTAAGGTTGGATTCAAAAATGCCGAATTCTTATATATATATATATATATATATATATATATATATATATATATATATATATATATATATAATAGGCATTAACAGTGTAGCAAATAAACAAAACAATCGTAGTGATTGGTTCTGTCTGTAGAAGAAAAAAATTTATTCTGATCTTAGAATTCCAGTGGTCTGTAAAAATAGAAAAATATCATACGTATTAAATTTATGATTTATTTTAGTTACGAGTTTTGATGCAAATTTAGGTAAGACTCTGTAATATTTCCTTTTCCAACACCATCCAAAAATGTGACTTTCAGACCATAGGCATTTTAGCTACTTATATTGACTAGAGTAGAATATCGTGTATATCATAATTATGTATATTACAACATTGAATAATAAATTATTGTGATGAATGAACTTTTGCAGTATCCACATTTTAAGTAGTTTGCTTTTGGAGATTTTCCGTACTCTACTAGCGCTGCTACTAGCACTTTTGTTTGCTGACGATTGGTGGATTACCTCAGTGAAGTGAATAAATATTTCTGTCATCACACTTACGTATAGTGACTTTTATATGATCCACACAGTAATATAGAAGCGTTATTACTAGCATCATTATCCCAAGCAAAATCTTTATAGTTGATATATGTACCCAAAATATTTACTGCCGTCAGTTGGTGACTCCTAAATGCGTTCTTCACAATTGCGACAGTTGTACTCGTTGTGTCCAGGTCAATTAACACTTACTAGCCAGCGTAATTAATTAATTGTTTCGGTCCAACTCCTTAATTAAAAGTTTCATAATTTATAATTTGCATCGTGCGGCTGGTCGATTTCCTACAGCAGGGTCGCTACGTAGAAATGCGTAAATGAAAATAAGTAAAACTTCAAACAGTTGTTACATGATTGCGTTTAGGAATGAAAACGAAAAAATGAAAAATTGTTTATTCAACGCTTCAATATGCACACGGTCGGATCGGACCACACCCACCCACAGCACTTTAAACCATAAAAACTTATATTTACAGACTACTCGTCTATGAAGAACTTTGGTATTATAGGCTCCATGTGAAATTTTCTATCCTTTAATGCAATAAAAAACTCAGTTAGTCTATGGTATTTACTACTTATAAACTACGTTCATTTCGTACGACTGTTAGGCATGGCGTGTTATTGTGTTGATTTCTGGATTTTCTAGTATGTTATTAGTGTTTAGTATAGTGTTTTATAATAAAATTGTTATAAAAGCTTTTGTGTGAATATAATTATTTATCTCTTTACGTAAATAATTTCGAGTAATACATATAAATAATTATGATATTCACGCTGCAGTCCTGCGCTGGATATGTGCATTATTTACTATGAAAATACAATTAAAATCTATTTGTAATGAAGTAAAAGCACTAAAACAAGTAATATAACATAATAAATATAATAGTAATATAAAGTAATAAGTGTGCGCATGTGTGTGTGTGTGTGTGTGTGTGTTTAACAATGTTTATTTACTAACTTTTAATAACGGCATCAAACTCATCATACTTAAGTTTGAGAAGCCATTCTATGACTGTTTTTTTGAGCTCATTAGAATTCAGTGAATAAATGTTTAGTTGTTTTATCCACTACATTATATAGGTAACCAGCCTGTTATTTAAATTGGTGAATAGAAAAATTTGTCCCAACTAGAGTTAGTTCAAAAGCAGTTCCTCATCTATTACTACTTTTGCAGACGTAGAAAGTTGTTTTTGTGTATTGTTAACAACAAATTTGAAATGTTTAACTTTCTTACACCTCATAAACCATCTATATTGTTCTTGGAATCTATGTGGTTTATTTTACATGGCCTTCATTACCGACTATTGAAAAACTTCCAGTTGTAGGAGTTTCGTATTAGGAGCACCGCCCCAAGCTGGTATACAATATTTCCAAATCGATTGGGCTAGTGCAGAATATACTCGTATTTGATTTAAAGGTATACAAGTTGTGACGTGCCTGAGGGTTTTAAAGATCCACATAAGTTTTCATAACATGTTTTTAGTTGCTTCGTTATGTAAATGCCATGTAATTGTTTAATCAATTGTAACCGCCAAATATCTATACTATATTCTTTTTCTTTAGTAGGTCACGTTCAATTGTTGAGCAAAACACAGCTGTGTATTATGAGATTGCGTGTTGTAGGTTATGTTCGTTTATTGATGGAAAAGCATATTTATTTTGTTTTAGAGGTGTTAAGGGTAAGCAATTTCATTTCGAGCCAATTCGCAATTTAAGACAGTCCAAGTTCTGCTGTAGCGTATATTTCATCTCACATATGCCTGTGAAAACGATAGCAGTGTCTTCCACATACAAATAAATTTTATCATTTTCAAATTTCAGTTTACAGAGGTTCTGAATATAAATTGAGAAATATATAACCTAAACCTCTTTAAGATTCGTGATAACAGGTTTCTCCTGGGCAAGCCCGCTCCATCGTAGAGCTCATAGAGCGTAGGGCCAGATAGGGGTCAAGAATGAGCTCATTTTTAATAAAAAAAGACCGAGAATGCTAGAGTTAATATTAAATTTACACCTTATTTTATGTCGTAATTAAGTTGGTTAAACTACTTTATTTTAAAGATGAGAAATTTCAGTACTTGTAATACATTGGGGTAGTGGATATTCTTACGCCTCCACACGATTTTGAGTGTCGTAAAGGCCAACAAAGGGAAACCTACCAAGAGATGGGCAATAGCGTCTTTTAAATAACAACTAAAGAAACTGCGGCTCCCAACCCGTCTGTCAAACGTAGCAACTGTGGCAAATATCCCCAATGCGGCAATCTGTGAGGAAGATCTTTTTCAGAAGTAGATTTTTTATAAATCAGGTTTCAAATTACGTTTTCCATGGGTGAATATCCGAATACATGCATTTCATACAAAATAATTTCTGCTGTTTCTGAAAGCAAGTTCGACGTTGAAAGTGACGTTCGTAACGGTAAAAAACGAATGTCGTAATCCCAAACTAACCCGGACGCAGTTCTCGCGAACATTTTAAATGTGTCACCGCACGCAAACGGAAATATCATTCAAACATTCAGAATGTGGCAGTAGCCGTGCCTAGCGAATGTCGCACCCTCAGGGAAAAAAAACATAAGATCAAAAAGTAATTTTACAGAAGAGCAAAAATGTCTTAAATAAATGTGTCATCATACAACAGAGGAAAAATTTTAATAATATTGTTACGCGCTCAAGTCAACGGCACTAGCGCCATCTAGTCTCGAACCGAAGAACTAAACTTCTTGAAGTTGAAACACGAACTCTCGGTACCTTGCGCGTGTTTACTTGAATATTCTGGATATTTCGCTGCTAATTTATATAAATAGGCGCTGCAAGATGCGATGGAGGAAGTATTGAAGTTTGCGAGACAAGCGAAGCTTCGGAGCGGAATAAAGTGAATCAGTGTGATTAATTGTTAGTGTTTTTAACTTTAATTAGTGTAACGTGAATTAAAGTGTTATACTCCGGCCGCTGAGTTATTACCGATTTGACACATGACGAATTGACAATACTAGTGAAGTGACTGAACCAGTAACCCTAATATCATTTGGGAACAGTTTGTTTTTAAATATTCTAGTATAGTGTGTAATTAAATAAAATCAAAACAATAATAGTTAAAAACACAGGTTCTTTATTAGGTAGAGTATCCTTGATGGGCGTAGATAATTGGTCGAGGACATATCAAAATAAAACAAATTTGTAAACACTGTTACACATTTTAATGAATAGAGTAGGTACAAGATCTTTTAATAAATGACTACCTATCATTTATTAAAACAATTATTCAGACTGAACCAGATTCGCCAGAGCTGTCATCGCTATCAGTCACTTGTATGACAATTTCATTCTCTATAATGGTGTCCACTCTTATATCGCGTTCATAATCTTCTGTTATTAGTTTTCGAGTCTTTTCGACGACCTTGACCCAACCTTCTTTCGTTATTTTGCTGCAAGCATCTTTTAATAGACCCATCATTTTATTAGTACTGAATGGCGGAGTCGTATTATTACGAGCTGCGTAACCTGTAATGTAAACATTAAATAACGTTAATTTATTACATTGAATAAACGAAATGTTACACAATTACCTACATGTAAGGGACATGAGATATTTATTTCTTAGTTATGTATCTTTTTACTTATATGCTGAATATTGGATGTTATAATAGTACAAATTATTCATATTCATAACTTATGCGATAAAAAACAATACCTTTGATTTGTGCCCATATTAGCTCAATGGCATTGTACTGGCAGTGATAAGGCGGAATTCGATGTACCCGATGTCCATGTGCTAGAGCTATCTCATCTACTTCATAACGGACTCTTGATGTTTTATTTTCGCGTACCAACTTTACTAAGTCAGACTTTAGCATTTTGGCAGTAGTTTCAATTCCATATTGTTGTAATGCTACGAGATCCGCTTTCTTGTCGGCCTGAGTAGGCGCTTTATTCACTTTATTCGAGTGATATGAAGCGTTGTCCATTATTATGATAGAAGGCTCTGGCAGACTGGGTAATAATTGATTTTTGAACCAATTCGTAAAATTGTCTGTATACATCTTCTCGTGGTAATCAGAAGTACTTTTTGACGCGAAAGCCAGCAGTCCATTTTCAAAGAAACCACTTCCAGCAGAACCGGCGTGACAAATTATCAGTCGCGATCCTTTTCCAATTGGAACCTTTGAGGTTGATGCTTTTGTATCGTCAGTCCAAGAGCGTGACACAGTGTGGCTCGCATTTAACCATGTTTCGTCAACAAAAACGACGTTGTCCCAAGACTCGATTTTTCTGGCTTCTCTTAAAAACTCGCTCCTTTTAATTATTAAATCAAATCTTTCCATTAATATTTTCCTTTTATTCGTTTTTTTATATTCAAACCCAATTTCGTGCTATAGTTTTGACAACGCCGTTTTACTGCCTTTAAACAAGCCAGCTTCTTTTAAAGAGACCAAAAGCAAACGTCTAGTTGGAAACTCGTTCCTAGTATAATAACCATATATGTGGTTTCTTATTGCAACTGCATCAAAAACATCAACACCTGTCACGGGCTTTTGTCTTCGTTTTTTCTTAGGAGTGCGTAAAATATTATCTTCACTTCCACAAGCACCAAATTTTTCTTTATTTATATTATATAGTGTTTTTGCACCAATTCCAAGAGCTTGTGAAACCCGATCCTTCAGTTGAGTGACAGGAATCAAAGGGCCGCCATTTTGTAACTCACGCTCAAAGTAATCCTGTAGCTTTAGTACAAGCTCACGACATTGACAATTCAATGTTTTTCCTCGTTTCGGCATTTTCAACAAAATTACCAAACACAAACAAAATTAGTCCAATAAAGCGCAACCATAAACAGGAGAAAGCCGTGTCAAAAAACAACGGTTACACAAGAGAACGTAGTCTGTGCGCACGAGAGTACGGAAGACGACTAAACAGATTAAAATAGCGGTGGTAAGGGTGTTGCCAGAATAGTATCGCCAATTACTTAAAAAAATACACCTATAACGTTCCTTAATTGAGGGAGAAAATTATATTTATTAAATGTTGTTTTATATATTATGAATGTTAAAAATTATACATAATCATTTTAATTGTATTTATTTTTAAATCATAGAAAACAGTATTTCTGTCTTTGGATCACACATAAATCTTAAAAATCATAGAGATACTGGCAACACAGTGCAATTAGGAGACGCAAAAAATGGTAGCATTATAGTCCAGTTGCTCGAAGGAATAAGTAAAATAAAAATATCCAAATAAAATAAATATCATATCTATTCCAATGAATTCGGACCGAATACTATCAAGCACATCGCCCGTCAGTAGCTCCTACATCTGCAGCACCCAACTTAGGTTCTCTGATGGTGATGCTGCAGGAGCAGGCTCGCCGACAGGAGGAACAGGCCCGTTGGTTGAAAGAGCAGCAGGAGGAACAGGCTCGCCGACAGGAGGAACAGTTTCGCCAGCAGACGGAACAGGCACGCCGATTGGAAGAGCAGCTGCGGGGCGGACAGGAGGAACAGGCCCGTCGGTTGAAAGAGCAGACGCTCCTCATGAAGGACCTTCACGTTACCTTAGGGAAGGAGATAAAAGAGGTGAAGGATAGGGTTGCTCAGCATGACAACCGCCTGTCGGAAGCTGAAACGCAAATCGCGAAAGCTGAAAACCGAATCGAGAAAGCTAAAACCCGAATCGACCAAGTAAACAATCGGGTTGACAACGTAATGGCTGACATGAAGAAATCACTAGACGAACTCAAACTTGGGGATGGAACTACAGCTCCCGTAGTAGCTACAGCACCTTCGCTACGTGGATTCAAAGTGCCGCCGTTCGACGGGACTTTTTCTGGTCGGCCTACAAAATCCAGTTCGAGGCCGTCATGGAGTCAAACGGCTGGAATAAAAGCCAGGCCATGACTGCACTCACCTTAGGCCTGCGCGACCAAGCCTTAACCGTGTTGGAAGCTCTCGGTAAGAAAGTGACCTACGAGCAGCTCCTTGAGGCATTGGAGGCAAGATATGGTGACGCTCACCTGGAACACGTCTTTCGCGCGCAGCTTAAAGATCGCGTGCAACGCAGCAACGAAAACCTGCAGCAGTGGGCCCTTGAGGTGGAGAAGATGGTTAGAAAAGCATACCAGTCTGTACCTGCGCTCATTGAAGGGAACCTGGGGCAGACATTCATCGACGGCATCCGTGACCTGGAAGTCAGAGCTGCTGTGAGGCTCGGGCACCACGAGACGTTTAAGGACGCCTTGGCCCATGCACTGGAGGTAGAAGCCGTGCGTCAGGGAGGTTGCAGCAACTTCTGTTCGCGACCGCAACAGAGGATACAGCCCTAGGTGCTATGGCTGTGGGGAAAAAGGCCATCTTCGATCCAGCTGCCCTAAGCGAACCGTGGAAAGGAGAGTTGATCGATCTCGATGGGGTAGTGCAGCTAACGGCACCGCCTGGCGGTGGCCGCAACATCATTTCCCTCACGCTAGGGAGGTTGCAGCAGTTCGCGACCGCAATAGAGGATACAGCCCTAGGTGCTATGGCTGTGGAGAAAGGGGCTATCTTCGATCCAGCTGCCCTAAGCGAACCCTAGAAAGGGAAGGTGAACGATCTCAGAAGGGAAGTGCGGCTAACATCACCGCCCAGCAGCAGCCGGGATACGACTTTACTATCAGACATCGCAGCGGGAAATCTCATGGCAACGCAGACGCATTGTCAAGAAGACCTTGTCCTGAAGATTTCAACCATTGCAGGCAAGAGAGTAAGGAAGTGGTATCCGTGAGGATGCTTAGGACAGACCACCTCAGCAACGGGTGGAAGGACAGCCTACGACATGCACAGCAGGAAGATCCGGACATCAAGTCGATTCTGGAAGGGATGAAGGCCCGTGCTACCAAGCCTAAGTGGAGGGACGTCTCAGCGATGAGTTCAACCACGAAAAGCTATTGGGTCCAATGGGACAGCTTGCTGATTCAGGATGGAGTCCTGTGCCGTAAATGGGACAATGGTCGAGGAGACAGCTGTCGTTTGCAAATGGTTGTCCCTAAAGCTAAAGTGCCGAATATTCTACAGCTGTGCCATAATGGTCGTTCAAGAGTCCATCTGGGAGTTAAACGAACTCTGCTGAAGGCCCGAGAACCGTTTTACTGGGTCCGTTATCGTGACGATGTCGAGGCTTGGTGTTGTACATGTACAAGTTGTGCGGCCGTAAGGAGACCTCAGACACGTAGTAGAGGAGCACCGAAATTGTACAATGTTGGCGCACTATGGGGTAGGACAGCCCTTGACTTTGCGGAGCCGTTACAGAAAGGCGCAAGAGGGACTCCTAAGATCGTCCATGTTGATCGCCTGGCGCGTTATTACGGGGCCGATAATGCTCGGGACGAGCATGTCTTAGGAGGGGGCAGTGTTACGCGCTCAAGTCGACGGCACTAGCGCCATCTAGTCTCGAAACGAAGAACTAAACTTCTTGAAGTTGAAACACGAACTCTCGGTACCTTGCGCATGTTTACTTGAATATTCTGGATATTTCGCTGCTAATTTATATAAATAGGCGCTGCAAGATGCGATGGAGGAAGTATTGAAGTTGGCGAGACAAGCGAAGCTTCGGAGCGGAATAAAGTGAATCAGTGTGATAATTATTAGTGTTTTTAACTTTAATTAGTGTAAAGTGAATTAAAGTGTTAATTTAGGTAATTCTATCAGCAATTTTTATTGTCACGAACCTCAAGCTCGTAACAATATGATTACTTCGTTTTGTTTACCAACGTTATGTATTATAAAAAAATTTAAATAGTCATATTTGCTACTTGTCATAATAGACTCCGTTTTGTAAAATGTCAGATATAGGCTCTCTTGTTAACAATAGACTCCAGTTAAATACGCCGAGAATACTCTGCGTATTTCATGAATGTACTCAATGACAACATTTATCTTACTCTTCTTAAGTACCACTTAAAATTAATAGTAAAAAAGCATTTCACAAAGCAAGCAACACATTATTTTATTTTTAATTTATATTTTTAGTTGCTGTTGTCTGTCATCTGCCTCACACTCCTGGCTCCACTGAAAATCAGCGTTACGAATTGATGTACATCTTCAATTCGTGAGTTAGAAATGAGTGGACCATTTCGGTGTATATTATGTTGTCTTTGTTATTTTATTTTTCTGTTTTACTTGATTTCTTTTGTTTGTTATAATGTATGCGTCTGCTGTGTTTCGTATGTTGAGTGTAGAGATCCGGAAACACTTTTTTACTGGAAACGAGGCACCCATCTTAGTCCTTAGAGGCCAAAACGCGTCGGCCAAAAGGGTCACAGCATCCACTAAACATCAGGTGAACTATCTGTCCATTTTTCACCCTTATTCTACAAAAAAATGTAAGTACGAGAGATACTTGATTAAAACTGGCAAGATGATATCCGTACACTTATACTTATACTTACGTATAAGTATACTTCTGTGAAAATCATTTTGATGTAAGTATGACTAATATTTAACTTAACATCATGAGGTGATGGGTATTGCAATTAAAATTTTGTAATAAATTAGGTTATCTTAGATATTATAACTATTGATTGCCAATGATTGTAATCATGGATAAACATAACTATGTGTTATCAAAATACACTCTCACCTCGTATTGTGTTATTGTATAAATAAAAGTTGATAATAAGTTTTTACTTTGATGTTTAACATTCCATAACTCAGCAGTACAAAAATCTAGATTACATGCTAGAAAAATTGCCACCATCAATATATTTATCTTTGGTAGATTAGTAGGTACTTCCTGCTTTTAAGAATCCATTTTCCATGATGCATTTTCAATAAAATTGTAAATAAAACTGAACAATCGTAGCGATAACTTAAAAATTTTTGAAATAACATACAGCACTTTAGCAATTTTACTAAACCAGTGACGTCACGACGGTCTCTAATATGGTGGATAACATTTTGAGATATACGGCACAGATACAAAACATAGTCTTTAAATTGAATTATAAAATTTAAAATGGATTTTTATGAATAGAAATCAATATTTCTACTTTACTTTTTACAGATCCTATTGTAAATAATACATATTTTTATTTTTTTACATGATGTAAAATACCCTATTTGCATCCAAACTAAACATGTATGCAAAACTTCAGCTAAATCGGCTAACGATAACCTCCTTTTAAAATTCAGTTACAACATTTTACCCAAGCAAACATACAAACATGGCTAATTAAATAAAAAAAAATATAAAAAATGCAATAGCAATTGATTCTGACTGTGCTTGTCGTACAATGCAGTATAATGTGTGTAATGTAATATATTATAAACTGGCGATAAAACACTCTTACTATTACCGAAGGTTCTACCAGTAGTAATTTTGTAATGGAAAAAAACAATAATTTCTGATACGGAAACCTAATAAGGAAATAATTCAGTGTCATTCAGTCAGTGTGCGCCCTGTTTAATAGTGTTCATCATTTATTCTTATCTACTGAAAAGTATGCATAATAATTTCAATAATGCGGCAGTTCTATTACTTACTGCTATTTATCAAACAAGAAAAAAGAATCTTAACATTGTGCGACGGAAAAATATTGTTGTAAAAATACGGTATGAAGCATTTATGTAAATGAAATGCTTTGTTTGCACGTGAAAGCAGATTTCCTTTTTAATAAGATTCACTGCTGTTTAATTCATTAGTATCAGAGTTAATTACTTTCAAAAAGCCTTGCCAATATATATATATATATATATATATATATATATATATATATATATATATATATATATATATATATATAAGGTAGCTGGTAAACTTAGATTTCACTCGCTGGGTTTTGGATAATCAAATTATATTCAAAAATATTTACTTGGCGAAAATGTACGCATTTACAACGTACAGATCATTTAAAGTTTTATTTAGAATAGTAATATGAAGTTGCCCTTAACCATCTAAAAGAGAAAAAATAATTTTTAGTTTTCGTGACCGTATAAACTAAAAAACGTAAACTATTGTCCGTTCGTTTCAGTAAATTTTACCGTTTATTTTTCAGCAGGCACCACTGAAGGGACTGAAGCGTTGCCCAAATTTCGAACTTGACCATCGCACTTTAATTCCACGCCTCTGGAGTAGCGCTACCATGAAGAATAGGTTCCTAAGCTTTCCAACCTTCTTTCACAAGCTCTGCTGTGATTCCGTCCTCACCTAGGGACATTGTCCTTTATAGGTACTTGAAAGCTATTTTAATCGCGCTCAAATTGATGCTCGCTTAAATGCTATCGCCAACGCTGTTTCTTCTGCATATCAATGATATGTTGCATACCAGTAACATTCATTGCTATGCAGATGACAGCACTGGTGATGCTCTTTACACCGGCCGAGCCAATATTTCTCGGGAAAACGTCTCCGAGTGCCGGGACAAACTTGTGTCTGAAGTCGAGTCTTTGTTGAACAGAGTCTCGGATTGGGGACGACTAAATCTAGTCCAGTTTAACCCCAGAACACACAAGTTTGCGCGTTAACCGCTAAAAAGGACCCCTTTATCGTATCCCCTCAGTTTTAAGGCACTCCCCTTGTTTCCTCAGCCAGTATCGGAATCCTCGGCGTCGTCATATCGAGTGACGTGCAGATTCGTAGTCACTTGGAAGGGAAGGCCAAATTGGCCTCTAAAAACTTGGCATGAGCACGCAGAGCGGGACAGTATTTCATGCCGGTGCACCGCCTGCAACTTTACAAGGCGCAGGTTCGGCCGCACATGGAATACTGTTCCCATCTCTGGGCTGGGGCTCCCCAGTACCAGCTCCTTCCACTTGACCGCATCCATCGCAGAGCGGCTCGAATCGTCGACGACCGAGTGCTTTCCGATCGGCTCGATTCACTGGAGCTGCGAAGAGATGTTGCATCTCTTTGCGTATTTTATCGCATATATCACGGGGAGTGCTCTGAGGAATTGTTCGGATTAATCCCAGCCGCCAAATTTCGTGAACGCACTACACGGCAAACGTCCCGATACCATCCACACCATCTGGATGCTTGGCGGTCCACCACTGTACGTTTCACAAGGAGTTTTCTTCCACGTACAACCTCTCTGTGGAATAGTTTACCACCGGCGATTTTTCCGGACCGATACGACCTGGGGACTTTCAAAAAAAGAGCTTACTCCTTTCTAAAGGGCCGGCAACGCACCTGCAATTCTCCTGGTGTTGCGTTTGATCATGGGCCGTGGTACTCACTTAACATCAGGTGATCCGCATGCTCGTTTGCCCCTTCTTCTATAAAAAAAATGCTTGCTTGTTAGTGCACTTTTGAAAACTTAATTTTTCAGCAACGGACAGTATAATTCCGAAAATGTGACATTTTTCATGACAATTCGGGTTCTTTCTTAACAAGAAAGAAATCTAATAGTATTGTACTATGAACTTCGATTAAAAGTTTTATTATATTCTAAAGTTTCCTCTTATAATTTTTCATTAATTTTATAAATGTCAATATCACTTTAATACTGTATTTTTTAAATTGCTTACTTTAAATTAATAAAGTAATTCGATATTCATTTACTATGATCGATATTTTTTTCATCATCATCATCATTACAGCCCCTCACAAGTCCACTGCTGAACATAGGCCTCCCCCAAGTAATGCCACAAAATGCATGTCTTACAAGGTCGTCACTCCATCTAGTTGGTGGTCGCCCTACACTACGCCTACCGGTCCGAGGCTGCCACTCGCGAGCCTTTCTTCCCCATCGGTTATTGGTTCTTCGAGCTATATGGCCGCCCCATTGCCACTTCAGCTTACTATCACGCAGAGAAACTCCGAGCATAGCGCTCTCCATAGCTCGCTGAGCGACCTTGAGCGTCCTCATACGGCCAGCAGTGAAGGACCACGTCTCAGATTCGTAAGTCATCACTGGCAACACGCACTGATTTTACACTTTAGTTAGTTTTCAGAGATTGAGGTATACCTGACGAGAAGATATGTCGTAATTTCCCGAACGCTGCCCAGCCAAGTTGAATCCGTCGATTGACCTGTCGGTCGAAGTTGGACTTACCTAGTCGGACTATTTGTCCCAGCTACACGTACTCGTCAACAACTTCGAGCATAGTGCTCCCAACAACTACTGGCATAGGTGTAACATGGACATTAAACATGATCTTTGTTTTGTCCATGTTCATTTTAAGACCTATCCATTGGGAGGCACTATTGAGGTCATTGAGCATAGTGCTTAGGTCTCAAGCGATTCTGTAATAAGGAATATCGTCGGCAAATCAAAGGTGAGTGATGTACTCGCCATTGATAGTTATACCGTATTCCTTTTCAGTCCAGTAGCTTGGAATCTCCCATTAGCACCGTATATTAAGTTTTGGAGGAATGCATGGCTCTAGAAAAATCCTCATGCATTTCCTCCACCTCCTCATCGGGATGTTCCGACGTTCACGCGTAAACCTGTAGGACTTTCAGCAAATACCTTTTGGTGATTCTAAGTATAAGGTACGCAACCCTCGTCGATACACTCCCAATCTTTAAAACGTTGTTCACGAGAGATTTGTGGACGATAAATCCAACACCTCCTTAGAACAGATGGCCGCCCTCCCGGTGATAGAACAAGTTACCGCATTCGAGAATCACTGTGTCCTCCTCCTCTCTTCGGACCTCGGATAATCCTATAATATTCCAGCGCAACTTGTTTATCTCTTCTTCCAGCTCCATGATCTTCTCGTCAGGGTGCGTGCGTTAAATGTTGCCAGTTCGAGTCATCGTAGGTGGCAACCGAACCTCCACCGGAGATTCTTAGCACCGCCTGCCCCACCGTTACCATGGTCGCCGGGGTAGCCAGGAATAGCGGGGCCGCCGGGGACTGGGGGCCGTCTAATTTGTGTAATTCACTTATTTACCTATAATTAGAAACTAGTTTAAAGTGTGAAAGTTGCCGTGTAGTGGTGGCGTTAGTATATTTAATACCCTATACCATGCCTTTCATGTCGCGGAGGAGGAGATCATCTTCCTCTGCCAGTCGAGCCTAGCATTTAAGGCAAATATCATTTCTATGAGGTAATCTATGGGATAGGCCTATGTTTAGCAGTGAACCATAATAGTCTTTAAAATGATGTTGACGACAAGTGTAATATGTGAAACATTGAAAGAAAGAATAAGAATAGTTTTTAATACTTTTTCAATGCCACTCCCTATAAGTCTGATTGGAAAATAAGTCCTTCATTTACTAGCGTCCTATTTGTGCGCATTTTTAGTCGTTATAGCGGTCAAAACGCGAACTCAATGATTATCTAAAACCCTGTCAAATTGAAGAAACACCTAAAGTCTTACATATATTAGTAGATTTACCCACGGACGCACATCACGCATATGAGCTCGCGTTGGCGCTCCATAAATATTTCGCACCAATGAGTCGGTACCATTTTGTTTGTTCAATGACCCGGTCCATTCGCAGTAGTATAATAGGTCTATGGACACTATACATCGATTATAGTATATTTTTGTGTCAAAATATATCACTGCATAAAACATATTTAGTCATACATTATTCTACATTATACGACATATTTAACAAATAAGGTTAAAAATCTGAATCTGAATTTCCCATTTCGGAAATTCTCGTATGGCTATTAATTAAAGAGAAACCACCAAATCTTCTTTGGTCCGTCTCCTGCTGGCGTTTACTCCGGGTACGGACACCCTCCGTTTCCTCCTTAGGTAAAAGCGGCATGATTTTATCCCACTTCTGACACCAATTGTTATGAGCTTGAGGTTCGTGACAATAAAAACTGCCGATTGCATTACCAAAACTTACATTTTTATTACCGAACACCAATTAAAATTTAAAAAACACTAATAATTCACACTGGTTCACTTTATTTCGCTCCGAAGTTTCGCTTGTCTCGCCAAATTCAATACTGCTCCGATCGCGGCTGGCAGCGGCTTTAAATACACCTTTCACACCGAAACATCCAGAATATTCCACTAAATACGGGCGCCAACCAACCAGGCGCAGAAAGTCCGAGTGTGGGACCTTCTAGAAAGCTTACTTCTTATGTTCGATGCTAGATGGCGCTGTTGCTCTAAATTTCAAGATTAACATTTTCTAGAAGCCCTCGCTCTGGTCCCCGACACTAGATGGCGCTAGTGCCAGGTAACTGACGGCAACTTAAGAGCGCAATACTGCCCCCTTCTAAGATATGCTTGTCCCGAGCATTATCGGCCCTATAATAATGCGGTAGTCGATCCACATGGACGAACTTAGGAGCCCCTTTTGCGGCTTTCTGTATCCGATAGGTAACATCGTTGATCCTGGTCATAATCAGGTACGGGCCGTCCCATTCAGCTTGAAGCTTAGGAGATTTTCCTTTGCTCCGGACTGGATTGTGCAACCACACTAGTGAACCTTCGTTGAACCCTTTGTTGTTCATAATGATTTTTTATATTTACGCGAACACAACACATTGATTAAAACTACTATTACAGATTTTATCGCATTTAATTTTACTTTTAATTATTTTTTATTTTTAATTCCCGACGTTTCGGGTGCTTTCCAGCACCCATGGTCACGGGGGACTGAGGTGACTGACGTCCCGATGTCATTGTTAAACACGGAGTACCACGGAGCACCATAAATAATAATTAAAAAAGCTGAACTTTTTTAATTATTATTTATGGTCCGATCTATGCAAAATGAACTGATTATGTCCTGAGGTCTTGCAGTGGTATGCTTGGGTTTAGTTTTAATTTTATTGATTATAGGGTCTCAAGCAGGTGGTAGTACCCAGCCTCCTTCTCTATTGAAATTAGGATGTTTTTTTTTTAATTTTAATAGCCTCACGTATCATCCTTGGTAGGAATCGGTGTTCTTTCGCGAGGATTTGTGGTCTATCAAATCTGATGTAATGGTTGGGGACGTCTAGGACATGATCACAAATTGCAGACTTCTCAACGTTCCGGGAAGTCTAGTAGTATGGAAATTAAAAAACATCCTAATTTCAATAGAGAAGGATGGAACAAGTAAAACCGATCTTCAGTAGAGTTCATTTATTGAATAAAACTAAATTTACGGATTTCATCGCGTTTATTTCACTACTTTTACTTATTTTTAAGTCCCGGTAATTTTCGGGTGCTTTACAGCAACCATGGTCACGGGGGGGGACTGAGATATTTGACGTCCCAATGTCATAGTTAGTCCGGCTACCTTCAGTTTTTGAATATTAATTTTTGGTCCGATTTACGCAAAACTGATACTATAAGCTCGCACCCGAAACGTCGGGAATTAAAAATAAGTAAAAGTAGTGAAATAAACGCGATAAAATCCGTAAATTTAGTTTTATTCAATGTGTAGTGTTAAATTTAAGAAATCATTAAGAGTTCATTTAACTCCCAGATGGTCTCCTGAACAATCATTATGGTACAGCTCTAGAACATCCGGTACTTTAGCTTTAGGGACAACCATTTGTAAATGACAGCTGTCTCCCCGAACATTTTTCCATTTACGGCACAGAACTCCATCCTGAAACAGCAAGCTGTCCCATTGGGCCCAATAGCTTTTATTGGTTGAACTCATCGCTGAGAGGTCGCTCCACTTGGGCTTGGGAGCACTGGCCTTCATCCATTCCAGAATCGGTTTGATGTTCGGATCTTCCTGCTATGCATGTTGTAAGCTGTCATTCCACTTGTTGCTGAGTTGGTCTGTCCTGAGAATCTTCACGGATACCACCGATAATTTGGGTAAATCCATAATCGGTAGCGGTATCGGAATTTCGGCAAATTTCAAAGTTGACTAAAGAAAAATAAATTAAAAGCCAGTCTCTAAATGCATACAAAGATCTTTGTTTATTAACAAAATTCAATTTATTGCGCGTTTTATCTTACTTAATGCCCATAGGTGGTTATTGTTCCTATTGTAATGGGCCATTATTATTATTATTAGTAATAATTATTTCTATAAACCATCAAAAAATCTAAGAAGTAATATTTTAATCAATTGAAATACATTATTACGCATTAAGTTAAAATAAATACATTTCAGTCATTAAGTATTATATAGTAAATTGAAGGCTTAATGTAGCCTTTTAAAATCAACAAATTTATTAAAAGCTTTGTATTCGAAATGTATTATATAATAGAAATTAAAGTCGAAAATATTATAGTAATAAAGATAAATAACATTGATTTATAAAATAATTGGAAAAGTCGGTCAAAAATTGCCGAAGTTATTTAGCGTGTTCGTATAGATTAGAAGCGTGTTCACTGTTCATGTATAGATGGAGGGTGTTCGTGTAAAGATTGCTTGTCTATATAGCTAACCTACCGGAGACGTAAACCCAAGTTTGTACATATATATGGGGTGGGGTCATATATTAGAGACTTATAACAGTGTTACGAGCTTGAGGTTCGTGACAATAAAAATTGCCGATAGAATTACCTAAATTAACACTTTAATTTACTTTATACAAATTAAAGTTAAAAACACTAATAATTAAACACACTAATTCACTTAATTCCGCTCCGAAGCTTCGCTTGTGTCGCCGAGTTCAACTCTGCCCGATCGCATCTTGCAGCGCCTATTTATTTAAATTAGCAAAGAAACATCCCGAATATTCAGGTAAATGCGCGCAAAGGGACGAGTGTACGAGTAAAGACTTTCCAGAAACTTAGTTGTTCGGATGGCGCTGTCAGTTGAGAGATTTGTGATGTCATTCTCTGCAAAGCTCCCCTCGCTCTCGTTCCTGACACTAGATGGCGCTAGTTGTGTCGTCGACTTGAGCGCGTAACACTGCCCCCTCTTAAGACATGCTCGTCCCGAGCATTATCGGCCCCATAATAACGCGCCAAGCGATCCCCATGGACGATCTTAGGAGTCCCTCTTGCGCCTTTCTGTAACGGCTCCGCAATGTCAAGGGATGTTCGATCCCGTGGTGCTCCAACATTGTACAATTTCAATGCTCCTCTACTCCGTGTCTGAGGTCCCCTCACAGCCGCACGACTTGTACATGTACGACACCAATCCTCGACATCGTCACGATAATGGACCCAGTAAAACTGTTCTCGGACCTTCAGTAGAGTTCGTTTAACTCCCAGATGGACTCTTGAACGACCATTATGGCACAGTTGTAGAACATTCGGCACTTTAGCTTTAGGGACAACCATTTGCAGATGACAGCTGTCTCCTCGACCATTGTCCCATTTACGGCACAGGAATCCATCCTGAAGCAGCAAGCTGTCCCATTGGGCCCAATAGCTTTTAGTGGTCGAACTCATCGCTGAGACGTCGCTCCACTTGGACTTGGGAGCACTGGCCTTCATCCATTCCAGAATCAGCTTGATGTCCGGATCTTCCTGCTGTGCATGTTGTAAGCTGTCCTTCCACTCGTTGCTGAGGTGGTCTGTCCTGATCATCCTCACGGATACCACTTCCTTACTATCCTGCCTAGTACAATGTTTGCAATCTTCAGGACAAGGTCTTCGTGATAATGCATCTGCGTTGCCATGAGATTTCCCGCTGCGATGTTCGATCTCAAAGTTGTATCCCGGCTGCTGCTAGGCGGTGATGTCAGCCGCACTTCCCTTCTGAGATCGTTCACCTTCCCCTTCTAGGGTTCGCTTAGGGCAGCTGGATCGAAGATGGCCCCTTTCCCCACAGCCATAGCACCTAGGGCTGTATCCTATATTGTGTTCGCGAACTGCTGTAACCTCCCTAGCGTGAGGGGAATGATGTTGCTGCCACCGCGAGGCGGTGCCGTTAGCTGCACTACCCTCTCGAGATCGATCAACTTCCCTTTCTACAGTTCGCTTAGGGCAGCTGGATCGTAGATGGCCCTTTTCCCCACAGCCGTAGCACCTAGGGCTGAATCCTTTTTTGCGGTCGCGAACTGTAGCTGCTGCGATCTCCCTGACGCGATGGGAACGATGATCCTGCCGCACGGCTGCTACCTCCAGTGCATGGGCCAAGGCGTCCTTAAGCGTCTCGTGGTGCCGGAGCCTCACAGCAGCTCTGACCTCAAGGTCGCGGATGCCGTCGATGAATGTCTGCACCAGGTTCCCTTCGATGAGCGCAGGTACAGACCGGTATGCTTTTCGCGCCAGCTTCTCCACCTCTAGAGCCCACTGCTGCAGGTTTTCGTTGATGCGCTGTACGCGATCCTTAAGCTGCGCACGAAAGACGTGTTCCAGGTGAGCATCGCCATATCTCGCCTCCAATGCCTCAAGGAGTTGCTCATAAGTCACTTCCTCACCGAGAGCTTCCAGAACTGTCAAGGCCTGGTAGCGCAGGCCTAGTGTGAGAGCAGTCATGGCCTGACTTTTATTCCAGCCGTTCGCTTTCATAACAGCCTCGAACTGGATTTTGTAGGCTGACCAGGAAGAAGTCCCGTCGAACGGTGGCACCTTGAACCCACGTAGCGAAGGTGCTGAAGCTACTACGGGAGCTGTAGTTCCATCCCCAAGTTTGAGTACGTTCAGCGTTTTCTTCACGTCAGCCATCACGTTGTCAACCCGATTGTTCACATGGTTGATTCGGGTTTCATGTTCTTCGATTCGGGTTTCAGCTTCCGACAGACGGTTGTCGTGTTGAGCAACCCTATCCTTCACCTGCCTTATCTCTTTCCCAAAGGTAGCGTGAAGGTCCTTCATGAGGAGCATCTGTTCTTCCTGCCGGCGGGCCTGTTCCTCCTGTCGGCGGGCCTGTTCCTCCTGTCCGCCCGGCAGCTGCTGCAGCATCACCATCAGAGCACCTAAGTCAGGTGCCACAGACGTAGAAGCTGCTGACGGACCGGCTTCCGTGGCCGGCGGCTGGCCCTCAGACGTCTGCGGCGCTGCACCTCCAAATCTCCTCTGGTCCGTCTCCTGCTGGCGTTGACTTCGGGTACGAACACCCTCCGTTTCCTCCTTAGGTAAAATCGGCATTATTTTATCCCACTTCTGACACCAATTGTTACGAGCTTGAGGTTCGTGACAATAAAAATTGCCGATAGAATTACCTAAATTAACACTTTAATTTACTTTATACAAATTAAAGTTAAAAACACTAATAATTAAACACACTAATTCACTTAATTCCGCTCCGAAGCTTCGCTTGTGTCGCCGAGTTCAACTCTGCCCGATCGCATCTTGCAGCGACTATTTATTTAAATTAGCAAAGAAACATCCCGAATATTCAGGTAAATGCGCGCAAAGGGACGAGTGTGCGAGTATAGACTTTCCAGAAACTTAGTTGTTCGGATGGCGCTGTCAGTTGAGAGATTTGTGATGTCATTCTCTGCAAAGCTCCCCTCGCTCTCGTTCCTGACACTAGATGGCGCTAGTTGTGTCGTCGACTTGAGCGCGTAACAATAGTAAGGTCTATGATACAAAAGCATTATGAGAGTAGAGTAGTGGACTGAAGTCCTATATTATATTCAAGACAAATAATATGAATAGATCTAGAGAATAGTAAGATAATATATGAAATAAAGCCGACATGTGGAAGATCTCATATATGTAAAAGCATTATATTAATAGAAATGGGACTTGAAAAGGATTATTATAGTGGCGTGTAGACTGCATCACAAGCGTCCGAGAACAAGGTAAACTTGGACTCGCTAACCGATGTGTCCTAGACATATCATCATAGTGTCGGTGGTAAGCGGATTTCTTGTAGCAATAAGGCTTACCCGTGGACAGTGCACAGCCACACTGTTTGTGTGTTTGTTTGTGTTAGCGCATAGCGTTTTAATGCGTCCAATATCTTTCGGATTGGGATGAGTGTGTTTGGCAGCACTTTTAAGTGTAACAGGCATACTCAACTTCATGTCTTAGTGCATTAGCGCTATGATACGTGGAGTTTTGAGTACTGGCGTCCTAGTAGCATGCTACTATGATATGTTGGTGTTATTTTTAGTTAACAAAAATCCCATTTTTTTCCAAACTCATTAGAGATCATGTGGGTGTATTGTGAGGGTGCGCCATCAGTATAACAGTTGCATTGATGCTTACTGGTACTTGCGGTATTGCGTCTTTTGATGGATCTGCAAGTGTGCTACGCCTGATTCGACGCATCTTGTGGTTCTGGTCGATGGAGGTTTGCGGGTGATGTCTGCTGGGATTGTATGGAGACCTTGGGACCGTGTAAGCCTGACGATAGTAGCCCGTACATTTTTTTTGGTAACCCATACAACTTTTATGAGTTGGCATACGTAGGTATGGTCGATTTTTTTACGCAAATCCAATACAATAGCCCCATACCCCGCTACGTCCCATAGTGAGCTAAATCGATTCACCAACTTACAGATTGGCTCATCACTTAGCGAGCATACATAAAGGATTCCTGCCATTTGTAAGCGAGATTAAAGAGCTGCATCTGGTAGATAATGAATATATGGTCAGTTTTGATGTGCAGTCATTGTTCACATGCTTACCTGTTGAAGACTGCATCTCAATTTTAAGTATAAGGCTGAAAGAAAACAAAATGACCATAAAATATGCAGTATTACTCAGACATCCGTTGATTTTCCATTATTGTATTATGAAGAAAGAGGATTGTCCTGTACTTGTATGATTTAAAAATCAAATTTACATTAATTTAAATTTATTATTTAAAAATCACAAAAGTTATTACAATTTTCATTATTACGTTAATAGTAGTTAAGTAGTTTAATAAGCAGTTAGGTTAGTAGTGGCCTAAAATATAACCACTTCCTGGCAGTTGGGTAAAAAGGCGAAATTTTAATACTTAAGCGTTCTTTACAGCCAACCTTAAATAATGCATAAAACTTCTCATGATAGATGTGAAAATCTATTATGAGAAGTTTTGACACTTAACAGGCTATTCTTCTGTATCTATTTCAGAATCATTTTTTAATTATGGAGACGTGGAGGAGTTCGCCACGTTGATTATTAATCTATTCACAGTTTTATAAATTGCATTATCATATTAATTTAATTTATTTTAATTCAAAACGTATCAATACAAATCATACTAATGCAACAAATAAAACAAAGTTAATAAAAATGGAAACAACAACTATAATCGAAAATTTTAGCGCAAGACCTCGAATCGTGTCCAAACAGGTTTGTTATCTCTGAATGACCGCTTCCTTCACCCTACCCTGTACCGTGAGATACGCTTAGCGCATAACAATACGTAATCGATAATGAAATGTATTTAATTGAATACTCGTATCCAATGACACTGGTACCAACGAGCAAACCTATGTATATGTTACAGTCATAGTGATTAATTAGCTATTATACATAATGACTGGTCATTATATATAATAGCAAAATTGAATAGACAATATGATAAATTAATCACTTTATCCGGATATTATTTATAATAATATCCGGATAAAGTGATTAATTTATCATATTGTCAAAGTTAGCCAAAGTAATAAATACGGTGTAAATGACTTGTTACCCCTCCCGCTCTACATCTCGCTGCCGCGTGGCGTGATCACCGCGATCTCGTGGCTGACGCAATAGTGCTCGTTGTCGTTTTGTCTATATAATGTAGTGGTAAAAATTCCTGATGTAGACCGCGCCAAAACCGATGATAGAAACATTATGTCTGTTATAATTTCTCAGGAGACAGAAGGAATGTATAAGTTAGGCACTAACCATGAGATTCTAAATCAACTTTACGCAAGGAATCAGTCTGCAAAGAAACGTTTATTACAGTTGATATCGTTCCCCAACATGAAGTTACCATCGGAGAATGTGCAAAAAAGAGTCACATCTTGGCGGCCAAGGATTTCTGCATTACAACTGTACTGGAGAATGCGTTTCTAATAGGTGTAAATGTAAAAAGTCAAACCTGATGTGTAACTCAAAATGTCACAAGAGCCTTACTTGTAAGAATAAATAATAATTATAACCCAATTAATTCATGTCAGTTCATTTTAAATATTTTATTATTGTAGTCTTTAAAGAGCGATACCAAATGCTTGTACTGATCTCTGTGTTTTTTTTTTTAATTTTGTTTTATGGCTTTCAATTTACTTTATAAATTAAAGTATTTAAAGTTAAATAACTTTTTATCAATGTTAATTAACGTAGAGTTGTTATCTATGACAATGTTATTTTATTCTTAAAATAAACATTATGATTATTACTTATCTATTATTACTAAAATATTACTATTTGCTACACATATAGTTAAGTATGCTTGAGGCAAATTGAAATATAATTTTATAATGTTTACGTATACCTACATACTTTCTTATTACATTATCCAAGTCTTCGAAGATATTATATAAAATTGCTAGTTAATGCGATTAATTCTGTGTCAATTATCACTATCTAAATTGAGTAGACATTATAAATAATGGCTAGATAATATGTATAATATCCGAATTTGTTAATTTGGCTGTAACATACACACACGAACGCTAAGTACATGATTTTAAAAACAGTAAAATTACTACGTACCTTTAAACGAAAATATAATATTTTGAAATTCCGGCTTTTACTCGTTCCAAAAAAATCAAATTGTTAAGTTAAAATAATATAAATATACATTTTTTGTTCTTGCCTCCATTTTGAAAGCGAAAACTTATGGTCATAAAGTTAAATATCGGGCAATGTTTTTTAATTGGGCCATTTTGTAGTTACAAACGATCGTAACAACCGGATTCTATTTTTGTGTTAGTGCTAGTTTCACTCGATAAAAGAGCTGGGGTTGTAACTTTTTATTTTTATTAGGTTTATCAAAGAAAGGAACAACAAACTTGTACATATTTGTACCACAAGTCGATGCTTAATAGATTTTGACTTAAACGGAAGTCAAAACCAACAATTAATATTAAAAATCAGTGAATGCATGTAACCTTTACATGCGGTTTAAGTAATACTTAGTAATATTAATCATCATCATTACAGCCTTTTAAAGTCCACTAATGAAGATTAGCCTCCCCATTGATATTTTCGACGCTTGGCAGGCGGGTTGCCAACCGCAAATTTATTTTGAGTAATTTACAGGAAGATGTGTTCCCTTACCGTGCACCGTGCCGAGTGCAGTTCACACAGCGCTCGGTTCGCAAAGCACTCCTCTCCCTGGACATCCACAAGTCGAATGGGTCTGATGGAATCCCCCAAATTGTGCTGAGGACGTGTGCTCCAGAGTTGGCACCGGTTTTAACGCGTCTTTTCCGGTACTCCTACTCCCTAGGCGTAGTCCCAAAGTCATGGAAGACGGCTTTCGTCCACCCGATCCCTAAAAAAGGCGACCGCTCAGACCCGTCCAACTACCGGCCAATCGCCATCACCTCCTTGTTCTTCAAAACAATGGAGTCCATTGTAAACTGCCAGCTCATGAGGGACCTTGAGGATCACCAGCTGATTAGTGACCGCCAATACGGTTTTCGCCGTGGTCGGTCAGCTGGTGATCTTCTGGTCTACCTCACTCACGGATGGGCGGAAGCATTAGAGTTCAAGGGGGAGGCATTGGCCGTTAGTTTGGACATTGCGAAGGCCTTCGATCAGGTTTGGCACAAAGCGCTTCTTTCGAAGCTCCCTTCCCGAGAAATTGTGCGATTGGATCACCAGCTTTCTTGCAGATCGGAGCATCAAGGTCGTTGTAGACGGTGCAAGCACCGATTGCAAGCCTATTAATGCTGGTGTTCCACAGGGCTGCGTGCTATTGCCAACGCTGTTTCTTCTGCATATCAATGATATGTTGCATACCCGTAACATTCATTGCTATGCGGATGACAGCACTGGTGATGCTCTTTACACCGGCCGAGCCAATATTTCTCGGGAAAACTTCTCCGAGTGCCGGGACAAACTTGTGTCTGAAGTCGAGTCTTTGCTGAACAGAGTCTCGGATTGGGGACGACTAAAACTAGTCCAGTTTAACCCCCAGAAGACACAAGTTTGCGCGTTAACCGCTAAAAAGAACCCCTTTGTCGTATACCCTCAGTTTCAAGGCACTCCTCTTGTTGCCTCAGCCAGTATCGGAATCCTCGGCGTCGACATATCGAGTGACGTGCAGTTTCGTGGTCACTTGGAAGGGAAGGCCAAATTGGCCTCTAAAAAGCTTGGCGTGCTCAGCAGAGCGGGACAGTATTTCATGCCGGCCCACCGTCTGCAACTTTACAAGGCGCAGGTTCGGCCGCACATGGAATACTGTTCCCATCTCTGGGCTGGGGCTCCCCTGTACCAGCTCCTTCCACTTGACCGCATCCAGCGCAGAGCGGCTCGAATCGTCGACGACCGAGTGCTTTCCGATCGGCTCGATTCACTAGCGCTGCGAAGAGATGTTGCATCTCTTTGCGTATTTTATCGTATCTATCACGGGGAGTGCTCTGAGGAATTGTTCGGATTAATCCCAGCCGCCAAATTTCGTGAAAGCACTACACGGCAAACGTCCCGATACCATCCACACCATCTGGATGCTTGGCGGTCCACCACTGTACGTTTCACAAGGAGTTTTCTTCCACGTACAACCTCTCTGTGGAATAGTTTACCACCGGCGATTTTTCTGGACCGATACGACCTGGGGACCTTCAAGAAAAGAGCTTACTCCTTTCTAAAGGGCCGGCAACGCACCCGCAATTCTCCTGGTGTTGCGGTTGATCATGGGCGGCGGTAGTCACTTAACATCAGGTGAGCCGCATGCTCGTTCGCCCCCTCTTCTATAAAAAAAAATAAAAAAAAAAGATGTGTTCCCTTACCGTGCCCGAGTCCGTAGTAAATCAGCACTTGAAATTGTATTTATCCATTTCATTGGTGCCAGTGGGGTTCGAACACAGATCGCGCGCATAATTTGCGTGCCTATTTAAGCTATCTCAGCTCTTTATTTAACACATTTTCTACGGTGAAGGAAAATGTCTTGAAGAAACATGAATAACTAAGAAATTAAAAAATATTTTGAAGACATATGTAAGACATAAACTCACGAAGTACTGTAGTCGGTGGGGTGAAGTGAGTAGCAGGAAATTTTGACTTGGTATTGGGTATAAAACTTATCATAGGTAAAATTAAATTAAATTATTGGGAGTTGCCAAGAGTTAGAGCAAGAGCTTCATATTTAAAAAAGACGGTTAATAGAAAAAAATAGGAAAATTTTTACTAACATTAAACAATGCATAGTTTATAAAAATATAGAAATAAAATTAATCAAATAAAATTCCTACAACATTGATGTAATAAAAAGGCAAAATTTATCCAATTTTATTACAATTTTTTTAATACGCGACAGTATGACATGATATGACACTCTAAAGCAATAAAAATACTTTAAAATATTTGCAAATATTGGTTCCAATTTTCATTTAAATATTTCTTAGATAACTATAGTATTGTTGTGGGGCAAGAAAATCTAAAAACAATATAATAAAAAATATAAAAACAATAAAAAAGAGAAAGGAGTAGTACAAATGTTTATTTTATTACATTAAGATTTTTTTATCGCAAATTCGTTTAACTTATTCCTTAGGGACTAGAGTTATACATCAGATGAAAAACGTTTTAAACCAACAGCAATTCCTACAGGTTATAATGCGTGGGTTTCGTGAACAATTGTTTGCTCCAAAATTCAAATCTGACACACTTTAATACAGTACATCGGTTTACAAAAAAGGTATTGTGATTTCTTATATTTACGCGAATACTACACATCGATTAAAACTACTTTTACGGATTTTATCGCGTTTTATTTATTTATTTTATTTTTAATACCCGACGTTTCGGGTGCTTTCCAACACCCATGGTCACGGGGGACTGTAGTGACTGACGTCCCGATGTCAAAGTTAACCCAAAGTACCTTTAGCTTTTTAATTATTGCCTTTGGTCCGATCGACGCATAATGAACTAACTGTGTTTTGAAGTCGTGCAGTGGTATGCTTGGGTTTAGTTTTAATTTTATTGATTATAGAGTCCCAAGCTGGTTGTTGTACCCAGCCTCCTTCTCTATTGAAATTAGGATGTTTTTTAATTTTAATAGCCTCACGTATCATCATGGTAGGAATCGATGTTCTTTCGCGAGGATTTGTGGTCTATCAAATCTGATGTAATGGTTGGGGCCATCTAGGATATGATCGCAAACTGCAGACATCCCGGAACGTTGATGCTTCACGTCAGCTATGTGTTCTTTTACCCGGGTTCTAATTAAAGCTTGTACACTCCTGCATCTTGTAGAGGAATATGACACGTGACGGCCTATATGAAGTAAAAAAAGGTAGATACAGCGCGGCCTTTGTTATTGGTGAAGCCAAAAAACTCCGCTCCTTTATGTAAGCATACGCGTTCACGCACACACATGCATCAAACTACGCTCTTTTTCGCTCAGTACATCCCGGGGCGTCGTGCAGTAAATTTGCTTACAAAATGCCGTCCTATGTAGTTAAATGTGTGCAAAAACAATACTAAAGTGAACAAAAAGTCTGAAGCAATATCGTTTCACTCGTTATCACTTATTTAACTATATTTTAATTTGTTATTCCAACACAATTTTGAAGGTTATTCGAAGCACGAATTGTCAACGCTTCGAGATTACGTAACGGGAGAATGTTGCCAGTATTTCTTATTTCTAATGGTCCAAGATTTGGGTAATTAATTTTAGGCTAAGTTATAAAAATATATGTAGTCAGCATATTTTTTTAAATTAGTTGTTATTATGTTACATCAAATTGAATTCAAGGTAAATATTTAAATTTTTAAGTTGTTGATATTTCTGTTTTAATTGTTGAGTACTTACAAACTAATTTACTATCAAAAATATTTATGAATTTAGGCTTCCAACGAATATTTTAATAAGACATGAATTGTTTACGTGGTAGAGCCATGCTGCAGTTGTACTATTAGTAGTATAGTAATAGCGCGAATGAGTCGGCTCGACCGGGGAAGGACTACACTCTCACAGAATACCAGCGTAAAATAGTAGCTTAATGCTGCTGTTTCGTATGGTGAGTGTAAAGAACCGGAGACCCTTTTTCCCGGAAACGAGGCATTCCATCTTAGTCCTCACGGTGACAACGCATCTGCATTTTGATTCGTAATCGAGGATTTATGTAGATGTCTATGGGCCACAGCAACCACTTACCATCAAGTGGACTATATGCTCGTTTGACACCCTATCCTATAAAAAATGAAGGGTAGCTTCACTTGGGCTCGAGGCTCAATTCCCCCTCCCCCTTAACATCGTAGCGGAATCAAATAAAAACTACCTCAAGAGGGTACCCTCACTCCTGGTGACGGAGAATCCCTCGCTGAGCATCCACGACCAAGCTACTTTACTCTTCCTGAGCGTGGGTGCTTAGGTTGCTCCACGTATTCTGGGGGCAGGAGTGGGGGAATTCTGCTCGCGACTAAAACTGCCTGGGGCAAGCGGAGCAATAAGACCAAGGCAACCCCTGTCACACTATCCGTGAATTTTTGCAACATTAGAACACTTCATTCCAATCTTAACGCTGTCCACTACCATCCAGAGATGGCGAAGCCGGCCTTGCTCTTTTTAACCGAGACTCAGGTGCTCTCTCCGGCTTATACTTCATATCTCTCCTACCCGGGGTACAAATTAGAACACTCCTTTGTGTCCTCCTGGAGTTTGTTCTATTTTGCATTTACTTAAATATACTTTTTTCATTTAGAAAAGTGTAATTCCATGGAAATTAATTTTTTATTTCAACTAGTTTTTTTTAGTATTAAGTTATTTTTTATAACAACTTTGTTTTACATTACATATGTTGTATATTTTATCGATGCTTAGATGCTCACTGGAAAATCTATCAAGAAGATTTTTAAATGATCTACAGACGCCTCCTCCGTGCTTCATCTTTTTTTTAATTGTCTAATTATTAAAATTTATCAAAACAGACAGATATACTTTCGCATTCGCATCGCACATTACTGTTATAGTTGTAGTATTTTATCTCGATTTTCAGGGGCTTTTAAAAAGAAGTGGCAACACTTCTCTGACTCACACAAAGTTATAAAATTGGTTACAGTTTCTTGATCCAGGTGCGATATCTACCTTTTTTACTTCATCTGAGCGTGACGGGTGGTAAGAACTGACTAATCTTCTTCGGCGGCTTGAAGAATGTTCTAATAGAAGCTCGCTTCAAGATGTAGCCAATTTTCCTCTGACATATGGTGGTACAGCAGGCACACGCTCAACTGTGGCCGGCTTCACTCTGTCACTGTGACGTAGGCGCGGGACATTATATAAATACCTACTTAATATTATTACATACCTACATTTTATATTTAAAATAATCTAGAAGACCCAGCGTTCATTTATTATTCCCATTTCTGTGGCATCTTATACTGTATCATAGCGTGATGTACCTAAAATAGCCTATATTACATTACAGACATACAAACGATGTTTATCCTGGTTTCGTCCACGAGATTTTAAATTAGCGCTGTATTTACCAAATTTAATCAAACTTTGTTCAATAATTCTCAAGTGATTCGTGGATAAAACAAAAAAAGTTTCAGCTCCTTTAGAATTGTATTATAGGTACCTACCACCCACTCTCTCTAACTCTCTCTCTCTCTCTCTCTCTCTCTCTCTCTCTCTCTCACGTGACACAGACGGAGTTGCTGTCAGCTAGTTGAAAGATATTTATACCTTTACCACTGTTTTGAAAAAAATATTGTATTGGGATGAAGCAACGAGAAATCCAGCGGGACTTCTTCAAATATTTTACGAATGTAAAATTAAATAAAACCACATTTAGAATCATGGTTGCGATCAATTCATTACCAGGGGTAATTATCATATCATTCATGCATTCTTCAGTACCCGAGCAACCCGGGTTTGATCCGCGCTGGCACCAATGAGATTTTTAATTGCAATTGGGTGATTTACCGCATGTTCGTCGGAGAAGGAAAATAGCGTAAGGAAACCTGCATGTCTGAGAAATAAGAAAAAATATTTGAAGACGGTGAAGTTCGCCAACACGCATTGGAACAGGGCGGCGGACATTTCTTTGCCCTAAAACCCTCTCAGAAATGAGATCAGGAAATGGGAGAAGGTTTTTTTAATGTCACATACATCGGACAGCATAGCATACGTAACCTCTAAGTTCTATTACTTTGTAGTAGTTTTATTGTTTAAGTTATTATTTTAATAATATATTGAACAACAGAAAACCTATAAAAATCATTAAGTGTAATACATTTTTGTGATAATAATGGGACATGCACATTTATTATTATAATAAATACTAAGATCACAGCATTAATTATTATAAAAATGAATTATTCTATTCTATTCTCTTATAGTTTTTGTACGCATTATTTTACCCTATAAGCTGTAGTAAATATAAGCATAAATACATCAGTGTCAGTTATTAAAGAAGAAACGTTTCATTAGTAAACGAGATAGACTAAATATTTAACAGTATAGTTTTGAATTTTCATATCTAGCACATTAGACCCGCGTGGCACCCATTAATAACAAGAATGAAATTAACGGCCAAAGAAAACGCAAACTACAAATAAATCTACCGAATAGTAAGACCCCTATTTTATGAACTAAATACATTTGTAATAAAGATGGATCTTGATAGCTGCTATTGAGTATAGTCGTGATAACCCTTCAACGATACTCTTGTACCTATTTATGTAAGAATTCAAGCATATATTTTGACAATAACACGATAATCAAAAGCTATTGTTTACAACGTGTTAAATGGTACAGCACTGCACCGTGTGTTGGTGGTTTAAGATTATCCACTATCCCATAATCGTCCCGTGGATATCGTCAGACGCGACAGAGGAAATCAAACAAGGAGAAGGGCAGTAAAATCTTCTTAATAACAACTCTGTTCATATAAGCTTTATATTATTTGTTGAGTAACAGATATACTTAAATGTCTGCGGGGGCTTTGTAACTTCCCGCGTACGTGCGCGCGTGCGTGCGTACGAATTATTATAAAATAGTAATAATAATAATAAAAATAATAATATTCCACAACTATCACACAGCGCCATCTAGTCCCAAGCTACAGAGCTTGTGTTATGGGTACTAGACAACTGATAAACATACTTATATATTTTTAAATACATAAATATTATAGATAAATTACACTCAGACACAGAACAAATGATCGTGCTCATCACACAAACATTTGTCCTGGGTGGGAATCGAACCCACGACCTCCGGCATAGCAGTCAGGGTCACTAACCACTAGACCAACAGGCCTGTCAATGCATATGTTTATGAATTTAAAACTGTGTATATGTTAGAAAATTTCAATTAAATATGCGAACGTAGGCTTAGAACGTATATTAATACATATTAATTAACGGGGATAATTAAAACCTAATAAAACAAATTAACGCAGTAGACGTGTGGTGAAATAACTTTTATAATATACAACATCTAGAGGAAATTAGAGGCTTCAAATACCTCAAGTATTTTATAATATAAAATTATCAGTAAAGGAATCAAAAATATTTTTTGTTAATTTAAATAAATTCCAAATAATGTAAACTTCACCAAAGTACTTAGTATTATGTTAGGTAAACTTAATTCTGGATTCATAAAAGCGTTTCACGTAAATAAATAATAGCAAAAACCTTCATTGATCTCTAAATTACTTCACATATCAAGATTTGAGTACATGCTGAATTCAAAAGGTAAGGTATTAAACCTATCTTTTTGAATTTACTTCATGCTTAAGTCTTCATAAAAGTCAAAGGGTGAAAATTTACCTGCTTTATTAAAATTAAAATTAAACAAATGAAGAGTTAAGCCCAGATATTACGATCAAAAAATTTCTTTATTTTTAATATTAACGGTCTTACGAAATATATTTTTCTTAAATCGCAGCTGGTCTTAATTCTTTTTTCCATATTTGATGCGACTGCAATCAAAAAGTGAATCGATGGATCCAATTCAGGTTGGAAACATTCAGGCGATTTCGATACATATCGGTACGTATAAACCATACTTTTATTTGTCGATAGTGTACTAAGGCAACGCTAATACATACACTAATGTTGCCTATACTCGATTATGCAGATCGATACCTCCAATTTACACTACGCCAACTAGGATTTTATAGGTTTACAGGAGAAGCTCTTAAAGAAAAAACATTGATAAATTTTTTATTATCAGACCTATATTAATGATATTTTCAGTATCTAAGTAATAGTAATATATTAGAATAAATAATTTGCTGTTACTTCTAACTGCATAATTGGATTTTAATTATTTTTAAAAGTTTTGAAATTAGCTCTAGTTAGCGGAGTTTAAGACGGAAAGATGTCATTTGAGATTCCGTTACACTCCGCCAACTCACAGTTAGAGTAGTGTATCTCGGAATATGAGAGAACTCTAACATCTTAATCCAACCCATACTAGAATATTATTACGTATTAATTTTAAAGTACATCCAATAATAGAATTATTTTAGTGCTTCAACTAACATATCTTGATAAAATGTTCTCTTAATTCTAAATTTGAAAAGTTAGCGTTTTGTAATCGGGAAAGTAACAAAATCAACTACCGTTTTACATACCGCTAACACATACATAGCGTAGAACAACACGACCAGTGTTAACAGTTAGCGTTTTGTTTGACACAAAATATGAATAAAATCATATGTTTTTCCAATATTTACAAAATTAGTTAAAATAATATTATTGTTAATAATAATAACATGTTACAAATATACCGAATTATCAAAATTATTTATAATTAATCTCTTTTTTGGTAGTGGGTAGTACCTAAGTTAGAAATGAATAAAAAAGTTTTTATAGTTTTGTAGTTAATATAAAATTTTAACCTTATATAATCACTGTATAAACGTAATTGTTTAATAATATAGAGATCAATCAGCACAATTGGTGTGAACTAAACTAACTTTTTAAAAAATACGAAAGAATTAGAACAATATCAGCTACAGTCAAGATTCCCATTAAATTAACATCAAATTCTTTTATGAAATAGTATACACGTGACTCAAACATTTTAAATTAAAATAATCGCTTAAATTACTTAAAGTATTTACGCGATCAATCACCATGTTTCACTCCATAAATATGAACCTACAAAACAATTATTCTGAATAAAAAAAACTAAAATGGTTACGAAATAAGGAAGCAAGACACTGATTTAGATGACATCATTGCTCGTCTTCGTTTCCATCAAGTTCGTGGTCGACCTCTGCCACCGGTAAATTCTTATAAAAATTATGATATTTTTGAGGTACGATATTATTATCACAAAAATAAACTAAATCTTTGTATTTAGCCCTATTTATTTTCAATAAATGGGTATATGCTTTGTCTGTAAATGCACATCCAGATCCACATTCCAGTAAATGCACATCGCTTGGAGAAGTTTAGAAGTAACATAGTAAAGAAACTTCCATCACTTTCATACTAAATTATCCAATGTTTTGTATGGAACATTATTTAAGCTTATTTGCAATGAATTTAATAATACTTATACTTCTAAAATATTCTCTTTGAACAATCGCAAGGCATTTAATGAATGGGCGACAGTAGGAGTCCATAAGAGTAGACAAAGGTTATACGAACTTTGCAATGAAAGGTAATATAATCTTAGCATCGAATTTAGGGAATATGTAAAAAATATTCCAAAATATTTAAAAGAGTATACTCCTTAGCCAAGTCATTGCATTTGAGCAATAAAATAGAGACTGCTTGTAGTAAAATTAAAATGACATGGTGTATAATTAATAGTGAAACTGGTAAGGTCAACTCTCGCAATTCAAACTACCAGTTAAGTTTTAACAATAAATTAACTAAATCAGATCAGGATGTTGCAATGATTTTTGAAAAATATTTTACTGATATTCCGATCTTAACCACTAAGTCACTGAATTCTTCTCCTGCCGTCGCCGAATCATTACTTAAATAAAATGTAAATCTGTGTTCAAAGAATTTTACATTTCATAAAGTGAAATGATAAATTAAGAGATATATTAAGAGAATCGCCGATCTGTGGGGGATTTCTGTTAAAGTTATTGCGTCTATAATAGATACAATCGCACCTCAACTATCTATTATTTTTAATACTAGTATCGAATCTGGTGTGTTTCCTGATTTAATGAAGCGTAGTAAAGTAATACCTTTATTGAAATCTGGTAGAACATTGGACCTCGCTAATTTTAGACCCATTTCTGTACTGCCAACACTTAGTAAAATTTTTGAAAAAGTTATTCTTGATCAAATGTTAAATTTTTTTAATGTAAATAATTTACTTCATAAAATCAATTTGGTTTCACAAGGGGTCGCTCGACAACTGATGCTGGTATTGAGCTGATAAATATATCAAGCCATTAACTAATAAAAAATGTGATTAATTGTGTTATTACAGGTTACCACTTTTATATTAAAAAATGCGTGCGCAGCACACGCCTATCCTGGTTGGCGGCGTACAGTCGTGCGGTTAGCGCCCGCGCATCCCGAATACACACCGCTAAAACGAGTAGTCGTGGTGTATGTCGCGTGTTTGTCAAAAGTACATTTACTTGGCGTTATGTAATTTTCAAAACTTTTTTATTTCTTTTAATTTTTTTAAGAAATTTACGGAGCATAATATTATTACTACAATGAGTCATTTTCCATTTAAACCTGAAAATGAGTAAAAATTAAGTTGGCGTAGTGTTCATTGGAGGTATCGAGATGATTACTATGCTGATCCCTCGCAAGAACTTATAATCCATCTGGATCGACTTCTTATTAATTGTTTACGTTTAATTCTCAGATTACGTAAATACGACCACATTACTCTGCTTAAATGACTACCTATTCGCCATCGTAGGTATTTTAGAATACTGTGTACATTATTCTCAGATTTATACGATCCATTTGTTCTGGAATTTCTAAAATTCAAACTTCAGTATCAGGGTGATTCTCACAAACGCTTTCATCGATCTGCGAAAAATCCCATTCTCCATTTCCCCTCTAGCTTTCACACTAGCTTTTTGTGCAAATATATTACTCCCCATGCAGTAAGATTCTGGAACGAGTTACTAAGCATTATACGCGCAGCCACGCGCAAAGCAACTTTGCTCGCTTGAAACGCTTGCTCTGGAAATATAATCTCTCGCTGTTAGTAGTTTGTAATTTATACATTTCAATACAGCCTGGAACCTCCTACTTTTTCTTTTTCCTGCATTTATTCACTAATTTTATCGGACATTACGTGTTTAAATTAGAACTTTATTTATGCTTCATGTTTATGAATATGTATATCTTTGTGTAATAAGGTTTAAAATATGTATATAAGTAGGGAGTTATAGTTATTATGCATATATAATTTGAAAATAGATATTTTGTAGGATAGTCCGTCTTTTTGTAATTGGTGTGAAAATAAAGTTTAAATAATAAATAAACAAATCTGATACGTGGTACTTCACTGCTGGCTGTATGAGAAGGGTCAAGGTTGCTCAGCAAGCTATAGAGAAAGATTAACTGCGATATGAGAAAGGTTAAGGTCGCTCAGAAAGCTATGGTGAGAGCCTATCTGCCGGCCTTCCCTGTAATGAGAATATTGCCAGTAGAACCAGAGAAATTGACAAAACCCAATGTTATAAGATGAAGTATCAGTTTACCGTTTATATGGCTCGAAACGCCAACAATCGATGGGGAAGACAGGCTCTAGAGTGGCAATTTCGTACCAGTAAGCGAAGCTTAAGGCAGTCATCTAATACACAGACTGCTGACCGGGTAAAATATAAAGGATGTTGATGGATCAGGTGGCTTAGGATCGTTCTATGTGGCATTCTTTGGGAAATGCCGATGTTTGTCTGTGGACTAGCCATGTGTTGTAATAGATAGATGACGATGATACATTTATTATAATCATTACTTGATCGCGATTATAAACTACCTATTTTATGTTTATGGTTTTATTACACTAAATGTAATTACAACTGAGATGAATAAAGTATAGTCGTAAGTAATATTTTATAATTAAATTTGCAGTATTATATATTTTCATATTTTAATATTCGACATGTGTAAGCTAAAGCTTATTTAAATATGTTTCACGTACTTCTAATTTAGCTTTCTATTTCACCGAAGCGTGAGATCCACCAGTCTGCTAAATACTAGCATACGTTATTCCTATTATATATACTATAACATAAGATATACTGTGTTCTGTTAGTATTTTTAGAAAACAGGTATGTATTCTCTAAAATGAGATTTGAGTGGTGTTGAGTGGAGGGAGTCTACGTATTCTTAAAATTACATTCTCGTTGTTTAAAAAAAAGGAGAGTGTAAAAAAACTTGCGGTTCACCTGATGGTTAAGGACCACTGCCACTCATAAACAACTGTAATGCCAGGAAATCACAGCTGCGTTGCCAGACTTTTAAAATAGTCATGGGTCATTTTTATTACAGTTTGAAGGAGTACCACAAGATGACCCTCATTTGAGGTCATCAGCGTATTCGCCTCACAAGGAGAGTCACCTCCTTCCGAAAATTTTGTGAATGTCGAACATGTTATATATATCATGAAATATAACACCAAGGTCGTTATACATATTTCATGATGTCTGTGGTTATTACAGATAGGCACCATTAGTAGACGCAAATCAAATTTACGATCACTGGTTACACCCAGTTAATTTTATGTTTTTTTTTTGTTAGGGCTAAAAACCTTTTTTCTTAATATCTGCACCTCACTTATTGATATATTGCTGCATAATACTTCTCGTATCTACTTGAAATCTAGTCATTCGCTCACTCACTCGCAATGAAGACTCGCATTGTCATTATTTATGTGAGGATCTGAACGAGTGAGGGAGGTGGTTCAATTTAATATAACAAGTTAAAATTCGAGTAGCTCTTACAATTTACTCTCACGAACACTTTATACTAGGTACCTTACTAATGAGTGAGGGACACACTACCATTTAAAAAGGAGTAAGCTCCTGAAGGTTCCCAAGTCGTATCATTCCGGGGAAATTGCCGGTGCTAACCAATTCCACAGAGAAGTCGTGCGAGGATAAAACCTACTAAAAAAAGTAAATCGCACAATAGTGGACCGCCGCTTGGCGGTCCGCTATTGTGCGAATGATATATAATGATAGATGATATATGAACTAATTCGATCATTTCCTCAGAGAACTCCCCGTTGTAAAATTGATAGAAAATGCAAAGGGATGAAATATCTCTTCGCAGCGCTAGAGAATCAAACCGATCAGTGGAAACCTCAGTCGTCGATGATTTGACCCGCTTTACTCTCAATGCAGTCAAGTGAAAGCAGCTGGCACTTAAGAGCACTGACCCAATGAAGAACATTATTCCATATGAGACCAAACCTGCTGTTTGTAAAGTTGCAAGCAGTGTGCCGACGCAAAATACTGTCCCGATTTGCTTGCTGAGCACGCCAAGCTTTTTGAGACCAATTTAGCCTTCTCCTCGAAGTGACTATGAAACTTTACATCACTCGATATAATCGCCAGTCCCAGTAGCATTCTTGCTTATAGCATGATGTAATTTTAAAGGAGCGACCAAACAATGGCTAGATCTGCCTCCGATGGGCACCACAGAAGCTGATATAAAAGCACCACAGAAGCTGATTTTTTCATTAAAAAAAGAAATATAGATACAGTCGATTTGAGAACCTCTTTCTTTTTTGAAGTCGACAAATTTTTTATTGGATTTAATTTGCACGATAAAAGAGCTCATTCCAAGAGTGCAGGTTTTTATCCTTAATTCTTAAGCATCCGTCTGATAACGCCAGTTTAATTGCCGGATGAAATATTAAAAGGTAGATTCTACGCTAGGTTAACCTTTCTTTTTATTTGGGTTAATTGTAAAAAAAGAAAAAAAGAGTTTTGAAAGGGAGTTTTAATGCATAATGAAGTAAAATTTTATTCTTCTATTATATATTATGGTGAAGAAATCTAAACTTGTGTTGAGAAATGGCTGTTATTTTTAATACGATAATACTTTATAACTATCATCTTTTTATTTTTTGAACATATATAGGAATTAAATGAATATTATCGGTTTTTTTTTCAATCCATTAACATTATAACTATTTTATAATGTTCAAAAAACAACATAAAATAACGTAGCAATTACTGATCCATGTACCTTTAAAGGAACGTGGCACCGTTATTTTAATTAAAACAATCTGTAAGAAAAATAAAATAAAATACCTTTTCATTAACCATTTGGCAATAGAAACTATTTTCGCGAATTGATTTCTCAATTTGCAAGATTCCCTCCTCTAGCTTCAACCTAATTTCAGATTGTAACATTTTTTTTAATTTAACACGATTGACCTATTTTACTTAATAAGGGAAGAATAGGAAAAATTAAAAATAGCCATTTATTTTTACTATTTTACTAAATTAGGAAATAATCTATAACAAAAAGATTAATAATAGTGTCAGTTTAAACATAGTCTTCATCATGTATACAATAAATTATTACAGGATTGCAAAGCGTCGACTCAAGGTATAATAACGAAAAGTTCAACTATGAATAAGAGATGTCATTAGACGGATTCAACTCGGCTGGGTTGTGTTCGATAGATTATGACATATTTTCTCGTCACATATACCTCAAATTTGAAAACAACCACAGCGCGTTGCAGGTTATTTCAAATGGATCTGTAACGTAGTCCTTCGTTGCGGCCGGGTCATTTAGGGGAGATCAGGATCCCTCTCTACTGCTGGACACAGACCTTCTCTCATTTCTACTCATTTCTGAGAGAGTTTTAGGGTAAAGCGTGCTGTCCCAATACGTGTTGCCGAACTTCACATCTCTTCGATTTTTTTTATTTCTCTGACTTCCTCATTATGTTTTCCTTCGCCGCCAAGTTCGTAATAAATCAGCACCTAAAACTGCAATTAACAATTACATTGGTGCTGGCAGGGATTGAACCCTGTTTCTTCGCGGACTGAGAAATGTATAGCGAGCGTTAACTATCTACCAGCTATAATCTGTACAAGAGTAATGTAATAAAAACTCGCTAACATTACTTTCAAATGTTGTAGCTTGTGACATTTAACTCCATTCAAAACGAAAGGAAGCCTGTGCTAAATAAGATATGTATAATATATTATAATATAATCAGATGCGTATACAGACTGTTATATTAACTTTTCAACTTTAGTCATAGCTTCATATTTTTGGAATATTTGCAATGCTAATGATAAATAACTACGGTAAAATTTATATACCTTTTAGCGTATTACATATTTATATTAGAAAATATTATAATATTCATGTGGTTACATTTCTGTATTTTTATGAATATTAGATCAAAAAAATCGTTCAGATCCCGTTGACGAACTTGAGGAGACCGTATGCATCTGTGTAGATTCAAAAGAAATGTGCAAAATGCGTTTATTTAATTTCTCTCACTAGATGACGATAGATTGCGTTCACGCCTTATGTCAATGAAAATATGCCCACATTCTCATAAAACCTTATCTTTCTGTGCGGTGTCTCTTCTTTGTGTAGCAATAATGAACTTATCGTACGGTATAAAATGAATTCTATATAAATTATTTCATCATATCATTGGATATTTTCCTTAAGCGTATTCACTTTTTTAAATTTTAGAATTATTGAACATATTTATAATAATTTTACGAAATTCCAACTGAGCTTATTGCAAGGCTGAGTTAAATGGAATAAAAGTTTCACAAATGTTTAAATATTTTAAACTATAGACGTACTTATGTACAATTTGTACAGAAGTACAAATTTCACAAAAAAGATCGGGAAATTACGACACACCTTCTCGTAACGTTTCAAAACGAAGTTCATGTGCTATAGCAAGACAACATCAGAAGGACCTGATGCCGACGTTAGAATTAAAATTCATACATATCCATGCAATCGTAGTAGTCGACCTGACAAGTGTAACTGTTCCTTTTTGTTGCGTGTAGATTCAATAAAGTACCTTGGGGTTGAAATTGATGATAAAATAAATTGGAAAATGCATATAATGTCATTGTCTACAAGATTGAGAAAACTCATCTATGTTTTTAAAACTCTAAGAACAGTTGTTGACTACAAATTAGCATTACAAACCTATAAAGCCCTTGGTGAATGCATTATTAGGTATTGTATCTGTGCTTGGGGCACTGCAGCAAAATCCTACTTGATCACTGCAGAACGTGCACAACGTGCAGTACTGAAAGTGTTATTCTCCTTACTCTTCAGACATCCTACAACAGCTGTCTATGACAAAGCCAATGTTCTTAGTATTAGAAAATTATTTATTTACGAAAGTCTACGCCATTATCATAAAAAAATGTTCCTTACTTGCCTAAATCATCTTCGAGGCTTGACCGTTGTCCTATTCCCAAAGTAAAAACAAGATTCGCCCAGAAGCAGTTTAATTTTATTGTTCCACACCTAAATAATAGACTGAATAAGGAGTATAATGTAAATAAGTGCAATAATAATGTTACTAAGAAGTATATTTTTTATGGCTTAAAAACCTTGATTATGACGATGTAGAAAACATGTTAACTGGTTTTTATTACTGACACAAACACACACACACACACACACACACACACACACACACACACACACGCACACACACACACACACACACACACACACACACACACACACACACACACACACACAAACACACACGCACGCACACATTAATACAACTACATACATAACAGATATGCGCTAGGGAGTAGCCCGTTCTTTACTAATTTTTGTTTTCTTGATTTAAGTAGTTCTGCTGAATAACTTATAATGTACCTTATCTTATGGCATAAATTTATAATGCAATGTTATGGGAGAAGCCACTGGCTCCTGAAACACAGTTTTACACTAGTTTAGGAGCCAATGGATTCACTGAAGTATTTATTGTAATATTTTATGTCAAATAAAGTTTATTATTATTATTATTATTATTATTATTATTACGTATACCTCAAAACCTGAAAACTAAATTGTACAACCAGTGCGTGTAGCCATTGATGACTTATGGAACCGTGACGTGGTCATTCACTGCTGGCCGTATGAGTCAAAGTCGCTCAGCGAGCTATGGAGAGGGCTATGCTCGGGGTTTCTCTGCGTGATGATAAACTTAGAAATGAGAATATCTGCAGTAGAACCAGAGTAACCGAAATAGCCCATCGGATTAGTAAGCTGTCAATGGGCTGGCCATATAGTTCAAAGAACCAACAACCGTTGGGGGAAAAAGGTTCTCGAGTGGCAGCCTCGTACCGGTAGGCGAAGTTTAGGGCGACCCCCACTAGATGGAGTGACGACCTGGTAAGACATGCAGTAAGTCGATAGATGCAGGTGGCTCAGGACCGTGCTTTATGGCATACCTTGTGCAGCCTTGTTCAGAAGTGGACATGTGAAGGGCTGTAATGATGATGATGATGATGATGGTAGACGTACTTAGTTTGTGAGCATATTCCGTTATTCTTGTTTCTTTGATTTTGCCATAGTTGCCATACTTGGCAGGCGAGTGGGAAGCCGCAGTTTTTTAAAATATTGTTACGAGCTTGAGGTTCGTGATAATAAGAATTGCCGATAGAATTACCCAAATTAACACTTTAATTTTCTTTACACCAATTAAAACTTAAAACACTAAAAATTAATCACACTGATTCACTTTATTTCGCTCCGAAGCTTCGCTTGTCTCGCCAAGTTCAATACTTCCCCGATCGCATCTTGCAGCGCCTATAAATACAAATTAGCACCGAAACATCCAAAATATTCAAGTAAACACGCGCAAGGGGCCGAGAGTTCGAGCGTCAGATTCTAGAAGCTTAGTTCTTCGTTCCGAGACTAGATGGCGCTGTCGGTTGAAATATTAGTGATGTCGTTTTCGGAAAAGCTCCCCTCGCTCTCGTCCCCGACACTAGATGGTGCTAGGGCCGGGTACATGACATCAACTTAGGCGCGTAACAATATTTTAAATTGTTGTCAGGAAGATGCTCCTGCCGGTCTCCTGTATCGGTTTCCCTGCGTAAGGCTAGTATTGCCGGAACCGTAAGGAAAAGATCCAGAAAACATTTTAATCTCTTTGAAAATTGCACTAAAGTGGGGGAAAACTTTGTATATGCAGCCATATATTGTATATATATTACGTGAAAAAAAAGGTGCTTAGTACTAGTAGTTTTTTTTCTCTAATTTACTGAAATATTATTTATTTTCCACTTATCGCAAATATATTTACGCGTCCCGAGTGAGTGTGTGTGAGTGTTCAATAAATATCATTTAAGGAAAAGTATTAATAACAAATTAAGTAATAAGTTTTTATATAATTAGTATTGAATGATCAGTAATAATTTTAACAAAAATATTTTAATTAATTATTAGAATTCGGTCGCGGCGATATTCCGTCAAATACCGGGTGACCGAATTTGGCCGCATATACCCACTGCATTTTAATCCATAAATACTTATACCAGGCGGTCCCATAATGAACTGGCCTGATATAGTTCAACGCGACATGTCGCTACATGTTGTGTTGCATTAAATAGTACGTTTATCGTGCACTCAATATTTCTTATATTGCATCGACATGAAATGCTTAGTCTTAGTTTAACAGGCATTTGAATAACGAGAGTCGCGTATTTTTTCAAAATGTCGAAAACTGAGTATCGAAGTGTCATAAAGTTTCTGTTTAAAGAAGGTTTATCCCCTGCCCAAATAAAAGAACGATTGGATGGCGTGTATAAGGAGTCTGCCCCCTCCTATAGCACAGTGAAAAATTGGGTGAAAGAGTTTCGCCTCGGGAGAGAAACCGTCGAAGACTTTGGCCACGACGGTCAACCTGTGGAAGTGCTCACTCCCGAAACGATTGCTCTTATCGAAGAGGAGGTTCTGAGTGACCGCCGTTTGAAGATTAGAGAAATTGCAGCAAGGCTTGGGCTCTCTAATAGTACCGTTCATCGCGCGATCTATGAACATCTTCACATGAAAAAAGTGAGTGCAAGATGGGTACCGAAACTTCTTTCAGCGGTACAGAGACAGGAAAGAGTGCGCTGCGCTTCGGAGTTTTTGGATCTTTGTGGCGAAAATCCAAAGACTGTGATCGAGCGGTTAGTGACTGGTGATGAAACTATGATCTTGTATTATGATCCGCAAAGCAAGCGCGAGTCAATGGAATGGCGTTATAAGGGTGAAAAGCCCCCTAGAAAGGCAAAGGTGCAACAATCGACTAAAAAACTGATGTGCACAATATTTTGGGACTTTCAAGGCATTTTGATGGTGGATTTTAAAGAACGTAATACAGTCGTGAACGGCGAATATTATGCTTCTTTAATATATAAATTATGAGACAAGATAAAAGAAAAACGAAGAGGCAAGCTGTCTAAAGGTGTCCTGTTGCTCCATGACAATGCCCCTGTTCATACCGCTGGTGTTTCGAAGGATGCAGTTCGTCAATGCGGGTTCACAGAAGTTCAACATCCACCTTACAGTCCAGACATGGCCCCGTCCGACTATTATTTATTTCCAAATTTAAAGCGGGACTTAAGAGGAAGAAAATTTTCAAGCGATGAAGAGTTGCAGGCGGCCGTCTTCAGTCATTTCGAGGATAAAAAATGTGATTATTTTTATAAAGGTTTAGAGATGTTGATTCACAGATGTCAGAAGTGTGTTAGTATTCATGGTGATTATATTGAAAAATAAAATTGGTTTCGTTTCATTTCCTTCATTGGTTCATAGTTAGGCCAATTCATTATGGGACCGCCTATAGTTAGACTACTTTTCTATAAAGAAGTTTGGCATTATGGGCTCAATATGAAATTTTCTATCCACTAGTGTAATAAAAGGTTAGTTACTCCATAGCTATTTACTCATAATCTAGTTCATTACGTACGCCATTTCCTTGTGGATGTTATTTTGTTTTGTTGTGTTGATTTTTAGAATTTTCTAGTGTTTATTGGGGTTTTAATATAGTGCTTTATTATAAAATAGTATGAAAGTTTTTGTGTGAATATAGTTAATCTTTTTACGTAAATAATTTCGAGAAATATATAGAAATAATAGTGATTTTAACGCTGCCGACATCGGTTTGGTTTATACCCGTTTTTTGTTATCAAATTACAATGAAGTCTTTTTGTAATGAAGTAACGGCAAGTAGTGGCGACAGAGGGACACAGGCAGGAGATGGGCAGTAGCGTCTTACTGATAACAGCAACTATACGACAAAAAAACTGCGGTTGCCAACCCGCTCTCCAAGCGCGGCAACTATGGCAATATACCCCCCATGAACAATTACACAAATAGACGGCCCACAGTCCCCGGCGGCCCCGCTATTCCTGGCTACGGTGGCGACCATGGTAACGGCGTGACAGGGGGTGCTAAGAATCTCCGGTGGAGGTTCGGTTGCCACCTACGACGACTCGACCTGGCAACATTTAACGCACGCACCCTGAGGACTGACGAGAAGATCCTGGAGCTAGAAGAAGAGATAGACAATTTGCGCTGGAATATTATAGGATTATCCGAGGTCCGAAGAGAGGGGGAGGACGCGGTGATTCTCGAATCCGGCAACTTGTTCTATCACCGGGAGTGCGACCATCTGTCCCAAGGAGGTGTCGCATTTATCGTCCACAAGTCTCTCGTCAACGACGTTGTAAAGATTGGGAGTGTGTCGACGAGGGTCGCATACCTGATACTCAGAATCACCAAACGGTATTCGCTGAAGGTCATACAGGTTTACGCACCAACCTCGGCACATACAACATGGATACACGATGGATGCAGGTGGCTCAGGACCGTGCTTTGTGGCATTACTTGCCTATGTTCAGCAGTGGACTTGTGAAGGGCTGTAATGATGATGATGATGATGAATGAAGTAAAACCTGACTTTTGTTTAGACCACAGGATAGCAAATTTTGTATAGATTTTATAATGTCAAACTACTTTGTAGAAAAGTAGTCTCTAAATATAAGTTTTAATGATTCAAAGTGCGGTGGGTGGGTCCGGTCGCATGCAACCACTCGGGATTTAACGGACGCATGCGATTGCGTGGGATTTTATGGGGATTGAAGGGTTAAATCGAACCTTGCTGATTTGACAGTTTAATTTTTTATATTAAATTTTGTGGCTGTAATGTATAATTACTAAAACAAACGTTATTTTTATACATATTAAACTTTATTTCAGCAGTCTTAAGATTTTTTGGGAAGAAATTATTGAGTTATTTACATAATTACTACTTACAAGTTTTAACTTTTTCTAAATATAGCTTTAGCAGTTTATTTTTAATTGGAAATTTCAATAATTTTATTAGTAGTTATTAGATAAGTAAATAATGAGCAGCAATGTTAGCCTCATTTAAGAAATTATGCGCTAAAATTTCTTTAATATATTTTATTATTTTTACTAATAATTCATTAAAATAAAACTTAGTAATGGGTCTGTCATTCCCGTGACCGTTACCATTACAGCCTTTTAAAGTCCACAGTTGAAAATAGGCCTTTTCTAACTGAAATAAATCTTCCAATCATCCTTTTCTATTTCTATTTTATGTAGATTCTTTATTTTTTCGTCAGAATGTAAAATTCAACTGCTGGATATGAGCCTTTTATTGGTGATTTGCTCTAATTGTCACGATTGACATACCGATCGACGTCTGCGGTACCAGACGTATCACACCTTTGATGCTACTTCATGTAGCATCGTCATCTTATCTAGTCATAAATGGTTAGTAAATTTTTATAATTGGTCAATACTTTAACACTAACTACAGAGACCTCAACATCATCGGAAAAATTTGGCGGCTCAAATAAATCTTAGAAATTGGACCTCAAATTATTTCATTTGGTCACGAAATGATCACTATTGGTCAATTCTTTCTCGTCTCTCTTGGTTCAATTCTAGTTTTGATAATTGATCAACGTTATTAAAGTATTAATTAAAGAAATAAAAAATACATTTTCCGATTAGCACCTTAAAATAATAATTTTGCAATTGATATTGCAAAGATCCTAGATAGTTACGAAAAACATACGTTTGTTCAAAAGTAATAAATGGTTGATCAGCAGTATAAAAATAATAACAAGAATTTTAAAATTTCAAAGACTTCCATATCATTATAGAACCTCAATTGATCGGATGAACTGTTTTAACGAGAAAACGCTTCGTTGCAATAACTATGCGAAAAGTCAGTGTGTACCGGAAATATGTCAGCGTTCAGTTGCTAGCAATTTAGTAAGATTATAATTAGGTCACAGTTATTTTTAACACCTCAAATTTAGAATCAGGTGATCTGTAAAAAATATCATGATAGGCTGAAAATAGACATCACTGTTCAATACTTCTGGATAATTGGTCAATACGAACGCGTACAGAATAATTGAAATTTCAGACCGTCCAAAAAAATCTGGAATAACTGTTTTTTGGAATAACTTTTAAACGGCTTTATCGATCAATTTCAAAAACTAGTCAGCTTTTACCTTAAAAAACCACGTCTACTGCCGCCAGTCTAGTTAAAATCTGTTGGTTCGTGAGATTTCGTGAATTACTCCGATATTTCATATTCAACGTCATAATTTGGTGATATTTTGAGCGCCTTGCATTTGAAATTAGCGGGAAGTAGGATGACCTGTATTTATAAAAAAAACATAATAAAAATATAAATTAATCCAAGGATTTAACAACAAGCTCTCATTTAATTACAAACTAACAATTTGATAAAAGTATAAAATAGGATTTGACAGTCAAAATAACTATAATTAATAAACTCAGAATGTTCTCATAGAAATTATAATCATTTTGGAATTAATTGGTTTTATTTTATTTCTAGTAAAAGTTACTTAATGACATTTATCATATTTATACGAACGATTCGATTCGAACGTGTAAGGCGCGGCTCTGGGGTTCAGTTTTGAGACATCCGCCAGGAGTTGTTTCCTGGCTTTCAAGCGTCCTTGTGAGAAAAAACGAGAAACGTAAGGGGCACCAGATGTGAGAGGCAAGCATAAAAGAGTGCAGCTTGAACAGTAACCTAAGGCTAGTAAAATCAGCTAGTGTCAGAAGTGTGTGTGGCCTTAATGTCTGTACGTACAGATTAGACAACAAATCAAGTAGCTGATGACATCCTTGTTGGTATACAGGAAAAGATGTTGAGCGAGGCTAGAAAAGAAAAGTCAAGAACCTGATGCGAGGAGCCCAGTTTTCAGGAGCAAACCCGTGTACATGACAGGTTCATGAAACTGTGGTGTACGATCAGAACGCGTTGGATTGGTTAAAGGGAAACAGTATAACATGTTTTTTGTTATACGATAACGGTAATAAATGAGCGTGTCAAATTATTACAGACAATAACGATGAGCAAGTAATTTCAATAACTAGTTTTTAAGATTAAAGCTTTTTCCTGTAAAAAAGGTAAAAAATTATGGACACAGACCATCTCTCATTTCTGAGAGGGTTTTAGGGCAAGAAAGTGTCCTTCGCGCTACCTCAATACGTGTTGCCCAACTTCACATATCTTCAAAACATTTTTTTCTTATTTCTCTGACCTCCTCATGATGTTTTCCTTCACCGCTGAGGACGTAGTAATCTCGGCACTTAAAATTTCAATTAACAATTTCATTGGTATCTGCGGAGATTGAATCCGGGTTGCTTGCGTACTGTAAGATTTACAGATAGCGCTAACCATCTGAGCTACCACGGTTTTTCTGTAACTCTGCATTTAAAATTAAAGCAATAAATAATATTCTTAATTTTTTTATTGTGGTTCTACATTTTAAAATCTAACAAGCGCATGGTCCTGATTGTAAGAGGGTGCTTTGGTCCATAGACGACTACATCTACCTTTGATTAAGAATTAAAACGCAGATTTGATGTTACCCCTGAGAAATAAGATGGAATGATTCGTATCACTGCAGCATTAAGCTACTATTTTACGCTGGTATTCCGTGAGAGTGTGGTCCTTGCCCGTTCGAGATGACCCATTCGTGCTACAGATATGATATATCAATAGCATGGATCCACTACGTACGTACTACTATCACTTCCCTACACTTTTTCTTTCTTCTTCTTATGGACTGCTGGTCTTGCACTTTTCCCGAAGTTTCTCCGAACTTTCCCGAAACTTCCCCGAACGAATTGCAAGAAAACTCGTTTACTGAGCTACCTCAGAGCTATACGCGAAAGTGAGCCGCGCCATTCGTGCGCTTGCGCAACTCAATTACATCAATTTGTTCTATCACTCTCTCACGGTTTTCTCAATAACTTTATTTGTATAAGACATACATTTATACAATTTACTTGTAAAGATAGCACAAAAAATATCTATACTACGATATACATTACATTTTCATGTCACAAAAAGCCTTTTATTTATTTAAAAAAATATGTCTATTTTACTCACATGTTCAAAGTTGAAATTTCTTAAATATTTAACATAGAAAGTTAAAACAATGTTTTCCACTTGAAATTATACATATCTTAACCAATACCACAGTTTAATTTACATTTTCTCTATACATTTCACTATTAAAACACTTTTAAATTTCTTATACAAAACTATCATTATTTCACTTATTCACAGGAATTTTCACATAAAAATAACACAGAATTCACCTCTTTTACACGTACAATCAATCCAAAATGTTTAACAAGTCATTTTTTGTTGAAATTGCAAATATTTAAATTTCTACATATTTGGCCTCCTAAGTACGAGGCTAGCGTGCGTCTATGAACTCACACTATTTGAACAACCAACTTTTGCACGGCTATCGACTATCAGTAAAAATGGAAAGTCTAATATCAACAATACTAGGTGAATAAATGCTTCTACACAATTCTCAAACGTTGAAAACTATTTCTAATCAGATTCTTATCAGACCATATAAGTGAATGTTTTCATAAATCAATCATAGAAAATAGGCATTTGTTTTTATACAAAACATATCAAACTCATATAAGACAATACTTATGCAATTAATTTCCATTAATTCTACTTATGCACAGCGATCATCTCGACCGGGGAACAAATCCGGTAACTAACTTTATTTTAATATTTCTTTAAATTAACATTATTGGAAAGGTGATTTTAACCGGGGAACTGAACCCGAAAACGTAATTTATATCTTAAAAATTCCCTATATGAATTTATTAAGAGATATTACTAAGAAAACGATAAACTATTCCGGCCTGGGAGTCGAACCCAAGACCTTCATATAATTAATTCGATATTTCTTTAAGATTTAACTAAGCATTTTCTTATCGGAATATTATTGCTCGATAATTTGCTTTTTCGAAGCTATTCGTAATCGGTTAACTAATAAATTGAAATATTCTTATAGGCGCGTCGCCAACAAATATAGATAATCATATCCAATATTTTAGATGAGAAAATTTAACTTTTGATAAAAACTTCATAGGAAAAAAGAATAAAATATTTTTCACCTGAAACTAATGAAAGCTTCTGCAGTTGGTGTTAAGACAGTGTTATAGATGAATTACCGTCCCGACTTCACTTCACTTTTCACTTAAGATTTCTCAGAAACTAAAATTTTTTTAGTTCCATTAATTTTTTACTTATTATTCTGTCCGTCTTCTAGTCTTGATAAAAAACATGATCAATTGGCATCAGAAACTATTTGCTCATTTTACTGCTTACCATAATTTTTCTCTACAAATCAAAAAATCTGAACAAAACATCTCCAAAAGCTATTTAGAACGTTTTCCCGTTGCTAAAACAGTTGAGGTACTTCACTCTACGGTCCCGTCTCAAAAATCAAATTGTATTTTGTACACGAATTATTCAGATAATTATCGTAGTCTCGTTATTTTTACAACAAACCTTGTCATTAATATATAATTAATAGTCCCCGATTTAATAGATCTGATAGATAGATAGATAATACTTTACTGTACGCCAAAAAAAGAAAACATAGGTATGAACAAAACAGTAGAAAAAAAGAATTATGGTACAATGGACGTTCTTATCGCTAAGAGCGATTCTTCCTTATAACTTTTGAATGGGCAGCATTGTAAGAAAAAATAAAAACATCTGAGGTTTTGCGAAAATAACATTATTTTTATTATAAGCCATAAATGGTAATGAAGATACAATATGAAATGGTATATAACTAAATAGATAAGATAAATACATACATACTTATTAATTTATATGTTTTATGTATGTATCTGTATACACAAATAATTTAACTAGATATAGTAGAATAATTATATGCACCAGTGCGTGTTGCCAGTGATGACTTACGGATCTGAGACGTGGTCCTTCACTGCTGGCCGTATGAGGACGCTCAAGGTCGCTCAGCGAGCTATGGAGAGGGCTATGGTCGGAGTTTCTCTGCGTGATAGACTCAGAAATGAGGATATCCGCAGTAAAACCAGTTTGACCAACATAGCCCAACGGATAAGTAAGCTGAAGTGGCAATGGGCCGGCCATATAGCTCGAAGAACCAATGACCGATGGGGAAGAAAGGACTCCATCTAGTGGAGGGCTGCCACTCAAGAAGAGTGGCAGCCCCCCACTAGATGGAGTGACGACCTGGTAAGATATGCAGGAAGTCGATGGATGCAGGTGTCTCAGGACCGTGCTTTGTGGCATTGCTTGGGGGAGGCCTATGTTCAGCAGTGGACTTGTGAAATGAATTATAGAATGAAAGATGAAAATAATAAACATATACATGTTTTTTAAAAACCGGAAGAGATTGAGCGCGTCTTACTGATAACGGCAAGACATTTCATAATCCGACAGCTTGTATTGTAAATGATCCGTCCAAAAATTTGTTATTATGGGCTAGAATTTTTAACCTTTCAAACACCAAGCGGCCAAATTTGACCGTTAGATATTCCGTCAAAATTCAAGCGATCAAATATGACCGCACCCACCCACAGCACTTTAAACTATAAAAACTTATATTTAGAGACTACTTTTTTGTAAAGAAGTTTAGCATTATAGAATCAATATAAAATTTTCTATTTTCTAGTGGAATAAAAAATAGTTAGTCTATGGATACTAATTTATATTCTACGTTCATTGCGTACGGTATTTTCATTTGGATTTTGTTGTGTTGGTTTTTGGATTTTTCTAGTGTTTTTTCAGTGTTTTAATGAAGTGTTTTATTATAAAATTATAATAAAAGTTTTTGTGTGAATATAGTTTATCTTTCTACGTAAATAATTACGAGTAATATATAAAAACAATTGTGATTTTCACGCTGCCGACATCCGCTTGGTATATATTTTTTTGTTATCAAAATACAATAAAATCTTTTTGTAATGGAGTAAAACCTGACTTTTGTTCAGACTACAGGATAGAGATTTATGTAAAGATTTTATAATGCCAAATTTCTTCATAGACAAGTAGTCTATTAATATAAGTTTTAATGATTTTAAGTGCTGTGGGTGGGTAGTTCGCATGCGACCGCTTGGAATTTGCCAGGTGCATGTACCTGCATGAGAATTTTATGGGGATTGAAGCATTAATATAAATTTTTTCTGTATAGTATGGGATATAGTATCAAATACAGGAAGTCGATGCTTAGGGGCTCTTCGACGGCATTTCAAAACGCAGCCACTGCTTCCTCGGGGTCCGTAAATCGTTTTCCTCATAGTTTTTGTTTTATTTTCGGAAATAAATAAAAATCGCAAGGTGCAAGGTCAGGGTTATAGAGTGGGCGACCTAATAATTCCAAGTCTGACGTCGCCAAGTAGTCGATTGTTTGCTTGGCGGTGTGCGACGGGGCACTGTCGTGGTGAAGGAGGATCCTTCTGCGAGGTCGTTTCTCTCGAACATTTTCCAAGCCAAGTGGCAAACAATTGGTATTATACCACTCTGCAGTAACTGTTTTTCAATATTCTTGAACAATTATTGCATAATGACCCGTCGTTCCAAAAAACGAGGCCACCATATTTTTCCCCACGCTTCGACCTCTTTTCACTCTAGTTGCCAACTCCTGGGAAGAAAACACCCAGACAGCAGACAGAAACAGAAACTGAAACTTTTTTATTCGGTACAGATTGTAGACAATACTTATTGAAAATCACTTTATTCACTGGTTACAATAATGTACGTTACAATTAGCAGACTTTTACAGACTGTCTCTTAGTTTCAGAGTCAAAACAATAAATCCAGCTTTCAGACCCGTAAGTATGTCGAACACAGAATTTTGATCAGCTCCGTTAAATCATTGAACCATTTCACGGCACCTATTAACACGACGGTGTTTTTGGGCCTCTGTGAAATTATCAGGTATGTACTGGGCACAAAGCTTCCTGACCGTAAAATTTTCAAGGAGGATTTTGTGTACTTGACTCCGATGTCTAAGGTTATCCAAAATATTCTGATAAGTCGCTCTTTTGACGGTCTCTATCATACGCCACACAGCACTGATGTTATCTTCAGTCGTCACCGTAGAAGGCGAACCCTCACGCAGATCATCAGTGAGATTAGTCCGACAAAGTTTAAACACCTGAAACCATGATGTGTAAACAGTGGTACGAGATGAAGCTTTATCGTGAAAGGCCAATCGAAGCCAATCATAACTTTCTTGTTGACTTATCCCTTCAATCCCCATAAAATCCCATGCAGTCGCATGCATCCGTCATATCACGAGCGGTCGCATGCGACCGCACCCACCCACAGCACTTTAAACCATTAAAACTTATATTTGGAGACTACTTTTCTGTAAAGAAGTTTTGCATTATAAAATTTATACAAAATTTTCTATCCTGTGGTCTAAACAAAAGTCAGGTTTTACTTTATTACAAAAAGACTTTATTGTATTTTGATAACAAAAAACGTGTAAATACCAAGCGGATGTCGGCAGTGAGAAAATAACTTTCATTTCTATAAGTTACTCGATTTTTTACGTAAAAAGATAAATTATATTTACAAAAAAAAAATTCATACCAATTTTATAATAAAACATTATACTAAAACATTAGAAAAATCCAAAAATCAACACAATTACATCTAAATAAAAATGGCGTAGAATATAAATTAATATCCATAGACTAACTATTTTTATTCTATTATAGGATAGAAAATTTCATATTGATTCTATAATACTAACCTTCTTCATAGATAAGTAGTCTCTAACCATAGGTATTTATTCGTTAAAATGCTCTGGGTGGGTGCGGCCGAATTCGGTCACTTGGTATTTGACAGAATATCGCCGCGACCGAATTCGGCCGCTTGGTAGCTAAGAAGTTAAATGACATCGAAATTCATAAAAAATATTGTAGGAAAATTTTGTCACGTTAAATTCATGCTGATGTGACACAAACAATTTACAATTTGCCGCAAAATTGTAAAAAAAATGCCAAATTAATAAAAGACATAAACAATTAGATTGGCAAAGAGTCCCACTTTTAAAATTTAAACAGATTATTTTATTATATCGTTTACGAGTGGCCAGTTCTAAAAACTTTCAGTGTCGCACGCGTACCATGTGACAGACTGCTGGTAAATTTTTACTATAGTGTAATTTTCCTTATTCGTCATGCTTAACAGGTGTGTTGTCAGTCACAGTTTGAAGCGCCTGTTGTCGGTCAAGGTGTCTAAACTGGGTCCCACACTATTCACAAGACAATATACGGGTGATGAATGTACATAGCGCACTGTGAGGAAATAAATAAATTTACGAGACCATAAAACTAGCCGAAATAATTGCATATATTTGTTTTTTTATTAGCGATTGCGCAGTTGAAGTTTTTTACTCGATTTAAAGTGCTTTATCACATCGCATTTGCAAGAAAGTATTTTTTAACAAACAGACTTAACAGGCTTATCTGTATCCATTAGCAAGTCATTTGCTGAATGGAAAAAGTGAAAATGATACTTAAGTACAACAACTTACTCCTATATTGTAGCCCGCTCAGTCTTATTTTTACCTGTAGACCAATATTACTCCAAAATGCTCCTTACCGTATTCAGTAGTGAACAGTTTTAAGTCGGTAAGGTGCTGCTGCTCTTACTAAGATAGGAAACCACGGAGAAATATGAAAATAGAAATATAAACTAACTAAACCAACTTACAAATTTATGAGATAGACTTAATAAGAATATAGTCTTTTTAGATATTATATAAATAATATATAATTTACGAAATTTATGTATGGTAGAGCCAAGTGCCCAATTCTAACCCGGCTCGTAAGAACCAGATAAATGGTTGAGCGATAGGGTTCCGGGTTCAATTTCCGGGTTGAGCCTCGACCTTATAATGCTGGATTAATTATCTTTTGTGAACTGTGTCCGTGGCCTCCCATAGGCAAAATAAGATGGTCGACGTGGCACGCGGCAGATCTTTGACAATGCACTCGCTATTCCAAATCTACTATTTTGCCAGTATCCCGAGGTGGAATTATCCTTGAGCCTTGAGAGGAGAAAACAGTAACAAAGAAATAAACGGATCAAGGCAAATTAAAGACCACTTACTGGGGTGGAGATATTTTGCTGGCGGCCTCCAGGGTAACGCTCCTGGTGGTGTAATGCGTTCGAAGAGGGCGATCGACGGCAGCGGGCGTCCCTACCATCAGCCATTTCCTACCATCCCGATCTCGGCGGGGTTCTTACTTCATTAGCCGAAAATCACGTCACATTCTAGACTACTAGAAGGAATGCATTGATATGACGGAAAGAGACACTGGCAAACAATAACCAACCGACCAAAATGTGAGAGTACCCGTTTTTTTTTTCCGCGCATCCATCTCCCCCGGCTTGAACGGTTCCCTGCAAAACTATTGATTGGGCAAAAGGTATAGACGGACAATAGGACGCATATATAACCCGGCCGTGGTCCTAACGCGAGTTACCCTAGTTACCCCGTCGGATCCGGAAAATACCTCCTCGACGATCCCAATGGCCAATGAAGAAGCGGCGTATTTTCTTTGGTGAGAACAACTACCGTTATGACCGTTAAAAGTTTAGTTGTTTAGTTCTATTTCTGCCGAGACTACAACGTATGCAAATATTCCGTCTTTCATTGCTTCCAAAATGACTGCACCAGCCGGTATAATAAGTTATGGCGTGAATGAAAATTAAGTTTGTCCTCGTCTATGTCTATGGTAGGCAGATGCTACAAAGGCGTTAGATTAAAAAATGCGCTGGAATTACAGCCAGCGGCTCCGAGGGGTCACTTGACAACGTACGACGTATTACGTACGGGGCAGCTATTCATGACGCGCTCGATTTGTGCGAGTAAAGTGCGTAATTCTTCGAAAGACAAAAATTGATCTCCAATTACTCAGTATAAATGACTCTTTAGACTCTTAATATTAGTCTCCCAATTCCCCCCAAAATGACTCGCGACGGGGACGTTCAGAGATCACTCGATACGGTTCTCAGCTAAGATGTGGGCGATCTCTGAATCATAATATTTAGAGGCTAGAAATTCATGTATTTCCGATAAAATATGTTTCGCGCTGACGTAGTTCGTACCGTTATCCGAGTACATTTTACTTACTATGAAGCTCGCCGTGCTCAGATAACCGGCAAGTTGTATATGCACAGCGCGAGTAGTCAAACGTATGAAAATACAATGATACTCCTTCATGGATCTTATACTACATCCGCGAGTGAGCGTGACCTTAAACGGACCAGCAAAGTCTGACCCGGTATGCATAAAGAGCTTCGTAGATTGTGTTACACGACAAGACGTAAGATCCGCCAGTTCCGGAAATAATGGCTTAGGACGTACTCGAAAGCAAGCTATACATCTGTGCACCCGATTGCGAATTAAATTACGTGCAGAAAGAATCGGATAAGAATGATAGAAGGATATCTGATAGTTTCCAGGCTAACATAAAAATGTTCTGGAAACTCGTAAGAACTGCCAGGGGAAATACAAAACAGCCTATAATAAATGCTATAAGAGACGAGAATGGATGTATTTTGAATGATGAAGTTTCGAATTTAAACAGATGGAAGGAATACTTTGAAGGCGTATTTATGAGTGAAGAGTCGTCTGATTTAAATGAACTAGAAATTCCGAAAGAAGTGGAAAGGGGTATGGAGATAAGTGTAGATGAAATAATGAAAGCAATGAAAAGCATGAAAGCAGGTAAGGCAGCTGGATATGATAGAGTATCACTCGAGATGCTAAGGGCTGGAGAGGGAGTGGTGGCAGGCCTGCTGTACACCTTGTTTAATTTATGTTGGGAATTAAAACGGGTACCGGATGACTGGTGCAAAGCAGTAATAGTACCAATATATAAAGGAAAAGGGTCACAGCAGGACTGCAAAAACTACCGCGGTATCAGCTTGCTTAGTATTGTGGGTAAACTGTATGCTAAGGTGTTAATTGAAAGAGTTATGAAAGAAACTGATGGAAAAATTTGGGATGCGCAAGCGGGTTTTAGAAAGGGAATGGGGTGTACAGATCAGGTCTTTTCCATGCGCATGATTGCGGAGAAGTTTTTGGCCAAAAACCAGAAAGTTTTTTGTGCATTCATGGACTTGGAAAAGGCTTATGACAGAGTGGACAGGAATGTGTTATGGCAAACACTGAACTCATATGGGTTGAGCGCTGGTTTGATACAGGCATTAAGGTCTCTTTATAGGGACTCTAGTGCTTGTGTCAGGATCAATAGGGTCTACTCGGACTGGTTTGGCATCCAAAAAGGTGTCAGACAGGGCTGTGTGGCTTCCCCTTGGCTGTTCAACCTATTTATGGACCGGTGTTTGCAAACTTTGAAAGATGAAGAATGTGGTTTAAGAATGGGCGAGTTAACCGTCAAATGCCTTTTGTATGCCGATGATCAAGTCATATTTGCGTCATCGGCGTCTGAATTGCAAATGATGGTTACATTAATGAACTGGGAATTAAAAGAAAGGGGAATGAAAGTGAACACATGTAAGACGAAAGTGATGGTTTTTGAAAGAGAAGAAAGCAAAACGGTATGTGAAATAAGAATAGAAGGAGAGTTAATTGAGCAAGTGGATGAGTTTGTGTATTTGGGATGTGTATTTAGCAGGGATGGTAGATATGATAGGGATATAGAACGACGAGTAAATGCAGGGAATAGAGTGAATGGGGCACTACACTCTATTATGGAGAACCAGAATGTGTCAAAACAGGCACGTATGGTGATTCATAATTCTGTGTTAGTCCCTACTTTAATGTATGGTAGTGAAAGCTGGGTGTGGCAGAAGAAGCACGAAAGTAGAATAAATGCTGTAGAAATGCGGTCTTTAAGGAATATGCTAGGGTTGAATCTGAATGACAGGGTGAGAAATTGCGTGATAAGGGATAAATGTGGTATGCAAGATGATGTTGTGACCAGGATTAAGAAAGGAATGCTTCGGTGGTTTGGTCATGTGGAAAGAATTAATGAGGAAAGAGTGACAAAGCAAATTTATATGGCAGATGTGAACGGCCGAGTCGGGAAGGGACGCCCTAGGAAAAAGTTTATCGACCAAATTGGCGATATTTTGAAAATGGGCCACGTTAGAAGTACCCTTAACCGACGAGCATGTATGCGTAGATATATGGATGTGAAGGAGGCGAAAGAGGTGTGTCAGGATCGTGCCAAATGGAAGTCCGTAGTCTCTGCCTACCCCTCTGGGTGACAGGCGTGAGTGTTTATGTTATTATGTTTTATGTTTATATATATATATATATATATATATATATATGTATATATATATATATATATATATATATATATATATATATATATATATATATATATAAGAAAAATAAATGAATAAATAAACAACCAAAGAAACGGAAGTTCTCCCTTGTCAAACCACGGGGGAAAATATAAATACAATTATAATTAACCAGATACAACAATATAAATATTAATTTATAGGTACAAAGTTGCGTCAAACGAACAGTGGGTCAAGCGTACTGAAACTTGTTTGTGGAAAAACATCGTTAGCTTCCTACATGTGATGTACGAAGCCTTTTCTTTATATCAAAACAAAAATTTTTATATAAGCGAGTATTATGTAAAATTTGTGTTTTTTTATTTCATGCATTTTAATGTATAACTAGCATTACCGGTACTTCATAAATATGCGGATGGTAAGTGGCCAGTCATATACACGCATACTTAGAAGAACCGACAATCGATGGGAGGAAAGGAATTTCGACTGGCAGCCAGAGAAGTGTGGGGCGGCGAATGTAAGGCAAAGGACTTACGATACAATATATTATAAATATTTTTAGATTTTTTTGTAATTTGTGTTTGTTTGACGATACATTACGTAAAGAATATCAACAATGCGGGTCAACCCTGTTTAAATATTTTTTCAGAAAATATTTGGGTTTTACTACTTTTTGTTAATATTTTATTTCAATTTAATGTTTTAAAAACGTGTATCACAGCGTAGATCCTGGATACAGATGTACCCGATAATCCCGAGTGTAAAACATATAAATCTAAAGCAATCAAAGCAAAGTCGATGTTAGGGTCACTTTAATTGGCAAGCAATCCCGTTGTTTATCGGAGATATAAGGATGTAATGATATAACGTTTAAGATCCTGATTGACTCGTATAATATTGAACCCAAAGCCCAAAGTTAAATTTTTCGAGTTTATTCTACAAGCTTATTTCATCAACCAATAAAATGAATATAGACCTTACTGAAGAATGGTTTTAAATACGCTGAAAGCCAAAATTCTCTAAAATTATGCATTGTGACTATTTGTAAAACCATAGAAGCTGTAGATAAAACCTTACGACATATAATAGGAAATTACTATGATATGAAATGTTCTGGGGAGATATTCCTCAAACGAATAAGTAAATTTGAATTCGAGTTTGATTTGTAATACTACCTACACTTTGCTAGTAATACAACGAAGAATTTACGTGAGGCACAACATCCGTGTGTCCACTGGAACTTCAGTTCCTATAGTGACCATGAGTGATGATAAACACTCGATACATCGAGAATTACAAATTCATTATAAATAAATGCGAAACATCTTGACTGATTGAAATGAGTTAAAATTAACTAACTAATATTCATATATAAAAACAAAATTGTGGGTCTTACCTAGTTCGAAAAACATCATCTTCCCTCCAATGATACTACCCAATACCCCTACAATGAAAACACACACCACCGTCGATGAGATAATAGAGTTTTTTACTCTAATCATAGCTAGTTAATTAAAACGTCTTTAGTTATTCATCTTTAATTTTTTTTACAGAATAAGGGCGACTAACGAGCACACAGTCTACCTCATATACCGATATACCGTTAAGTTGATGCTGTGGCTCATAGACATCTACATTTATCATCGATTAAGAATTGAAACGCAGATGCGTTGTCACCCCTACGAACTTAGATGGATTGCCTCGTTTCCAGTAAAAAAGGGTCTCCGGATCTCTACACTCATCATACGAAACACAACAGCATTAAGCTGCTATTTTACTATATTACTCAAATTTGGCCGGTTATTGCAAATTAACCATGTATATTATAGGACTAACTATAGACTTTCAAAAGAATGCGTCAAGAGACGCGTCTTGAAAAATTGTCTGAACTCACTCAACACCTCAGGTAGGTGGGTTTATAAGCCGTAGTGCACTGGTATTACTGCTTCCTATTACCAGTCTCTGGAGTTTGAATTTGGTCAAATCAGGATCGGTTTTTCCATCAATCGGTCATTTGAGCGTCCTTTAATAATTGCATTACCTGCAAATAGGGATGAAAATTATTGACAGGGACGATGCATGTATCCTCTGATCCCTGAATCACTATAATTATATAATTGCACTCTGTGAGGGCGTGGGCGTTCCCCGGTCGAGCTGACCCATCGTGCTATATACATAGCTGCAGCGTGGCTCTACTACGTATAAAAGCTGTACCACGTTTAATTCATGAATAACTTTGAGGATAAAGTTATTTTATTTCTGTAGTAATTTTTGTGAGTTAGTTTCCCTCAGCATCTCGAGCCATCAGAGAAGAGACTAGGACTCCGTAATGCACCATTCCGGGCTCAATTACAAAAGGCGGTGCTCCTCAATACCACCCGCATCGTTTGCGGGTTCTTTCCCTTTCTCCCTAACCCTCGGCAGTTTGATCTCCCCAGATGAGTGCTTCCATCTGGTTAGATTACATTTGTTTATTTTACGGTATTTTATTTAATAAATTATGTATAATATACAACGTATATATTTATATAAGTATATATGAATCCCAATAAAAGGGAAACACTATATAAATACTTAAATAATGAAACATGTTTATTTTCATATAACCAAATACATTTTACTGTTTATAAAGGAGCATCTGTGAGTATACATAATAAAGTTAAGTGAGTTATTAGCAAAGTCTGAATGATCTGATACGAGTTATTAAAAATTGTACGGTATAGCACACGCATGTCTCTTTATATCTCACTGACTACGAGGAAAATCTATCATGCAGGTGCTATTCGTTTTCTTGAAACGATGATATGATCGTAGTGATCGTATTCTCTATGAAAACGTCATTCTTAACAATTTTACACATGGTTTTAAATAAAAAATTTGTAAAATTTGATATGATAAATGGAAATTGGAAATTGTATACGGAACGAATTGAAATATATTGTATTGCAAATGGCGTTGAAAAGAATAATTTGTGAGTGAAAACGCACACGAATGAATAGCATGCGCGTTGCGTTAATCAATTCTCATAGCCTCCGGAAACTCACCATGATGTCGTGTGATTAAGCTGTTGAAATAATATTCGAAATTGTCTACACTATCGAAATTACATTGTTTTCATCAGTTTAGACCTAAAAAATGAGACGGCGAATAAAGATGTGAACATATTAAAAAACTAAAATGACGTTGTGGGAAAAAATAATTCGGCTGAAGATCGGGATCAATTTATCCCGGGCTATGGTAGCATGTGCCACCATATACAATTAGAAAAATCCCTGAACCACTATAGTAGCATGACACCCTTACAATCATAAGAACTAGGTGCGAGATAGGGAAGTAGGATTTTATTATGCCGCCATTACTATGCACGCTATACGTTATTTAAGGTTGAAGAAAGAAGAAAATTACCATGCTTGGAAGATAAATTTCATCATCTTCATCAATATAGCCCTTTACAAGTCCACTGTTGAACATAGGTCTTCTCCAAGGAACGCTATAAAGCACGATCCCGAGCCACCTGCATTTTTTTATAGTACTACCGCCCCCCATGAACATCCGTAACACAAGGGGAATTGCAGGTGCGTTGCCAGCCTTTAGAAAGGATCGTAAGTCAAGTAAGTAAGTAAAGTCGTATTGGTCCGGAAAAATCGACGATGATAAAACATTCCTCAGAGAGTTAACACGAAGAAGAAAACCCGTAGTAAAATGCGCAGTGGTGGACCGCCAAGCATTCAAGATGGTAACGATGGTATTGTGAATTTTGATGCTATGTGCGTTCGTAAAATTTGGTGGTTGGAATTAATCCGAACTTCTCCAGAGCACTCCTCGTGGTAGATGCAATAGAAAATGAAAAAGGATGCAATATCCCTACGCAGCGCCAGTGAATCGAGCCGATCAGGAAGAATTCGGTCTTGCACGATTCGAACCGCTCTACATTGCATCCATTGACTTCTTGCATGTCTTACCAGGTTATTACTTCATCTAGTGGGGGACGCCCTAAACATCGCCTGCCGGTACAAGACTACCACTGGAGAACTTTCTTCCCATCGGTTGTCGGTTCTTCGAGCTATATGGCCGACCCATTGCCTTTTCTGCTTACTAATTTGTTGGGCTATGTCGGTTACTCTAGTTTTAATGCAGATATCCACGTTTTTATGTATATCATGCAAGAAAACCTCAAACATTGCCCTCTCCACAGTTTGCTGAGCAACTTAATATGGCCAGTAGTGAAAGAGCACGTCTAAGATCCGTAGTTCACCACTGGCAAAATGCACTTATACAATCTACTTTTGAGGTTTTGAGGTATGCCTGATGAGAAGATGTGTTGTAATCTCCCGAACGCTGCCCAGCCGAGTTGATTTCGTCGATTGACCTCTCGATTGAAGTTGGAATTACCTAATCGGACTATTTGTCCCAGGTAAAGATACTTGTTAACAACTTCGAGATTTCAAGGAATATTAATTTATCACACAACTTTTTATGATTATCATTCGGTTACGGGGATGACCTTTGGTTATAACTTATTAATTGTATTTCGGCATGTTTATTAGTTTATGAACCTTTTGCTATCAAGTTATTCTATGTAAATATAAGTAATGCAAGCATCGTGCTTACTTAAAAAATATGCAAACAGTGTGAATACCTAAAATAACGCTAACAGCGGAAATCTTTAGCATATATATATTTATTGAAGTAACAACAAATATATATATATATATATATATATATATATATATATATATATATATATATATATATATATATATATATATATATATATATATATATATATATATATATTGAAGTAACAATAAATGTAAAAATAGTTATGAAACGAGAAGGTAAAAAAAATCACAAAAGTTACAAAATGTTTGCTGGTAAACATTTTGTAGCTTTTGTGATTTTTTTATTCTCGAAGCAAACTCGGCCGTTTGCCATGTAATTTAAAAGTCAACTCCCGAACAAAATTAGGAATCTGCGTCCGTTTAAATGCTAAAGTTTAGAACAGAACGTAAGATAGAAGCTCCGAAAGAAACACTCCGAAAAATTAAATCTGGACGTAAAATGGATAATACCTACGTGCGCCAAATCACCAAAGTTGTATGGGTTACCAAAAATACACAAGCCCAATGCTCCATTACGCCCCATAGTGAGCCAAATCGATTCACCAACTTACAGATTGGCTCAACACTTAGCGAAAATACTCTCACCGCTCAGTGGACATACAAGAGCACGCATAAAGGATTCCTACCATTTTGTCAGCGAGATTAAAGACCTACGTCTGGCAGACAATGAAACTATGGTCAGTTTTGATGTGCAGTCATTTTTTACATGCTTACCTGTTGAAGACTGCATCTCAATTGTAACTAGAAGGCTGGAAGAAAACAACATGCCCGCAGAATATGCAGTATTACTCAGACACTGCCTTACATCTGGCTACTTATTGTGGAAGGAGGAGTTCTACAAGCAAGTAGATGGTGTGGCGATGGGCTCACCTGTATCTCCCATTGTCGCCGACATATTCATGGAAGACTTTGAGGAGAAAGCCCTGCTTACTTCTCCCATAAATCCAAGATTCTACAAGCGGTACGTAGACGACACTTTCACAATTCTACCTTTAGATAAAGTAACTGCATTTTTAGACCATCTTAACTCTATAAATTCTAAAATTCAGTTCACAATGGAGTTAGAGGCAAACAATTCCTTAGCTTTTCTAGATGTGTTAGTAATTCGGAATCCTGATAACACCTTGAGCCATACTGTGTATAGAAAAAAGACCCATACAGATAGATATTTAAACGGTGATTCTCACCACCATCCTTCACAGTTAGCTACCGTGGGTAAATCTTTGTTTCAGAGAGCACGAGGGATCTGTGACAGTAAACACCTGGCTGCCGAGCTCCAACATGTCAAGCAAGTTTTGCATGACAACAAGCTTCGGGTCCCACGCCTACGTCACAGAGAACGAGTGAAGCCGGCCACAGTCGAGCGTGTACCTGCTGTACTGCCATATGTTAGAGGAGTCACTGACAAGATTGGCTACATCTTGAAGCGCGCTTCCATCAAAACATACTTCAAGCCGCCGAAGAAGATTGGTCAGTTTTTACCATCAGTCAAGTGTAACGTCCCTCTGCAAGATGCAGGAGTGTACAAGCTTGATTGTGAATGTGGTCTCTCCTACATAGGACAAACTAAAAGATCAATTAAAACCCGCGTCAAAGAAAAGTCTCCGGGAAGTCTGCAGTCTGTGAACATGTACAAGATCGCCCCCGTCACTACATCAGATTTGATAGACCACAAATCCTCGCTAAAGAACACCGATTTCTTCCAAGGATAATTCGCGAGGCTATTGAAATCAAAAAACATCCTAATTTCAATAGAGAAGATGGCTGGGTACTACCATCTGCTTGGGATCCTATAATAAATAAAATTAAATCCCAACCCAAGCATACAACTGCAAGACTCCATGATACCATAAGCTCATACTGTGTAGATCGGAACAAAAGTTAAAATTTTAATCTATGGTAACCGCGGTTAACTATGACAGCTGGACGTTGAACATCTCAGTCCTTCCCGTGACCATGGGTGCTGTAAAGCTCTCGAAACGTCGGGTAAAAAAGTTAAATATACGCGATAAATTCCGTTAAAACTAGTATTATTTCAAGATAGAAGCTGTGATTTCAACAGGATGCGTTCAGATTCAGTGAAGTAACCGTAGCATTTTCCCATATAACTTCGTGTCCGTTCGTAAGAGGTGACAGAGTGAAACTAAAACTGTCACAACTATTACAAATAACCCTCCCCCCTGGGTGGCAACCTACATAGGATATTTTATAACTGTAATAGTAATGATGCACAGTTTTAATTGTGTGCTATGATTTTTTAGCTTACGCTACGCGTTTCTCAGTAACAGTTGATTTTTAAAAGACCAGGCAATTCGAACAATATTTATTGATACATATGTGATGATTCTTCTGGAGATATTGTTTAAAATGCAGTTCCACTACATTTCACAAATTTTGTTTAAAAATCCTTTACCATTCAGGCTGCACTTCCATGGAAATCCTTTCCAAAGTCATTAGAATATCAAATAATAAGAGTTAATTTAAAAATTGGTACGTGAATTCGTTTTAATGACATCAGATGTTAGTATGATCGATGTTATAATCTGGTCTAAGTAAAAAATAAAACTAAACGCGATAAAATCCGTAAAAATAGTTTTTATACAGTTAGCGTATATAAAATATGTCACATTTATTTATTTTTCGATAGTGTTATATAATATAGTAAAACGATCATTAATCTATGGTTGGTGTAAAATACCTAAAGATATTTAACTTTAATTTCGTAGTACGCAAGAACTCGATTTCCGATGGCACTATTGAGATTTTAAGTGATGTTTTATTACAAGCTTCCTTCAGAAATCAGAAGCACATATAGGGTTTAGGCCAAATGTAACCTTAACTTGTTTTTTACCGCCGACAATCATTCAGCTCTCACAAGCCGTTTCCATCAGTAACCAGGAAATTATATGCAGCTTTAAATTTTGTCATAAACACCTAAATAAAGTTGTATAATTCATTTAATTTGTAAATAATAAGTAAATTATTTACAATTAATTACTAAGTGTGGCAAGTCTTATAGGTCTGGTCCTACATAATATATAGTTTTGACAATACCACCGTAACGTAACCACAGTAACCCACATAGGTCGAAGGATCAGTATGCTTATTCCTTTAAGAGGAGGTGGCTCCTCACTAGATAGTTTATCAACTCTCATTTTAACTTATAACATCTTATAAATAAAAAGGCCTTTGTCCAGAAGTAAGATATAGTTAACAGTGCGATCCTGATACGATACTATTATATATGTAAATAGAAGTAGGAGCCGTGGTAGCTCAGATGGTTAGCGCTCGCTGTAAATTTCACAGTACGCGAGCAAACCGTGTTCGATACCCGTCGGCACCAAAGAAATTGTTAATTGCAATTTTAAGTGCTGATTTACCACGTGCTCGGCGGTGAAGGAAAACATCGTGAGGAAACCTGCATGTTTGAGAAATAAGAAAAAAAATCGTAGACATTTAAAGTTCGCCAACACGCATTGGTGCAGCGCGACGGACACTTCCTTGCACTTAAACCCTCTCAGACATGTGAGGAGGCTTGTGAACAGCAGTGAAGCCACGCCCACGATGCTTTCAAGGCAAGTACAGCCGCGAAAGCATGGTGGGCGTGGCTTCTTGAGCGCGCTCACCATGCATAATCGCGAAGTGTGCAGCCTTCGTAATTACTTCCTGGCGAGATCGGATGATCCATTCTATAAGGACGTCATTTCTAGTGATAAAGGACTTACCCCTCTATCCTTAGCCAACTAGCAATGGCAAGACCCGGCAATTCAGAGCATTTCCGACCGGGAGACCATATGGAAGGAGAAGGAGCTCCACGGGAGGTTCTACAAGGCTCTACATAAGCCTTTCGTAGACACAATAGCCTCTCTCCACTGGCTACGTTTTGGTGATTTCTTCGGGGAAGCCGAGTCTGTGCAATACAGGATCAGGTTATTAAGACCAACAACTATCGGAGATACATCCTAAAGGTTGGCGCCGTCGACATCTGTCGTGCTTGTCGTCATCTCTGTGAGTCACCTAGGCCTGTCATCTCCGGTTGTTCGGCGCTTTCTAACTCTGAGTACTTGCACAGGTAAAACCTAGTAGCCAGAATTCTTCACCAGGAGTTCGCTCTGAAATACGGACTCGCAGATCGGAAATTGTTGTATTACAAGTACTTTCTGGAAGCCGTGCTCGAAAATGATCGCGCCAGGCTCTATTGGGACCGGGCCATCATCAGAGACAGGACTATTCTTGCGAATAAGCCTGATTTTGTGCTGATGGACCGGGCACAGTCAAGGATATTTTTGGTCGACATTACCATTCCGTGTGACGAGAACCTCGTGAAAGCCGAAACAGATAAGCAAACAAAATATCTGGACCTAGCTCACGAGGTGACCGACATGTGGGGTGGTCTGCCGACGGAAATTATTTCTGTAGTCGTTTCTGCAAACGGGCTAATCCCAATCAGCCTCTCGGGTCATCTAAGGCGGCTGGGACTACGTGGTGGACCGCTCCAGGCTCAAATGCCGAAAGCGGTGCTCCTCGATACCGCTCGCATCGTTCGCCAGTTTCTTTCTCCATCCCCCTAATCCTTGGCCGTTTGGTCTCCCCTGCCGAGGGCCTCCATCTGGTTGGGCTTTTATTTATTTTATTTATGTATATTTATCTTTTCATTTCCATTTGTGACTATAAATTTATAGAACCCAACCAGATGAGAAAATTATATTGATGTCCCCCATAAATAATAATAATAATAAATGATTTATTTTCTCACCGCAATATTACAGAATTTTCGTATATAATATTAGAATATTACACCTTAATGTTATACTGTGGGAGACTGGTGTCTAAGTTAGACTTTACGCCTGTATTTCAGGCCACCAGGTCTCCGCCCCATGGTTGCAATTACAATACTTTTATCATGTACGTGTATCATATTTGTAATTTACATAATGTACCTTCTCTTACCTAACTAGTATTTAATATTTATTGAAATCTGGTGCTATTATTAGTCTGTGTGTGCGTGTGCGTGTGCCCGTGCGTGTGTGTGTGTGTATGTGTGTGTGTGTGTGTATGAAAGAGAGAGAGAGTTTGTTTGTGTGCGTGTGAGTGTGTGTGCATGCTTTTGTTTGTTAGTTTGTAACTGGGCTAGAAATCAGATTTAGGATTGGGTTAGATTTTAACTTTAGTACGTATAGTAATAAGTTAGGATTATATAGGCCGAACTTTAACTTTTAAATATATAGGCTGTAACTTTAACTCTTAAATAGAAATCATAAAATGAATTTTATGTAAAAAGTCCATTAAAATTATTCAGTGGCCAAACACTGTAGATTCATACAGATTTGATAATGCCTTATTATGCAGCAAAATACTAGTATACGAGTATACGAATGTTTTCAACTTAGCTGTTTTTACTTCCCAATGTTAGGGTAGCGATGTTGGGCTCTAGTATGATGATTGGCTTGTGCAAGCTATTACGGGAACGCGGGTAGTGCCCTTTAAAAGGTAGGAAATTTTAACTAGCAGGCGGCTCTTAGTTAATTAAATCTGTTCCACCCTTTTAACTGAAGGGGGAAAATTTAACGAGAAGTTAATTACTGCTTCCTATAAGTGAATAGATGTCTGAAGTCACCTATTGAATGTAACCACAACCCAAAACCCTTTGTTTTTACTTCACTTTAAGTCACCTACAATATAGCATCGCAGGATAAGCAAATAACAGCGCGTGATTAAGAAGAATCTTAAGAATAATCAACACAGTGCCATCAGGAAGTCACCTACCACCTGCTAAGCAAAACCCAGCACGTCTCAACACAATATATAAACCTAGGTTTAATTGTTAAGACAGCCCAGAAGTAGTTAAGTTAGTTTGTAAGTTATGTAGTCTAGTATTTCTGTGTACTCACATCGTCACAATTGTTAAGTTAACTTGTAAGTTAGAAAATTAATTAATATAGGACAAAGTCTTCGTCTCCTTCCACTTCAAAGCTTCGCAAACGTAAATCCCCTAATGCCTTGTAAATTTTGGTGTATCAAGTGTATACGTATTTTTTTTGTAAAATACAATTAACACAATTGCGTTTTATTTCCAAATGTATGACGTTCAATACAAGCTAATGTCTGTTTTTTTATCATACGATTGCTTATTTGTGGGATAAATTCTATATTATTTAAACCATTTCTATTGCAAGATTATATTTCTATTGTAACATTTTTAATTAAGATTACTTGTAACTGTTAGCAAATTAAATGATACGGCATGACGCTCAATAGAAGCAAATATCTGGGTAGTCAAAACCTTGGCTGAATATACATTTAAATAATCAAATACAGATTCGTTGTCACCTCTATTTATCAAATTACAATGCCTCGTTTACCAATCAAAGAAAGCAATATGAAAAGTCCCAGAAAGATGTCTAGGCGACGCTATGTACACCGCAAGCGAAATGACATACATAGATAAACACTCACGCCTGTCACCCAGAGGGGTAGGCAGAGACTACAGACTTCCATTTGGCACGATCCTGACACACCTCTCTCGCCTCCTTCACATCCATACACCTCCGCATACATGCTCGTCGGTTAAGGGTACTCCTAATTTGGCCCGTTTTCAATTATTCGCCAATTTGGTCGATAAATTTTCGCCTAGGGCGTCCCTTTCCGACTCTGCCATTCACTTCTGCAACATAAATTTTCTTTGTCACTCTTTCCTCATTCATTCTTTCCACATGACCAAACCACCGAAGCATTCCTTTCTTAATCCTGGTCACAACATCCTCTTGCAAACCACACTCTTCTCTTATTACACAATTTCTTACCCTGTCATTGAGATTCAGCCCTAACATACTCCTTAACGACCGCATTTCCACTGCGTTCATTCTACTCTCGTGCTTCTTCTGCCACACCCAACTTTCACTACCATACGTTAAAGTAGGGACCAACACAGCATTGTGAATTGCCATACGTGCCTTTTTCGACACATTTTGACTCTTCACAATAGAGTGCAGGGCCCCATTTACTCTATTTCCCGCATTCACTCGTCGTTCTATATCCTTATCATATCTCCCATCCCTGCTAAATACGCAGCCCAAATATACAAACTCATCTACTTGCTCGATCAACTCCCCTTCTATTCTTATTTCACAAATCGTTTTACTTTCTTCTCTTTCAAAAACCATGACCTTCGTCTTACTTGCGTTCACTTTCATACCCCTTTCTTTTAATGATCTGTTCATTAATGTAACCATCATTTGCAACTCGGCCGCCGACGATGCAAGGATAACTTGATCATCGGCGTACAAAAGGCATTTGACGGTTAACTCACCCATTCTTAATCCGCATTCTTCAACTTTCAAATTTTGCAAACAACTGTCCATAAATAGGTTGAACAGCCACGGGGAAGCCACACAGCCCTGTCTGACACCTTTATGGATGTCAAACCAGTCCGAGTAGACCCCGTTGATCCTAACACAAGCACTAGAGTCCCTATAAAGAGACTCCAATGCCTGTATCAAGCCAGCGCTCAACCCAAATGAGTTCAGTGTTTGCCATAGCACATCCCTATTCACTCTGTCATAGGCCTTTTCCAAGTCCATGAACGCACAAAACACCTTTTGGTTTTTGGCCAAAAACTTCTCCGCGATCATGCGCATGGAAAAGACTTGATCTGTACATCCCATTCCCTTTCTAAATCCCGCTTGCACATCCCAAATTTTTCCATCAGTTTCTTTCATGACCCTTTCAATCAGTACCTTAGCATACAGTTTTCCCACAATGCTAAGAAGGCTGATGCCACGGTAGTTTTTACAGTCCTGCTGCGACCCTTTTCCCTTATATACTGGGACTATCACGGCTTTGCACCAGTCTACCGGTACCCGCTTCAGTTCCCAGCATAAATTAAACAAGGTGTGCAGCAGGCCTGCCACCACTTCCTCTCCAGCCCTTAGCATTTCGAGTGAAACTCTATCATATCCGGCAGCCTTACCTGCTTTCATGCTTTTCATTGCTTTCATTATTTCACCTATACTAATCTCGCTACCTCTTTCCTCTTCTTTCGGAATTTCTACTTCACTTAGTACACACGTTGTCTCCTCACTCATAAACACGCTTTCAAAATATTCCTTCCATCTCGCGCGAAATGAACCGAGACATATATCACAACGTCGTTGTTTTACTCGTATAAAGAATAGCTCCGTATTACCACACTCAGTCCCCAGGCTGAATACCTTGCCCAGCTCAAGATATTCTTTATAATGAGATCTCTTTTCAACGATAAAAATCTCAAAGCCTGTGATGGTAGTCGGCGACAAACTATCTCGTTTACGCTAGACGTAAAATAGCGATATATAGTGCCACTACGACTACCAATCCACTAGCCATACGTGACGATTATATCCAATTCTTACAACGGGAGAAGCCCATATCCAATGGTAGTTTTGCGATCTGATAAATAAATAAATAATAATCAATTATATATAAATTAGCTTCACAATACTAACAGGCATACACATAGATATAGAATAGTACTAACATGACAAAATATATGCTTAATTTTTTTTAAATATATTGTATTGCTATGAAAGCAAAGTAAAGCTAAAGCCTATATAATACAAATCCACTGCTAGGCAAAGCCTCCCTCGCAGTTTTCTCCCCCCTTCCCCCATTTGAACATAACTGCGGAAATATGAAGCAATAATTTGATATTTACAAAATTATTGGCGCCGACGAGATTCGATCCCGCGCTTAACCCTCTGCCTATTATTAAAGAGTATCTCTCAAATTTCTTAGCTTTTGGCTCTATTACCCTTCAAATGTAACACACTCACTCTATTCTACATTTATTTGTTCCAGTAGTGATTAATATTACTATAATTCTAATCCCTATAAATTTAATAAAGAGAGCTGACGATATTTATATTTTACACAGATTTTTATAACAAAATACTAGGTGTTGCGAAACTTTAATTTTATCGCAACTCTCCGAATAGCTTTAATGACCAAAGTTTTGAAGGGTTTTCCTCATCTTTCGAATTACGTTACTTTTTCAGAAAAAGTTGAATTTATATTTAAGAATCGCAATTATACTTGCTGTGTTTGAACCTTGCATATATTTGAGTATTTTTAAATTACTAAGCATAGAGTATTTTAAATCAAAAAGCATGACGGTTTAAAAATTTAAAAGTACACACCTCATGAGCGGTTTTATTTTTTTATCACAATTTCATTTAATTTTGATGAAACAAAGAAACATATTTTGAACATCTGTGAGTCTGATAACAACCAGCAATAGGTATTGTGACGACCGATTATAAATATAAATAATTAATATTTAATTTCTATATAATATATTTTTCTTATCTTAGAAAAATATATTAACCTCTCAAACGGCAAGCGTCCAAATTTGAACGCTTCGATATTCCGTCAAAGTTTTAAAGGTAAAATGTGACCGCACCCACCCACAGAACTTTAGCCCATAAATACTTAAGTTTAGAGACTACTTTTCGACAGAATAATTTCGAGTAATATATAGAATTATTAATATTTTCAGGCCGACGACATCCTCGTGGTATTTAGTTTTTTGTTATCAAAATACAATAAAATTTTTTTGTTATGAAGTAAAATCTCACTTTTGTTTAGACTACAGGTTAGATAAATTTGTATAAATTTTATAATGCTAAACTTGTTTAAAGAAAAATAGTTTCTAAACATAAGTTTTAATGGTTGAAAATGCTGTAGGTGCATGGGATTTTTATGGAGATTGAAGGTTTAAACAATAAAAATACATTAATAAACTTATTAATATAAAATTAAGATAAATACATTTCAGACATAAATTATTATAGTAATATAAAGGCTTAATATTGTCCTAAAATCAATAAATTCATTCAAGTCGAAAATATTATAAAAACAAAAATAAACAACATTTATAAAATAATTAAAGTCAAAGTAAAAGTCATGGAGGGTGTTCGCGCATAAGAAAATTTCTTAAGTAATTGAGCTTGTTCGCGTATGAGAAAATTTCTAAGTCATGGAGGGTGCACGCGTATCTATTGTAGAAACACTTCATTACTTCGATATACCGACTGTTAATTTGACACCGCTGAAGGGACTGTAGCGCCGCCCAAATTTTACATTAACAGATTCAAAGGCTTTCTCATAGTCTTAATACGCCAGACAAAGTGACAGATTGTACTCTTCAGTCTTTTGTACAATTTGTCGAAGAGTATGTATGTGGTATATGGTACTAAAGCTTTTTCGGAAAAAGGCTTGTTCGAGAGGCTGAAAATCGTCTAGTCCGTGCGTAAGACGATTCGTAATGACTCCCAAAAATAGCACAATACGTGGCTCAGAAGGTAAATCAGCCTGTAGCTATTTAAGAGCATTGTTGCCTTTCTTGAATAATAAGTTCAACACACATTCCCTCCTCACGTCTGGAGTAGTTCTACCATGAAGGACGGAGGTAAATAGCTTCTGAAGGACTTTAAGTACAGGTTTTCCACCCGCTTTCAGAAGCTCCTCTGTAACTACATCCTCGCCTGGGTACCATGCCTTTTTAAGGTGCTGCAGAGCCATTCTAATCTCACTGAGACTGATGTCTTGGATACCATCGGAATACTGTCGGTTTATACTTATTCTTGAATCGCTACTCACACTTGCTTGTGGCTCCAACGATGACGTGTACAGCTGCCTATAGAACCTAGAAGGAAACGATGCTGCCACACTCGGTCTTCAGCTTCGAAAGTTGGCTCTTTTTGTCAGACAGATCTATATCAAATACTTTGGAGCCTCGATTTCGCTCGATCGCTTCATCAATATGAGCTGTATTGAAGTTGCGTGATTCCCGCCATACGCATTTTATATATATATGTATGTTCAGTTACCTGATGTTGTCAAATCTGCTGAAGACTTTAGCTTCATTTCCAATCTAACACCCATGAAATTAAGAATGTAGTTGAAGAGTTTTCATGTTCTTCTGCGGCGGGTCTTGCAGAACTTAACTCTGCATGGACAGTTTCCATGAGCTTTTCAGTCATATCGTCCACTGTATTACAGTCTTTTTGGCACTGAAAACGGTTTTGTACCACGAGCTGAAAGATTTTAGGTCTTTGTATAAAAGCACGAAAGGGACGTAGCGTTGACTTCATTATACGAGACCTCTTTTGGCGTTCGCTGCTCGTTTCCACTACTGAGAATTTACTGAACGCTTGGCGTGTATTCGTCTTAATGAAGTCTCATTTCTTATCAAACCGTCGTAGATCAAACACGTCCACTTCCCGTGAGGCCACTTGTGGAAAAATGAATTTATCATAAAGAGTTCTTATTTCTCCATGAGGTTGGCCGGCTGCCGGCTCATCTAGTACTATTGCACCATTCCCAATTTCCTTACCTTTAGCTCACCGTTTTCTCTTGTGCCCAGTTTTGCGTTGAAGTCTTCCCTTAACACCGTATGGTGGGTTTTAGACGAATGCATGTCTTTAAAGATATCCTCATACATTTCTTACAACTCCTAATCAAGATGTGCCGAGGTTGGTGCGCAAACCTGTATGACCTTCAATGAACACCGTTTGTTTATTCTGAGTATAACCTACAAAATCTTCGTCGACACACTCGCAATCTTTACAACGAGAGACTTGTGGACTATAAAGTCCTCCCGGTGATAGAACAAGTTGCCGAATTTGAGGATTACCGTGTCCGCCCCTTCTCTTAGGACCTCAGATTATGCTATTACATGTCACGGCAGCTTGTCTATCTCTTCTTACATCTCCAGGATTTTCTCGTTATTACTCAGGGTGTGTGCATTGTATATTACCAGATCGAGTCGTCTTAGGTGGCAACCGAACATCCACTGGAGGTTCTTAGCACGTTCTGCCTCTCCGTTAACATAGTCGCCATCGTAGTCAGGAATAGCGGAGCCGCCAGGAACTGGGGGCCGTTTATTTGTGTCGTTTCTCCTGAGGGTATATTGTCATAGTTGCCACGCTTGGCGAGCGGGTTAACGACCGCAGTTTTTATTGATTTTTGCAGTTATCTGAAAGACTCTGATAATCATCTTCTGCCTCAGTATTCATCTGTCAACTTTTACGATACTCACGTTTAGATACGAGGTCGTGAATATTCTTAGCCGTCACTTCACGGCATCAAGCAACGGCATAGCAGAGAGTCTACTACCGCTTATGATTTCGAGGGTACAGTAAGAGGCAATGAAGGAAAATTGAAACAGGAGATGAGTTGCTACATTTTCCTAATAACAACTGAAAATAATACAAAAAAACGGTAGCCAACTTGTTTTCAAAGCATGACAATCATAATGTGAGGATAAAGGCCAAAATGACCACATTTGCAGAAAAAAAAGTCCTGTTTCACCATGACAACGCGCCGCTTCACATATCACCGGTTGCCATGGCGAAAATTCATGAATTACGGTTTGTACTGTTTCACTATCCACCTTACTCACCAGATCTACATCTAAGTGACTTCTTTTTCTTTTCTTATCTTAACCCTTTCGATATTCCGTGTACTACATGTGAGTCATTGCTATTGTCTTTTAATTGTCTGAAAACTGAACAGTGACAGTATTAAAATTGCGCTCGGAGGACAGTATATATTTAGTACTAAATGACGTTAGAATAGATTCGCAATGCAAAAGATAAAGAGCATGTTGCATGCGTATATTAGAACAAGAAAAATAGGCTAGACCATTCACGTACACGCTATAGGCCTATATATGGCTAGCGTCATTTGTGAACAAAACAAATCCTGCTTTTCTTAGCAAAATCTCAGGTTTTAAAGTAAACATTTGTATTTAATATACATAATTATTTATATACCTTTTCTATAATTAATAGACATAATTAATTATAGAATCGGTGCGTAGTGTCTAAATATAGCTCAATTTAGGCATTGCGCAACACCTAATTTTTACACATTTAATTCATTGGTACGATTTAAAAGTTTAGTTGTCTAAATGCTGTGTTTTAAAGCATAAACAAATAATTTTGTACATAAATGGATTGGAAATTTATCACCATTTATTGTAATAATCATCTGAATACAAAGTAATTGAATTGAAAATGCAAATACGTGAAAGTCTGCTAATTTTAACCTCACTGTTCAAGAGATTGTCATCAATAATATCTTATCGAAATGTCCTTAATAGGCAAATGTACGCCTTGCATGTTAAAAAGGTTTATTCAACGCAGTATTTTTTTTAATTTTTGGGATTCTGTAGCTAAATATTCTAATCGTATGAAAATAATATTTTTATAGAATTACAGTGACCACTGAACACACAGTCCAGCTGATAGTGAGTAGATGTTGTGGCAGTTTTTCACAAAATTTTGATGGTCGACAAAAATGGTTAAAATAATAAATAGAGACGAAGAGGTTTCCAAAAGAAAATATTCGATTATATACAGCATGTACTTGGGAAAAAATCTTTTTCTCATAAAGGTACCCACGGTGTAGTGGCGGCGTAAGATTATCCACTAATTAATATCATTCCGTGGGTGTCGTAAGAGGTGACAGAGGGAAACAAAAATCAGGAAATGAACAAAAGCATCTTTCTAATAACAATAAAAAATAAAAAAATCTGCGGTTGTCAACTCCCTTGCCATGCGTGGCAACTACGGCAAATATCTCCCTATGAGGCAACCTATGAGGTAGGCCTGTGTTCAACAGTGGACTTTACTAGTCGGCAACAATAATAGAAATGTGTATTAAGAAAAAAAAAACTTCCAACCCATCCAACCGTAAAGCTTTTTTTATCTTCAAGGAGAGCTTACAATATTTTTACAACAAATTGGTTCTTTTTGAAATATTCTCAAAAATTGACATCTTAGTCTTGTTTGATACCTTTAAAGTACACGTTTCTTATTACAGTTTAGTTTTAGTTATTAACGTTTAATATAATATATACACGTTGTAACACGCATATAATTTTTTTAAGAGCAGCGTCTCTTTCAGCGACTGTACATGAACAATTTTTTGTATGAACTAAGGCAGTGGATCCTATTTCTGCCCCGTACGTAGTAACGGTATAAAAAGTAGATACAGGCTGTAAGGCCATGTATCTGAGATCGTAGTGGTGACAACGACCTTTTTGTTTGAAAATTAACGGTACATTTCCAAGGGTTGCAGTTACCACTTATACTACCCTCACGTGTAGGTGTACGTAGGTGACGTGTAGGTTCTTTGGATACTTCAGTTTATAAAAAAAACTTTCACACACAATATGTATTTTTGGAATGTCGGCAATATTCTAAATTAAACCTTTAATTGGATACCTAATAGGATGGAACGAAATTTTTTTTCCCGTTTCATAATATAATAGTGCGCAAAAGGTGCCTTTGGGGATTAAATTAACTCATGTAAATTATTATTTGGATTGATTCAGAGTAACTGCCTCCGCAATGTCATTGAAATTTTATAAAAAGATGATTTTCGACCCAAGATTGACGCTATGCAAATATGCTATTATTAAATAAATTGTAACATTTTGTTTAATTTTTTAAGTTCAAATATAGTATATTTTCATTACAAATCAATAAAAAACTTGGTTTTTATTGATTTATAATGAATATGAAATTTTTATTGATTTAAAATAAATGGTCATGTGGAAAGAATGAATGAGGAAAGAGTGACAAAGAAAATTTATGTTGCAGAAGTGAATGGCAGAGTCGGAAAGGGACGTCCTAGGCGAAAATTTATCGACCAAATTGGCGATTTATTGAAAACGGGCCAAATTAGGAGTACCCTTAACCGACGAGCATGTATGCGGAGGTGTATGGATCTGAAGGAGGCGAGAGAGGTGTGTCAGGATCGTGCCAAATGGAAGTCTGTAGTCTCTGCCTACCCCTCTGGGAGGCGTGAGTGTTTATGTTATGTTTTATGTTATGTTAAAATAAAACTTATTACAAATCGAGTTCATGATGACGCATGCGGAAAGTAATTTTATCGCACGTACGGGAGGTGATTTGTTGCGCATTTATCGTGTCACTGTCCGTTTGCTATTAATTTGAATGTGAAATGTGGCACTTTAACCTATTTCACAATATTTTTTGGTTGTTTGAAGCATGGAAAGATCATTTAGTGCATTCAAGTGTCCCTTTTTAGTGATATCCAAGATATTAAGGAAATCACCTTACCTACGTATGAGGACGTGATGAAGTACTACTAGTTGACTAGATATCAACTTAAATTGCAACAGGAAACAGTGAAAGAGCCAATAATTTCACAAATAGGAGATATTGTGGCATCCAGACTTGAAAATATCTGGAAAACTGTGTCTTTTCCGACCGTAACTAGAACACGAGTTATACAAATGTTAAGAGCCTCCCAGTTAAAATATAAAAATTTACTCAAGTCTATTAAGAATCTCTCTTCAAAAAAAATTGGATAATTTTTGAGAAAAAGCAATATATATTACAGAACAATTACTTTTAAAGAGCACATTTCCCTAATTCAGGAGCCAGGTTATGCAAATGTTAAAAGCCTACCACTTAAAATGAAAAAAATTACTTAAGTCTATTAAGAAGCTCTCTTCAGAAAAATTCGATAATTTTTAAGAAAAGGTAACAAATATTACAGAATAATTACTGTTAAAGAGCACATTTCCCTAATTCAGGAGCCTAGTTCAGGACATTGGTTATGAAGTATCTAGCACTGTTTCGGTGAAAGCAGTAGAATCAGCAATCACAGAGTTCTAAGCAAAGGAAATTATTTCCCTAGAACATCTTGTAGCAATAGGTTGTGTTAACGTGGTAGAGCCATGATGCAGCTATATTAATTGCATAGTTGTAGCACGAATGGGTCGGCTCGACCGGGGAAGGACCACACTCTCACAGAATACCAGCGTCATATAGCAGCTTAATGCTGCTGTGTTTCGTATGGTGAGTGTAGAGAACCGGAGACCCTTTTTACTGGGAAAGAGGCATTCCATCTTAGTCCTCAAGGCTGACAATGCATCTTCATTTTGATTCGCAAACGAGGATAGATGAAGATGTCAATGGGCCACAGCAACCACTTACCATCAGGTGGACTTTGTGCTCGCTTGTCACCCTTTTCCTATTAAAAATATGAACATTACGGAGGTATTATACAACTCCATGAAAAAGGGCTATAAAAGGCCCCTCCAACGGATTATTTGTTCACTGCGTATGAACGAGCTGCCATTAAGACATTTGTTTTTACATACTAAAGGACGCACTTTGGGACTCAAGTCTTACAATGTACAATTGGGAAAGTCAATGAAAACTTGTGAAAAACGCCGATTAAGAAATTCCAACCCATCGAAGCAGAATTACTCCCAAAAATGCCCCAGATTTGAGCACAGATCAATAGTATTTGCACGAGACGAGAACAGGTCTCCGTGTGTGTACTTCATCATCACATTCTTATTTACACAATCTCATGCTGAATTGAATCCTACATTTGTACGTAGCAACAATTAGAGAATTTGATTGCTCTGACTACATTTATCGTAAAAGTTTACATCCCAGCTTGGTTCTCGATTAAGATTAAACCATCGTGTAAAGATGGAAACCGACATCTATTTTAAATTATATTAGCCGCCAGGTATCTGCCAGAATCCTTAGAAAAGTGATCGACCCCGTCACTCATCGCAATAGCTACTTCGTACATCCTGAGAATTTTGCTACTTGCAATGATTACAGATGTTAAAAAGCACATTCGTGTATTGGCAGCCCGGCGTATATTAAAAGCACCGAGTATGTAGCAATCTCCTGCACAATTTGGCTATTCGAGATGCTTGATATTTATTTCAGCGCAACAACCTACATTGATATGATAAATTGGCAACTCACCATTACTGACCCGACGATCTTGAAATACTTAAGTGACCAATAAATTCAGAAAATAGTCTAATCTGGTGGTGTTCTTTTTACGTCTCCCATGTAATACCCAGACTGTTAAGCGAGCTGTGAACTTGACGACAGAAGCGGCCATTTCTCATTGTAAGGATTCGTCGCAATAGGGGGTCATAAAAGCCAAATTGGAATCCCGTAAGTAAATGCCTTTAGGCATTTAATTTCAAGACGAAGAAAGATTTTAAGGCAAATTGAAGATTAGATTTTTAAAACATATGATTGAATTTTGTTAAATTACATTTTAAGTATTATATTTATATTATTGAGTTTTATTTATAATCTCTAGTTAACTCTTATTTATTTTTTATGTTATCCCAAACATGCTAAACTTTTTGATAAAACATAAAATTTTAAGGCCCCTGCGGAGGCAGAAGATGTTATTCAATTGAGCTAAAAAAGGGTAAGTTGACTCTAATCATAGTGCACTAATCACGCGCTATTACGATTTAAAATAAGAAAGAAAAATTCATACAACGACGCTCCACCCTAATACCTAACCCCGATATTTTAATATTTATTTAATTAGTATAGCCAATCAGCGAGGAAACTCAGCCAGCGTTCTTGGCACGATACCACTGGGAGGACAGTACTGTATGATAATTTAAGTTTTTATTTATTATATTTTCTTAATACTGTACGTATTTCAATATATAATATATAATAAATATGTCCACAATAAGCCTCCATGTTACTTGTATATGACTCCATGCAGATAAAAACCCGAGAAAGAGAGCTTGGAATATCTGACTAAACAGAATAACATAAATACATACATAGCCTTCTACAATTGAAGCCATCCTTTTGGCTTCGTCTTAGTTGGGTAAAAATATCCCCTTACGTCATTTGCGTGAAATTAGAAAACACAAATATGCTGCAATCGGTATCGATAATTGAAATTCTCTTATTATAAAAAGTATCTTTCCCTTACCCATAATTGGTTCTCTCGTTCCTCTGTCAATCTCTCTGTCTCTACTCCTTTGGACTCTTCCTCCTTTTTAAAGAAATCCTTCAGTGTAACTGCTGTGCGTCTGCGGAACTCTTTACCTCGCCATATTCATTGTGCTAAATCTATTCACTCTTACGTAAGTCTTGTAAATCGTATTAATTAAAACGCTATTAGATAAATTACTTATATTATTATCAACAAAATATAGTTATTAAATAACATTCGATGGTACAAATAAACTTTTCCCATGTACCGCCGATTCGTATGTATTGATGTTCAATCGGTTCGCGTTGTGACATCTTATTTATTGACGTACTTACATGATGTGACAATATAGCAAATTTTTTTCTGAACTAGATATGTACCAAAGCAAAGCATTGTTATTGAATATGACAAATAAAATTAGCAATTGAAACAATAATGTTCTAATTGTATGCATCATTGTATATTTTTATTAGAAGATTTTACCTAAAATCTTCCTATGACTCTTTCCTTCCAACCATCCTACCGTGTGAGTGATCCATGCTGGATCTGCGGTTTGCACAGCGCTCATTTCGCAAAGCACTCTTCTTCCTGAACGTCAGTAGGTCAAGTGTCGCTGATGGAGTCCCTCCCATTGTGCTTAAGATGTGTGCTGCGAAGTTTGACACCGGTTTTAATGCATCTTTTCCGGTACTCCCACTCCCAAGGCGTAACTCATAATTCTTGGAAGATCCACGCGAATCCTAAAAAAGGCAACCGCTCAGACCCATCCAACTACAAGCCTCTCGCCATCACCTCTTTGTTGTTGAAAATAATGGAGTCTATTGTAAATTGCCAGCTTATGAGGTGCCTTGAGAATCATCAACTGACCAGTGACCGCCAATATGGTTTCTTTCGTGGTCGATCAGCTGGTATGGCCTACATTACTCATAGATGGGTGGAGGCAGTAGAGTCCAAGGGAGAGACTTTGGTCGTTAGTTTGGACATGGTGAAGGCCTCCGATCGGGTCTGGCAAAAAGCGCTTCTTTCAAAGCTCCCTTCCTATGGGCTTCCCAAGAAATTGTGCGATTGGATCACTAATTTTCTTGCTAATCGGAGCATCAAGGTTGTTGTAGACGGTACATGCTCTGATTACAAGCCTCTTAACGCTGGTGTTCCACAATGCTGCGTACTATCACCAACGCTGTTTCTTCTGCATATTGTAACGATTTCCCCCCCTCTCTATATATAAAAATTTTATAATATTAAAATTATCCCCTTTTCAATAACATTATATATATGAGACCAGGATTAATAAAATATATTTAGATCTTTCTAAAGGTTTGATAATAGGCCGTTTATAATATTTTGGCGTGATCGGCTTAGTTAGGACCCTTATTTACGTTGTGTTTGTTTAGTAACTTAGTTCTTTTAGGTGTCTTTTGGAAGAATGAATATTCACTAGGGCAATTGAAAGCTGTTGGTAGTGCCTTATAAGCTAAGTGAACCCCGTTCACGAAGACAGGGCTCGAAAAAGGTTAAGAACATAAAACGTCTTTATTCCACTTGTATCAGGTTGACATTATTAATTTATTATTATTTATCCCTTCCCGCTTGGAAAAGGCTCACAATATATTTATACAAAAATACCCGATACAAGGGCTTCGCTCTCCTACATTTATTTAAAAAAAATGTAGGGGAGGTACACGGCCCCACACACGCCGTGCACGGTGAGCGCCAACCATTTTGATGCACTCCCCCGAAGGGAACGCTAATTCGGGAACTGGACCATAGTCCACAGCAAAATAACTGGCGAACCAGTAAAAGAGGCTTGGCCCCTTGTTAGTGCGTAAGCACAAACATCGACCGAAGTCGCGCATGTCAATGCGTGTAAACGCCATACAGAATACGAACGAATCCAGCCACAGTGAATGTACATGTACACGGTTTAGGCAAATAGGCACACTGGCCGTAAACCCTCCGTGAGCGCCATCACCTGCCAGACCGCCGCTCCTGCAGACGTGATGTAAGTGTATGGCATCACCACCAATTGCATGATCAGCACGGCTACTAGCCGCAGAGCGTGTCATGAGTCTACCGCTCACCTCAAGGGAATGGGGTCCCACGTTGTGCGGCTTTCGGCCGCAGCCTTGAGAGTCTCCTCAGATCCTCCCGCCAGCTACCACCCGCATGAGGTCGACACATATGCTCCACCAACCAATACAATGGCAGATATAGCCAAAAGGCAGTTATAAGATAAGAGTAATAATTCGCCATCAGAAAGGGTTTGTGTCACTGACGTTGAGTAAATGCATTTTCGATCATGTTTGTCTCACCCACCAACAAGTTGCCTTCAATCATTCAAAGGTGGGAAAGTTACAGAGATATAATATTATGTTGTTTTATATAAAACATCGTGGAGGGCAGACAGTCTGCAGCCCCGCAATGAAGGGACCCGACTTGGGCAAAGCTACTTAGGTGTGAGTCAAACCAAGACGCAGAGAGCGCCATTGAGAATAGCGTCCCACCAAACAACCATCGCAGAGACGCAATGCTGCAGAACGCAACAAGCATCAATACGACTATCGTCGGGCTTACACCATTCCAAGGTCCCCCATACATCCCAGCAGACATCACCACCCGCATACCTCCATCGACCAGAACCACAAGAGAGCGTCGAATCAGTCGCAGCACACCCGCAGATCCATCACAAGACGCAATACCGCAAGTAGCAGTAAGCATCAATGCAATTATCATACGGATGGCGCCCCCTCACAACACATCCACATGATCCCTATCGACTTTGGTAACAAAGTTGGTATTGTTGTTATATATAAATTATCACTAACGTATCATAGTAGCACGTTACCAAGACGTCAATGAACAAAACTCCACGTATCATAGCGCTAATGCACTAAGACATGAAGCTGAGTATGCCTGTTACACTTAAAAGTGCTACCAAACACACTCATCATCCCCATCCGAAAGATAGACGACACATCGCTATGCGCAACGACGTCGCCCACAAACGGTATGGGTGTGCGATGTCCACGGGAAAGCCGTATTGCTGCAACAAACCCGCTTACCACCGACACTAAGATGTTAATTGTATACCTCCATCGACCAGAACATCAGGAATGCGTCGAATCAGGCGCAGCACACCCGCAGATCCATCACAAGACGCAATACCGCAAGTAGCAGTAAGCATCAATGCAACTATCATACGGGCGGTGCACCCTCACAACACACCCACATGACTGCTATCGACTTTGGCAACAAAGTTAGTATTGTTGTTATATAAAAAATGTCACCAACGTATCATAATAGCACGCTACTAAGACGTCAATGAACAAAACTCCACGTATCATAGCGCTAATGCACTAAGACATGAAGCTGAGTATGCCTGTTACACTTAAAAGTGCTACCAAACACACTCATCATCCCCATCCGAAAGATAGACGACACATCGCTATGCGCAACGACGTCGCCCACAAACGGTATGGGTGTGCGATGTCCACGGGAAAGTCGTATTGCTACAACGAACCCGCTCATCACCGGCACTAAGATTGTTGTTATATAAAACTGCACCAACGTATCATAGTAGCACGTTACTAAGACGTCAATGAACAAAACTCCACGTATCATAGCGCTAATGCACTAAGACATGAAGTTGAGTATGCCTGTTACACTTAAAAGTGCTACCAAACACACTCATCATCCCAATCCGAAATATAGACGACGCATCGCTATGCGCTACTACGCCGCCCACAAACGGTATGGGTGTGCGATGTCCACGGGAAAGCCGTATTGCTACAACAAACCCGCTTACCACCGACACTAAGATGATATGTCTAGGAGACATCGGTTAGCGAGTCCAAGTTTACCTCGGACCAATTGCTCGTAAAGCAGCACACACGCCACCATAATATTCCTTTTCAAGTCTCTAATAAGGACTAGTCATTTTGCTACAGTACTAGGAGCAGTCAGTCACCCGACCACCCCATACAATGCTTTTGCTTCAAGGAGACTTCCTATAAAATTGCTTTTGTATCATAGACCTTACTTTCATAAGTCATGTATATATAGGATTCGAACCCATGACCCTACTATTGTAATGCATATTAATCATAGAGACCTTCTATAGTATTGCTTTTGAATCACAGACCTTACTTTCATAAGTCATTCATATATAGGGTTCGAACCCACGACCCTACTATTGTAATGCATATTAATCACAGAGACCTTCTATAGTATTGCTTTTGAATCATAGACCTTACTTTCATAAGTCATTCATATATAGGGTTCAAAATCTATATATTTATATATATATATATATATATATATATATATATATATATATATATATATATATATATATATATATATATAAATATCTAGGGTTTTATTAAATTCACAAGAAAAAATAATCCATTAATGAGTTCTTATAATGTTTTGGGTAAAAACCTGACGGAAACCAATTCCATTCGAGACCTGGGCGTGATATTTGATAGCCAATTAAGATTCGATAAACATATTAATTCTATAGTGACTGCTTCTTTTAGACTGCTCGGCTTTGTTCTAAGACAGTCTAAAGATTTCAAAAAGGTAACAACAATACTTCAACTGTACAACAGCTTGGTCCGTAGCAAACTTGAATATTGTTGTCAAGTATGGTCTCCCGCTTACAAAAACCACATTGAAAGAATCGAACGTGTTCAAAAAAGACTCATTAAACACCTAATATTCCGTTTTAAGGCGTCAAGTCATAGTGAGTGCTACAATAATAAACTTGCTTACTTTAGGATGAAACCACTGGCAGTTCGTAGATCTCTTCTTGATTTGAAATTTCTTTATAAACTTTTCAATGGTAAAATTAATGACAGTGAGCTGTTGAGCAGATTTAATATTAACGTACCTCGGAGACCTCCTCGCAACCCATGTCCTTTCTTTAGAATTGACAGCACTCGAACAAAACTTGGACAGAATTCTCCAATAACACGTATATCACGCGTATACAATGTATGTGTAAAAAATATAGCAACACTGGACATTGGTTGTGACGGGCTCACACTTTTTATGAAAAAATGTAACGACAGTTTAGAAAATTAATTATTCACTAACTTTATGCCAAACTTAACTTTTATTTATGTTATAAAAACTATTAACTTTCTCTTGTTCGTAAAACTTGTTTTTGTTCCAACTACCATTAAAATAGGCAAATTATAAACACTGCTATTGTTTTAGAATGATGTGTTCTCCTATAATTGGTAGTACATAGTTATTTATAGATGTAAAGCATGTGTTAGAAGTAATTTAATATGTACAACTGTTGGAGATCCATATAAATAAATAAATAAATAAATAAATAAATAAACCCACGACCCTACTATTGTAATGCAAATTCATCATGGAGACCTTCTATAGTATTGCTTTTGTATCATTGAGTTTAATATCATAAGTCCCTAATATAGGACTAGTCATTGTGCTACGGTACTTCAGGCAGTCAGGCTCCCGACCACCCCATATATATGTAGAACTGCAGGAATGTATCTCCGGCAGCTCATCCATACAAGACATCTATACGTGAACACCTTCCATAACTTAGGAAAATTTTCCTTAATACGTGAACTCCTTCCACAACTGAGGAAAATTTTCTTTTATACACGAACACCTCCCATGACTTAAACAATTTTTAACAGATTTTCTAATTATCTTATAAACGTTATTTAACTTAATTTTGTAATATTTTTTGACTTGTATTTCTATTATTTATCTTATTTTAAATATTTTTACAAGTTTTTATAATAAATTTACTTATTACGAGAAACAATAATTTTGCCCTTAATTTGCTATGTTATTGGGCTAATGTCTGAAATATATTAACTTTATGTTTATTAATTTGACTTAATTGCTTAATATATATCTTTTTAGACTATTTTTGACGCCCCTTTATATTGAATTTAATTATTAATAATAATATTGGGCTGTTACAATCCACCCCCAAATTTTATGTTAATGACCCACACAGTGGAGTCGTTGATATAAAATTTTACTATATTGAGAGCATATGCACTACACTCAAAATTTTGAACTTATGTGTATCTGTTCTTTCCTCTTTCAATCTGTTACAATTCAGTATATATTTTCATCCCACCTACCCCAGGGAATGGCCGCCGCCACACACCCCTTCAACCACATCTATCCAATTGCAATAAACCATAAATTGTTATCTTGCTAAATTTATTGTATATTATGTCGTTGATATAGTGGTTCTCTTTAGTTTTTGACTTACATTTTTAAGTCTTTAAAATATTAATTCATCAATGCTTGCTTTATATGTACAGTTTTATGAATATGAGTTGAAATCAGATGGCTACACACCCACAGGATAAATTTGATTGAGCCATTCACCCTAACCCAACTCCCCGAATTTATTCAATAAAAACATATTTTACAAAATTATCTTACACTCAATATTTACAGATAGTTATTAATAAAATTATTACAACATTTTTCTTATTTTTAATTAATTTGTGTCTTGCTCATAACTTTAATAATTTTAATCTATTTTTCAAAAGGCCACCCACGGGACCAAATTATATTACAGTATTTATTCTAGAATGTATATAAGCCAAACCTATTATTTAAAATATTTTAATAAATGAATAGCATTAAAATTTCCCCTAATTTCATTTGTTTCTGGGTTTGCTAAAGTATATACATTGTGAAATGGTACAGCTGCTATTATATAAGACCCTTAATACGCCAAATTAAATTTACTCATAACTTTGTTATCTGCATCTGATTTACTAGATTTAGAAACTTTTACTAAATCGCCATTGTGATATTTCATTAATTTATTAAGCTTATCAAATTTTGTGTTTCTAATGCGACTTGCCTCTTTTAAATTCTTTCGCACTTGTTATCTAATTTGTCCGACATTATATTTGCTTATACTATTGAAAAGGAACCAAACGGAACTCGACTTTCGATTAAGAAACAGAAGGGAGGAATCGAGGCTTCTCTCGATCCGGCCTCCTGCAACGCCTACGTTGGGTTCGGGAACAACGTATGTGATCTCCGCAACGGAGTAACACACTAGGGCGATAACCTCGTTCCTTTTCAGCAAGTAGGTTCAGACGGGGATTACGGGTCTTCCGAAGTCGTCCCGGCCCCGACGCCTTAATTCTTCGATGTGGACTGTATAACTTAAGGGATCTTGGGAATGAAACAGCAATTATCTTCAAACCGTTCCGTGAGAGAGTAATCACTTTTCCCTATACTTTTCTTCTTGACTGCTGGTTTTCACTTTTCCCGAAGGATTTTCTTGTTTTTCCGAACTATTACCCCGAACGAATTGCAATAAAACCCGTTCACTAAGCTACCCCCAGAGCTATACGCGAAAGTGAGCCGCGCCATTCGCGTGCCTGCGCAACTTAACAACATGAATTTGTACTATTACTCTCTCACGTTTCACTTAATTTCTTTATTCACATAAATCACACATAAACACAAGTTATCTATTTAGATAGCACAAAACAATATCTACACCATGATATACATTATATTTTCGTATCACAAAAATCCTTTAATTTATTAAACAAAATATGCCTATTTTAATCACAAATTCAAAGTCCGAACTTCTTAAATATTTAACACAGAAAGTTAAAACAATGTTTCCCACTTGAATTTATACATATGTTAACTAATACAATAGTTTAATTTACATTTTCTCTATTTATTTCACTATTTAAAACACTTTTAAATTTCTTATACAAAACTATCATTATTTCACTTATGCACAGGAATTTTCACATAAAATAACACAGAATTCACCTTTTTAGCACGTACAATCAACCTGAAATGTTTTACAAGTCATTTTTACATAAATTGCTGAAATTACAAACATTTTACATTTTTACATATTCGGCCTCCTAAGGGCGTGGCCAGCGTGCTTCCGTGAACTCACACTATTTGAACAACTAACTTTGCACGGCTCTCGACTATCAGAAAAATGAAAGTCTGAAATACACTTAATTTTAACAATATTAAATAAACGAGTGCTTCTACATAATTTTCAAACAGTAGGAAACTATTTCTGATAAGACTCTTATTCGTTATCATGCTTCTTATCAGATAACAATACAAGTGAATGTTTTCATTAATCAATCATAACAAATAGGCATTTGTTTTCGTACAAACATATCATACTTATACAAGACAATACTTATGCAATTAATTTCCGTTAATTCTGTTTATGCACAGAGTGATCATCTCGACCGGGGAACCAATCCGATCTCTAACTTCACTTTAATATTCCTTTGAATTTACATCATTGGAAAGACGATTTCAACCGGGGAACAAATCCGGTAATATAATTTATAACATAAAATTCCTTATGAATTTATTAAGCGATATTACTTAGGAAAACGAACAAACTAGTCTGGCCTGGGAGTCGAACCCAAGACCTTCTTATCATTAATTCGACATTTCTTTAAGATTTAACTAAGCATTTTCTTATCAGAGCGTCGTGGCTCGATAATTTGCTTTTTATAACTATGCGTCATCGGTTGATTTAATAAACTGAAACATTCTTATAGGCGCGTCGCCAACAATCTCCCCCCCGCGCGTTAGCACCATCATTTGGGAGGCGTCGCGGGTACCAGGACTATTATTCTGGATGTAGGTCTCCTCAAGATACCTGTGCTAGTAATGACGTCAACCACTCTGGTGTGACCGTCTGGTCCCGGTAACGTTCTACTAATTTTGCCTTTCGGCCACGTATTTCGTGGCAACGAATGATCTATTATCAAAACAATATCGCCTTCTTTAGGTTCCATGAACTTTCCGTTATTACCTGTTCGCGGTATTAAGGTAGGCATGTATTCCTTCAGCCACCTTGTCCAAAAATGGTCGGCTAACCTCTGTGCAGCTTTCCAATTGAGTTGACCCGTCAGATGCCGCTCTAGAAATAATCCAGGTGGTCGATCACCACATGAGCGTCCCAGAAGCAAATGATTGGGTGTCAAACCCTCTTCAGGACTATCCATACTGAATGTTACCAGAGGCCTGGAATTCACTGTGTGCTCTGCTTCTAAAAGTAACGTATGTAGAACCTCCTCTCGTGGGCTCTTTTCTCTGAGCGTAGCGGTCAACGCAATTTTAATCGACCTTACTAACCTCTCCCAGGCGCCACCCATGTGCGGTGCTCCCGGAGGTATAAATTTCCATTTAATGTATTTCTTAAATGTCTCATTTTTCATGCCTTCATGGCATTCTTCGCATGCTTTCAATAATTCCTTATTCGCAGCTTTGAAATTTGTCCCGTTATCGCTGTATATAACGGCCGGTTTTCCTCTTCTGGCGATAAATCGCCTCAACGCCATTATCATTGACGCTGGTGTCAATGAGGCTGCTAATTCCAGATGTACTGCTCTGGTAGTCAGACACGTGAATAAAACACCCCAACGTTTTTCGTGTCGCTTTCCTATAGTTACACTCATAGGACCGAAATAATCCACAGCTGAGCATGTAAAAGGTGGTTCATGATGAGCTATTCTCTCCAGAGGAATATTTCCTTGTGGCACGTTCTGCGGTTTGGATCTGTATGTCCTGCACCACTGGCAATGATGTGACACACTACGTACTACATTACGTAAGTTCAAGACATAAAATTTCTGGTTCACCTCATTCATCACCGTCTGGTGATTGGCATGTCCAAAATGATGATGAACTTCTCTAATCATCATTTTAACGATTTCGTGTTTACCGTCCAATATGACAGGTTTTCTACTTTCCTCGGTCAAATTAGACTTGAAAGGTAAACGTCCATTTAAACGGAGTAAGTTATCCTCTCCTATTTCCATAGATAATTTACTTAAGCGTGAACTTCTTTCAACACTTTTGCCTGCTTTCAAGCACTTTATTTCCGAATAAAAACACTCGTCTTGAACGAACTTCCAAATTAATAATTCCGCTTTTTTCAAGAGCGCTATGTCCAACGCGCCATCGGGTCCTTTAACCGACTTTGCTAAAACTTTGTTGGAACACATAACCGACTTTTCGGCTGCGTCGTCGGGTCCTTTAACCGACTTTCTTAAACTCTTGAATTTTTCTACCGCTTGTAAGGTGCGTGTAGTTGCCCCAAGGAATTTCTTAAAGCTGCTAAATCGTCCGTAGTCGGGTAGACTTAACGGTTCTTGCTTTCTTAACGCATTTACGCCCTTTGGCGATTTTAACAGGCGACTTTCAACCTGTGCTCTATTCGACGGCATGCACTCATTGTCTGTGCGCCATAACAAAGCAGTCTCGTACCTATTATTAGGTATACGACGTACCGTTTTGTTCAAAATACTTAAAGCTCGTTCTTCTGGGTCGTTCACGGGCTTTCTAGCCGACACTCCCAGAGATTCCAAACTAAAATAATCCTTGATCAATTTATCCATATCTTCCTCCTTCTTGGTGGAAATGTGGTTAACGATCTTGATCGGTTTAATACCACCCGATATGTGACCATGTAAAACCCATCCAAGTTTGGTGAGCGATGCTACAGGTAGGTTCTTACCTCCTGAAATTAATTCACGAGTAACTATGAGATGCCAATTGTCCTGACCAATTAATATGGTAGGTTTGGACCTCTCATACATCAACTCATCCTTAATCGGTGTCAAATGAGAACACCGTTGCAATAATTCTCGGCTTACCGACTGCGGAGAAAGGTTAAGTGACTTAATTGTTTGTACACTTATCTCTTCTAAGTCGCTCGAGTAAATGCCTTTTATCTTAATGTTTAAGCGATACGAACTGTCGTCGTTAATTCGCTTACCTCCCACGGCTTCGATACGTAATCCCTCTTTACGTCCGCGAGGCGCTAATTTCTGAGCCATACACTCCTCTATGAGTGTCATGGTCGATCCCTCATCCAGAAGAGCTGTTGTCTTGACCTTTCCTCTAGGTCCATACAACTCGACCGGTATAATCTTTAAGTATGCACATGCCAGTGCATTCACTGTACTAACAGTTGTAATATGAGCATCCTTACCCCCCTCGTCCCCTTGTGGCGAGGTTTTTTCTTTGGGGTATCGGTGTAGCATTCGATGATGTGACATTCTACATCCCTCTACACCACAATTTTTCGCTTTGCACTCTAACCTCCTATGGTTAGGTGACAAACATTGGAAACATACTTTCGCCTTTTTGACCGCTTCCCATTTCTCGTGAATATTCATGTCCTTAAACTTGTAACAACTCACTATAGAGTGTTCCTTGTTGCATATAACACACTTATGTGTTACCCGACTTACAGGCTTATCCTGGGTTGTCATAACCACCTGTCGGTTGTGCCCTTTACTATTTCGGCGTTCTAGACGCTCGCTCGACTTACTTCGGCGCATATAGCGCTCGCTCACGGCACATCTGCGTACACCTCCCTTTGCAGTGTGTACAGTTTGCTTCCTGAATTCAGGACGCTTCCTTTTTTCAGGCGCATTTTCATTGTTTAAGGACGCTCCAAATTGTTCACTCAATAAATTTAAAAACTTGGCCATCTTCTGTAACTCTGGCTCCAAAGGATACTGAGCTCGATATTCAAACCATTTAAATTTAATCATAGTTCCGAGCTTCTCCACTATGCGGCTCACTAACTCCGGTGAGTACAAATACTGTGGTTGATTCAACGCTTGTATCGTGGCAACCACGTTCGTAATACGACTTGCAAAAGATCCTATATTCCGGCAATCTTCTGCCAATCTTGGCATACGCTTTACATTCTCGATTTCGGCTAGAATGAGCATCTCAACCCTACCGAATCTTCTTTCGAGAGCGTTCATTATTTCTTCCGGTTCACACAAAGTAAACAACAACGAATTAACCGCTTCCTTAGCGGTGCCCTTTAATGCCCTCCTAAGGCGTGCGACATTTTGCACCCCTGAAAATTGGCTTCTCGTGTCATCAAACACCGTTTTGAAAATTATCCATTCACCCGGGTCTCCATCGAACACCGGTAATTCCTGGAGGAAATGAAGCTGGGAAGACTTATCTTTACCAGCTATTTTTATTGCACTCACAATCGCTTCGGTCAATTCTGACACCTCACTCGCGTGTGTTTTCTGTGCATTTCCTTGGTTGCGCTCGATCTCCGCCCCTTTGCGGCGTGATCCTTTACACGCTTCCTTATCAGTAACATCGGGTTGTGCTACACTAACCGGCGCGCTCATTATGGTCTGCTGAACCCAACTCCTTACGAAAGGTTCCACCTGAGTATTCCGCTCTTCATCATCCTCACTCGAGTCGATCTCCTCTTCTCGGTTGAGTCGTGCCAACTCCAATTGAGACTTGGCCAAGGCAGCAGCTGCCTGTGCTCGTTCGAGCTCTGAGCGTTCGAATTTAATCCGCGCCTCTAATTCGGCTTTCAGCCTCGCCGATCGCGATGACCTACTACCTCTTTGTGACCCTTTATCACTAGTGTGCCCGATTACTGTCCTTGACGATGCCGCTTCTTCGGTCCTTTGACCTACTTTTTCGACCACCGTTTCACTCCTGGATATAACGGATTGTTGTGCGGTACTGGCCTGCGTACCACTGGTGTCCGTCCTGTTGCTTGTCGTTGCCACGGACGTCCCTGTGTCCCACGTGCATGTGGACGTGTCGGTGGTGGCTCCACTTGAAGGAGTTGCTCCATTTGACGCAGTAGCTGTGGTCGCTCCAGATGGTTCCGCTTCTTTAGCTTTTCTTGAGAGCCCTGTCCTTGTCCTGCTCCCTTCGCTTCTCCCTGTCTGGTCTTGTGCCTTCTTCATCTTGCAGGAAGGTGATTGTTGGCCTACGGTCCCTAACTGTCCCTACGGTCCCTACAACCCCTTACCTACAACCCTTCTACACCCCAACCTAACACCACTACCCCTCCCCCCCCTTTATCTCCCAACCTACAACCCTACTACCACCCTAACAGCCCTATCAGCCCTATCAATCCTGGACGGGGCCTACCGAGGTGAGCCGTCCAGGGATGGAGTCGTGCAGGAATGGAATGGAGGAAAGGTTTAGGAACTGTCCCGCCAAGGAATATGACGAAACAGTCGAGCGGTAGTGCAAGCGCAGTCTCGCTCGAGAGAACTGCTCCACCCAAAGGTGTTGTGCCAGAGCCCAACCGTTTGGCACCGTTAGGTGGTCGGGATGTATGCTGTGCTCGCCGCCCAGTTGCCGGTGACGCCTCGTCCAAGCGCCCTCCTCCGGCCGCGATGCAGTCAGGTGCCCACGCGCACCCTCGCCCGGCAGCAGCAGCGGTGGATGCTTCTTCCAGCACCCTGATGATCCGACAGGAAAATGCCGGACACGGTCGTCCGACAGGAAATGCCGAGCACGCTTGCCCGACAGGAAAATGCCAGACACGGTCGTCCGACAGGAAAAATGCCAAGCCCTGCTTGGCCACGATGAGTGCCTTCACAAGACACCTGCGCTCGGCTGCGATACGTGCCCCATGCGAGCACACGCCCCCGGCCGCAATCCCGGTTTTCTTTCTTCCGGTAGTTCCAGGTCCCGTCCTTCAGCGCTGACGTCCTGGTCTTCTGGCCTTTGGTCCTATTGCTTCAGCTCAAACCTCCGGCTTCCTTCGGTTGCTGATCTTCACTCGGCTCCGAAGGTCTTCTTTTTTCCACAACCAGCAGTCCACAGCTGGTTCCTTGATCCAGCTGGCGGGATTCGGGTGGTCTTTAATCCGGCTCGAAGGACCAGTTGAAAAGGAATTCGGAAGGTCCTCCTGATCCAGCTGCGAAGGACCAATTGAAAAGGAATCCGGCTCGAAGGACCAATTGAAAAGGAACCAAACGGAACTCGACTTTCGATTAAGAAACAGAAGGGAGGAATCGAGGCTTCTCTCGATCCGGCCTCCTGCAACGCCTACGTTGGGTTCGGGAACAACGTATGTGATCTCCGCAACGGAGTAACACACTAGGGCGATAACCTCGTTCCTTTTCAGCAAGTAGGTTCAGACGGGGATTACGGGTCTTCCGAAGTCGTCCCGGTCCCGACGCCTTAATTCTTCGATGTGGACTGTATAACTTAAGGGATCTTGGGAATGAAACAGCAATTATCTTCAAACCGTTCCGTGAGAGAGTAATCACTTTTCCCTATACTTTTCTTCTTGACTGCTGGTTTTCACTTTTCCCGAAGGATTTTCTTGTTTTTCCGAACTATTACCCCGAACGAATTGCAATAAAACCCGTTCACTAAGCTACCCCCAGAGCTATACGCGAAAGTGAGCCGCGCCATTCGCGTGCCTGCGCAACTTAACAACATGAATTTGTACTATTACTCTCTCACGTTTCACTTAATTTCTTTATTCACATAAATCACACATAAACACAAGTTATCTATTTAGATAGCACAAAACAATATCTACACCATGATATACATTATATTTTCGTATCACAAAAATCCTTTAATTTATTAAACAAAATATGCCTATTTTAATCACAAATTCAAAGTCCGAACTTCTTCAATATTTAACACAGAAAGTTAAAACAATGTTTCCCACTTGAATTTATACATATGTTAACTAATACAATAGTTTAATTTACATTTTCTCTATTTATTTCACTATTTAAAACACTTTTAAATTTCTTATACAAAACTATCATTATTTCACTTATGCACAGGAATTTTCACATAAAATAACACAGAATTCACCTTTTTAGCACGTACAATCAACCTGAAATGTTTTACAAGTCATTTTTACATAAATTGCTGAAATTACAAACATTTTACATTTTTACATATTCGGCCTCCTAAGGGCGTGGCCAGCGTGCTTCCGTGAACTCACACTATTTGAACAACTAACTTTGCACGGCTCTCGACTATCAGAAAAATGAAAGTCTGAAATACACTTAATTTTAACAATATTAAATAAACGAGTGCTTCTACATAATTTTCAAACAGTAGGAAACTATTTCTGATAAGACTCTTATTCGTTATCATGCTTCTTATCAGATAACAATACAAGTGAATGTTTTCATTAATCAATCATAACAAATAGGCATTTGTTTTCGTACAAACATATCATACTTATACAAGACAATACTTATGCAATTAATTTCCGTTAATTCTGTTTATGCACAGAGTGATCATCTCGACCGTGGAACCAATCCGATCTCTAACTTCACTTTAATATTCCTTTGAATTTACATCATTGGAAAGACGATTTCAACCGGGGAACAAATCCGGTAATATAATTTATAACACAAAATTCCTTATGAATTTATTAAGCGATATTACTTAGGAAAACGAACAAACTAGTCTGGCCTGGGAGTCGAACCCAAGACCTTCTTATCATTAATTCGACATTTCTTTAAGATTTAACTAAGCATTTTCTTATCAGAGCGTCGTGGCTCGATAATTTGCTTTTTATAACTATGCGTCATCGGTTGATTTAATAAACTGAAACATTCTTATAGGCGCGTCGCCAACAACTATTTAGTTTAAGTGGCTGCTTGAACTTATTAATGTTATTGAGTCAGGCGTACTGACCCAGGTTTATAATTCTCTCCATTTAATTTAAATTATTACAAATATCACACATGAACATTATTTGTTTAAATGAATTAATAGAATAAAATACTTAATTTAATATTTTCTTAAAAATTTAACTTAAATCTTGCTCATAACTTTCGATTATAGTATAGAGATTATTGGATGGAACGTCCTTTATTTAATTGGTGAGATCTTATAAAATGTTATTGGATGAGTATTTCATTTTCCATCTTCAGCTTTTCTATTGTTACATTTTGAATTTTATATAAATTATTCCTTTTAGGATCACTAACATATGAGGTGCTCGCCCCGTACACCTCTTCTTGGTTTACTTTAATTTGGTGATCTTTCATTTGGTTAATAAACTTATCTTCGAGAAATTATTTTAACCTCAAAGGTTTTCACTGCATTTTTGATTAATTTTTGAAGCATCTTAAATTCATTTTCAGGCTTAGCCTTCACTCAGTTAGAACTTTTCTTTTTTTTTTTTAGCCATTATTATATTTATATACTTTTATAACTTTTAGCACTTACACAAATGTTCCTGATTTTCTCACTTATTTCACTTTAAAATTTATTTCGTATTAACTATGCACACATCTTTATGACAAGTAATTAATAATAACGTTAAAGCCCACCCCCAGACTCTCAACCACCCCCAGCGAACACCATCTCCAAGACACCTCTCCATTTCACGGACAACAAATTGTAGGCATAAAGCCTACTTCATAATTCTTTGACGACCTTCTTTATAAAATATATCCTGGTCACGGCACCAAATTGTAACGATTTCCCCCCCTCTCTCTATATAAAAATATGGTTTGCAACATATAATATCAATGATATGTTGCAAACCGGTAACATTCATTGCTATACGGATGACAGCACTGGTGATATTTTACGCACTGGCCATGTCAATATTTCTATGAAAAATGTCGCTCAGTACCAGAACAAACTTGTGTCTGAAGTCGAGTCTTTGCTCAACAAATTCTCGGATTGGGAGCGACTAAATCTAACCCAGAAGACTCAAGTTTGCTCGTTAACCTCTAAAAAGAACCCCTTTGTCGTATCTCCTCAGTTTGAAGGCACTTACCTTGCTGCCTCAGCTAGCATCAGAATCCTCGGCTTCGACATATCGAATAGTGTGCAGTTTCGGGGTCACTTGGAGGGGAAGGGCAAATTTGCCTCTAAAAAGCTTGGCGTGCTCAGCAGAGCGAGACAGTATTTCATGCCGGCACATCGCTTGCAACTTTACAAAGCGCAAGTTCGGCCTCACATGGAATACTGTTCTTATCTCTGGGCCGGGGTGCCCCAGTGCCAGCTCCTTCTACTTGACCACATCCAGCGCGGAGCAATTCGAGTCGTCGTTGGCCGAGTTCTTTATGATCGACTCGATTCACTGGCGTTGCATAGAGATGTTGTATCCCTATGCGTTTTTTATCGTATCTACCATGGGGAGTGTTCTAACGAATTGTTCTGATTAGTTCCAGACGCTAAATTTCACTAACGCACATCGCGTCGAAATTCCCGATACCATCCTCACCATCTAGATGCTTGGAGATCCACTACTGTACATTTTACTAGGAGTTTTCTTCCTCGTACAACTTCTCTATGCAATTGTTTACCACTGGCGACTTTTCCGGACCGATACGACTTAGGGACCTTCAAGAAAAGAGCTTAATCCTTTATAAAATGCTGGCAACGCATCTGCGATTCCTCTGGTGTCGAGGTTGTTCATGGGCAGCCGTAATTAGTTACCATCAGGTAAGCCGCATGCTCATTTGCCCCACCCTTCTATATAAAAAATAAATCAATGAAATTTTATGGGTTGTTATAATATGAGCTCACCTGCTTGTTGTTTATTTTTACCATTTTCATCCAACCATAAGCTTATCACCATCGCCTCCCTTTTCTCCAAAATAATACAACTTATTATAATCTGCCAGCTTAATAATTACCTTAATAATTCCTTAAAAACTGAAATACACGACATAAAACTCCAATAATCCAGGAACACATGATCAGCAGTTGCGTTTACAACCACTAGAACCACGAAGCAGTCGTTATGCGTAGGAATTCATAAAAAATACATATTATATTGAAAGTTTCATAAAATAATATATGAAAAAAAAACTAAAATTTTTAAGTGGCACAGTAAGTAAATTTAAATCTACAGATTTCTATATCTCTTGAAGAAAAGCTTTGCTTTGGACGTCTTCCAAGTGCTTGTTAAGAACTTTATGTTAAGCTTGCTTGCTATGATTAGACTTAAATAACAGTGCAAAAATGCTTACTTAGTTAAAAATACTATGTACATTTAATTTTTCTATGCACTACGTCTTTATACTGATTTCGGAATATGAAATTACTTAATTCATTTTTGTTCTTTGAAGTAGGCTTTTACTTTTCATTACATTTTCTCTCCAATAAAGTGATAGGTTCAAAATGCGATGCTATTTTGGCTTCAATGTTGTTTATAATATAACAGTAAAAATATAATAAAATTTTCCCCTAAAATTTCATTAATTTATATAAAAAAATTCACTTCTGAACTCTAATATAATATGTCATACTCATGCATAGATTGCCTCATAGGTAATGAAAAAGTGTAGGTTGGCAATGAAAGTTTTATACTTTTATGGGATGTTCATCATTGTGTTTACCAAACACCAATAGTTGAGTCCAAAATCACTAAATTGTCACATACAATTCCCCAGTATATACTTACATAAATGCCAAACGAAAATTTTGTGTCTTGTCTAAAGATATTAACGACGGTAGATGTATAATTGCATCATAGCTTAAGTATAAATAAGAAGAAGAAACTCTCGGAAGTTCTGACAGTCATTCTATTCTGATGATGTAGTACAGACTCACATGACTAATATATTTTGAAATTAATCACTACACGCTACAACGATGTATCAAAAACACAGAGAGAGAGAGAGAGATGCTATAGAATCTTTTATTGTATATCTAGAGTCATCATCATCATAATCGTTACATACTTTCACAAGTCAATGAATGCCACAAAGCACGCTCCAGAGCCACCTGCATCTATCAACTTCCTGCATGACTTTCGAGATTGTCACTTCATCTAGTAGGGCATGTCCCTCATTTTGCCTACAGGTACGAGGTTGCCACTCGAGAATCTTTCTTATCCTTCGGTTGAGGGTCCTTTGCCATTTTAGTTTAATAACTTATTGAGCTATATCGGTTACATTGGTTCTACTGCGGATATCCTCATTTCTAAGATTATATATCACAGAGTAAGCCATATATATTTTTTATTAAAAATAAATCTGACACCTATTTTCATGGCCTTTGATCATACAACCACTTTATTGTGTCTGAGCGCTCTGGCTTAGACAACGTTAGGATGCTTATAATGTCAAGAACATCTACCAAAATGCTTTACCTTCTCATTTCAGTAAATAATAATACCACTAGCTAACTATTATAAAATAGTAATCCTAAAAACAAAATTTCGCTGGATAAAAGATAAAATTTTCATTGATTGCAAAAATAATGTGAGCACATTTTCAAGAAGCATTTTGAAACTCTTTGATTACTCGCATATTAAAACACTCTTGTTTTCTTCAGACAAACGATAACTTAAGGAAATTTCTAAAGGGATTTTATTGGCCTCTTGTATATTTTATAACTTAGTTAACTGCGTACTTGCTCATTTAATTCTTTAATTTGGGCAGCGGTGTTTAAAATTTCGGCTATTCATTTTAAAAACAAAATAATTGCTGTAAAATATAACACGGTCTTTGCCAATTTTGAACTACAGCCACTGATAAAGTTGCTGTTGACTTAAATACTTATTTATCGTTTAATGTAAGCACATGCGTCACGATACAATCGTAAACCGCCATTTTGTTTGTCTCTTCAGTACGAGTGCAGAAGCCTTGTATACGATACGCGTGTTTAGTTTAGTTGATTTTGTGTTGACTTTTTATTTCGTTCTTGTTATTGTAGTTATAACTGTTCGATAATTCGTTCGTTGTTATTAAGTTTTGACTGTTATTTAATTTGTTTTTTTTTTTGTATTTATAAACACTATGGCCGATACTGAGACCACTAAAAGAGCAGTGACGCGCAGTCAAGCGCGAGAGTTTGTGGTATGCCTACAAGATTACTTTGAAAGAGAGTATCAGAATGGTGGTCCATTGTTGCCACTTTCACAAGTGACTAACCGAGTCAGTGCAGCTCTTGGTATTAGTCGAAAAACCGTTTCCCGAATAAGTAAGGAAAAACATGGTAAAGATTTAATGGAAGATAACAAATTAAAATCGCCACTTAAGAAAAAAGTTAGAAGATCGATAGTTACACATATCGACAATTTTGATAACGACGCCATTAGAAACCATATATACGGCTACTATAGTAGGAACGAATTGCCGACTCTCGATAAATTGTCAAATACTTAACGAGAATCTGGACTGTTTCACGGCAGTAGAACTTCTTTCTGGAGGGTTTTAAAAAATGTTGGCTTTTCTTATAAAAAATGTGATAAAAGGCGGATTTTGATGGAACGTATATAGCTTTAATTTTCTAAGATCAGCAAAGTCCATTGCCGTTTGGAATATTGTTATATTTCTAGATGAGACGTAGCTAAACGCTAATCATACAGTTGCCAAGATATGGACAGACGACACTCCTCACTCCTCCGAAAAGGTACCTAGTGGCAAAGGCAAACGCTTAATTATTTGTCACGCGGGTTCCATGAAGGGATTTGTTCCGAACTGCCTCTTGGCGTTTAAATCTAAGAAAACTGTGGAATACCACGAAGAGGTGAATTTTGTTAAATTTTAGAAATGGTTTTGTACCTTATTGACCAACTTGAATGAGCCATCGATTATTATGGATAATGCACCATATCATCCAGTACAAATAAGTAAGCCTCCAACTTCTAGCAGCAAAAAAGCCGATATTGTGAAATGGTTGAATGACAATAATATTGTTGCTGACATGTCCATGTTAAAAGTTGAGCTGCTGCATTTGGTTGCTACAAATAAGCCAGCTAGACAAAAATACGTATTGGACGAAATGGCTAAGGAAGCCGGACACAATGTAATGCGCCTTCCACCCTACCATTGTCAATACAATGCCATAGAATTTATTTGGGCGCAAATTAAAGGCAAGAATTTAAACAAATCTTTTTTATAATTTATTTTTACCTATTTTAACATTTTATCTGTTGCTATATTAACACGCAAACCTTTATTTTTGGTTATGTGGCTCGTAAAAATACCAGCCCACCGTTTACTGCAAACAAAATGCTGTCATTGTTGCAAGAAGCTTGTGATAGTGTTACTGCTGCGAATTGAGAAAGTGTGGTTTTACGAAAAAAAAATTTGATTTTCGCCTATTGGGACAGAGACATACATATCGATGCCGTCATAGATAACCAAATTATAATAAATACAGGGGATTCTACAGACGATGATGAGGGTGATGACGAAGATGCCGACCATGAAATATCGATTTCGGCTAGTGATGCTCCATGTTCCATCTTGATAAAAATATCATGTAATATTATCTAATTATAATTAAAAAACAGTTTTATAAATTTTAATTTGATGCTAATCCTTTTTCTGTCAATACGATTTTAATTTGTTCGTTATAATTATCGAAGATCAATATCGTCAAGTACCGACTATAGCGGTACTTTACTAGTACTTGATTATTGACATCTGTCAAATGGGACTTTGTAATCGGAATAGAGTATAGTGATTCAAAATATGTGTTTTACAGATATACAACTACCTCGTTGATCTAGTGGTTGTACTAGTGTGACTGCTGATCATGAGGTCCTGGGTTCGAATCCCGGGTCGGGCCAAAAAAATAATTATTGAGTTTTTCCGTCAAGAAAAACTCAGTAGTCGCCCGGAGGCAGGAAGTTGGCGGTGTCTCATCCTCATGCCTCGGAAAGCACGTAAAGCCATTGGTCCTGCGCCTGATTTCTCTCCGGTCGTGTCGTTTTACCGTCCCATCGGATTATGAGAGTGAGGGAATAGAGAGAGCACCTGTGCTTGCGTATACACTTGGGTACTATAATCCTGTCCTGCGCCGATGGCTAGCCTCCGTTGAGGCAGGCCGCCGTGGTCGAAATTCGGTCTGGAGGACATTATTATTATTATTACTATGGATGTCCGATATCAATGAATTCAAAATCTTACGTAAATCATGAACTCCATAAAACAAAAGCCGAGTCAAACTAGTAATAACAGATCCAAAGTCTAAATAAAATAAAACTAATCGCCAAAGAAATGTAAAATAAACACAATAAACGCATTTACGATTTCACAAGTGCATTAATAAGCTCGGAATAAAAAAATATCACACTACCTATATTATTTCATGACCCAAGTCACTTTTCAGGCATGACATTTGTCATGCCATCTTGTAAAATAATCAAAAATTGGGATTGCTTTTTTGTTTTAAGCAGGTCATTTAGTTCGATTTACTGTGTTATTTTATTTTATAAAATTATTTTTATAGAAATATCTTAATAGTACCAGCTCCTTCCACTTGACCGCATCCAACGCAGATCGGCTCAAATCGTTGACGACCGACTGCTTTTCGATCGGCTCGATTCACTGGCGCTGCGAAGAGATGTTGCATCTCTTTGCGTATTTTATCGCATCTATCACGGGGAGTGCTCTGAGAAATTGTTCGGATTAATCCCAGCCGCCAAATTTCATGAACGCACTACGCGGCAAACCTCCCGATACCATCCACATCATCTGGATGCTTGGTGGTCCACCACTGTACGTGTCACAAGGAGTTTTGTTCCGCGTACGACCTCTCTGTGGAATAGCTTATCATCGGCAATTTTTCCGGACCGATACGACCTGGGGACCTTTAACCCGCTAGCTCAGAAAGAACAGTAAACAGGTTAAGAAAAGAGCTTACTCCTTTCTAAAGAGCCGGCAACGCACTTGCAACTCCCCTGGTGTTGCTGATGTTCATGGGCGGCGGAAGACACTTAACATTAGGTGAACCGTATGATTGTTTGTCCCCTCTTTTATATAACAAAAGTTGAATAACACTGTTTAAAAAGTTTATTAACTTATTTTTAATTCCCGACGTTTCGGAGGGGCTGAGTTATTTCATGTCCCAATGTCTTAGTTAGCCCGGATACATTCAATTTTAGAATATTAGTTTTTGGTCCGATCTACGCAGAACGAGTTTATAGTATCTTTAGGTCTTGCAGTGGTATACTTCGGTTTAGATTTAATTTTGTTAATTATAGGATTGTAAGCAGATGGCAGCACCCATCCATCTTCTCTATTGAAATTGTGATGTTTTTTTTTAATTTCAATAGCCTCGCGTATCATCCCTGGTACAAATCATATATATATAATCAAATTGGTGTTCTTTAGCGTGGATTTGCGGCTTATCAAATATGATGTAATGGTGGGGACGATCTCGAAAATGTTGACAGACTGCAGACTTCCGTGAGCGTCGGTGCTTCCCGTAAGTTATATGTTCTTTCATGCGGGCTTTTATAGAACTTCTAGTTTGTTCTATGTAAGAGTGACTACATTCACAATCTAGTTAGTAAACTCCTGCATCTTGAAGAGGAATATTACACTTAATAGATAGAAAAAATTGCCTAATCTTCTTCGTTGGCTTGTAATATGTTTTAATGGAAGCTCGCTTCAAGATATAGCCAATATTATCTGTCACTCCTCTGACATATGGTAGTACAGCAGGCACACGCTCGACTGTGGCCAGCTTCACTCGGTCACTGTGACACAGGCGTGGGATTCAAAGCGTGTTGTCTTGCAATACTAGCATGACGTGCTTAAGTTCGGCGGCGAGATGTATTCTGTCTCCTTGCGCAAACACAGATTTATTACACGGTAACTAAATGTGATGGACGATGGTAAAATTCACCATTTAAATATCCTTTTATCAAACATCTCAGCCCCTCCCACGGGACCATGGGTGCTATAAAACACCCATATAGTGAATTGTATTATCGCAAGTATATTGTCCGAAACCGCCACGTTCCTCCAATCCAATCCAATCAAATCCAAACCGTCCAATGAACCACACTAAATACAGTCCACTTTCATTATTCTCGCTTACAATAACTTTGAGGACTTTGTTCCCGGAATCATACCCGAGACCCTGGGGCCCAACCATTTTGTCGTTTTTTCGCTCCTCGCTTTCGGAATATGAAAGTTAAATTTAAAGTTAAAGTTACAGCCTATATACGTCCCACTGCTGCGCACAGGCCTCCTCCCATTTCTGAGAGGGTTTTAGGGCAAGGAATAGTCCGCCGCACTGCCCCAATGCGTGTTGGCGAACTTCACAAGTCTTCGAAATATTTTTTTCTTATTTCTCAGACAGGTTTCCTCACGATGTTTTCCTTCACCCCCGAGCACGTGGTATATCAGCACTTAATATTGCAATTAACCATTTCATTGGTGCCGGCGGGGATCGAACCCGCTTTGCTCGCGTATTGTGAAATTTACAGTGAGCGCTAACCATCTGAGCTACCACGGCTGTCTTATACGGGAATATGAATATTAATGAAATCTGCAGCTGGCGGAGGAATATTTGTTTTAAAGATATATAATAAGAATAGAAAATATTTTTTTTATTAAAAGTCCTTTCTTCACTTTTTATTGTTTATCGTGTAAAAAGTCCACTGCTAAACTGACGGCTTTATCAAATTTGCCACGGTAGGCATCCGGGTTGGCAACCACAGTTTTATTTATTTTTTAGTTGTTATGAGTAACACGCTGCTGCTCACCTTCTCGTTTTTCTATCGCTGTTGGCTGTCTCTTATGACAGCTACGGCATGATATGGGGTGGGATATTCTAACACCGCTACTACATGGTTGCGGTAGTTTTGTTTGTTATCATAAAATCGCTTATATTTTGATGCATGTTATTAAATACAATTACAATACTCTTTATAGTACACCAACAAAACATAAACATAACAAATAATGAACTGTTACGAGCTTGAGGTTCGTGACAATAAAAATTGCCGATAGAATTACCTAAATTAACACTTTAATTTCATTATCATTACAGCCCTTCACAAGTCCACTGCTGAACATAGGCCTCCCCCAAGTAATGCCACAAAGCACGGTCCTGAACCACCTGCATCCATCGACTTCCTGCATATCTTACCAGGTCGTCACTCCATCTAGTGGGGGGTCGCCCCACACTACGCCTACCGGTACGAGGCTGCCACTCGAGAACCTTTCTTCCCCATCGGTTATCGGTTCTTCGAGCTATATGGCCGGCCCATTACCACTTCAGTCTACTAATCCGTTGGGCTATGTCGGTCACTCTGGTTTTACTGCGGATATCCTCATTTCTGAGTCTATCACGCAGAGAAACTCCGAGCATAGCCCTCTCCATAGCTCGCTGAGCGACCTTGAGCGTCCTCATACGGCCAGCAGTGAAGGACCACGTCTCAGATCCGTAAGTCATCACTGGCAACACGCACTGGTTGTACAATCTAGTTTTTAGGGATTGAGGTATACCTGACGAGAAGATATGTCGTAATTTCCCGAACGCTGCCCAGCCGCGTTGAATCCGTCGATTGACCTCTCGGTCGAAGTTGGACTTACCTAGTCGGACTATTTGTCCCAGGTAAACGTACTCGTCAACAACTTCGAGCAAAGTGCTCCCAACAACTACCGGCATAGGTGTGACATGGACATTAAACGTGATCTTTGTTTTGTCCATGTTCATCTTAAGACCTATCCGTTGGGAGGCACTATTGAGGTCATTAAGCATAGTGCTTAAGTCATCCAGCGATTCTGCCATAAGGACTATATCGTCGGCAAATCGAAGGTGAGTGATGTACTCGCCATTGATGTTAATACCGTATCCTTTCCAGTCCAGTAGCTTAAAAACGTCTTCCAAAGCGGCGGTGAAGAGTTTCGGGGATATAACGTCACCCTGTCTTACACCTCTCTGCAGTTGGATAGGTTTCGAGCTCTGGTTCTGTACTCGGATAGCCATCGTAGCCCTACTGTACAAACACTTCAGCACTTCGATATACCCACAGTCAACTTGGCACCGCTGAAGGGACTGCAGCACCGCCCAAATTTCGACGGAATCAAAGGCTTTCTCATAGTCCACATACGCCAGGCAAAGCGGCAAATTGTACTCTTCAGTCTTCTGTACAATCTGCCGCAGGGTATGTATGTGGTCTATGGTACTGAAGCCTTTTCGGAAACCGGCTTGTTCGGGAGGCTGGAAGTCGTCGAGTCTGCGTGCGAGACGATTCGTAATGACTCTCGAAAACAGCACGTAGACGCGGCTCAGAAGGGAAATCGGTCTATAGTTCTTCAAGAGAGCGTTGTCGCCTTTCTTAAAGAACAAGACCACCGCACTTCTGCTCCACGCCTCTGGAGTAGTGCCACCATGGAGGACGGAATTGAAGAGCTTCTGAAGGACTTCAAGTACCGATGTTCCACCCGCTTTCAGAAGCTCCGCTGTAATTCCATCCTCACCTGGGGCCCTGCCGTTTTTAAGGTGCTGGAGAGCCATTCTAATCTCGCTTAGACTGACGTCCGGGATATCATCGGAATAGTGTCGGATAAGACTTGCTCTTGGATCGTTACTCACACTTGCGTGTGGCTCCAACGATGATATGTACAGCTGCCCATAGAACCTCTCAATCTCACTCAAAATCTCAGGTATCCAGGAAACGATGCTGCCACACTCAGTCTTCAGCTTTGACAGTTGGCTCTTACGGGCAGACAGATCTCTGGCAAAGACTTTGGAGCCCTGGTTCCATCGCTTCTTTAATACGATCGCTTCTTTAATACGAGCAGTATTAAAGTTGCGTAAGTCTCGCCGCATGCATTTGGAGATCTGTCTGTTCAGTTGCCTGTATGCTGTCAAATCTGTTGACGATTGCAGCCTCATCTCCCGTCTAACAGCCATGAGATTAAGAGTGTGATCGGAGAGTTTTTGTGTTCTTCTGCGGCGAGTCTTGCAGAACTTAGCTCCGACCGCATGGACAGTTTCCACGAGCTTGTCATTCATATCGTCCATTGCATTGCAATCTTGTAGGCACTGAAAGCGGTTGTGTAACTCGAGCTGAAAGTTTTCGGGATTCTGGATTAGAGCACGAGGGGGACGGAGCGTTGACTTCATTAGACGAGACCTCTCCAACTTAACGTTTAGGTTCAGTGTGCCTCTAACCATTCGGTGATCGCTGCCAGTTTTCACCCTTGCGATCACTGAGACATCACTGAACAGCTGGCGTCTGGTCGTCATAATGAAGTCAATCTCATTTTTTGTCGAACCGTCGGGGCTCGACCAGGTCCACTTTCTGTGGGGCCGCTTCTGGAAGAAAGAGTTCATCATAAAGAGTCCCTCTTTCTCCATAAAGTCGGCCAGCTGCTGGCCCCTTCGGTTCCGTTGCCCTACTCCACCTCCTCATCGGGATGTGCCGAGGTTGGTGCGTAAACCTGTATGACCTTCAGCGAATACCGTTTGGTGATTCTGAGTATCAGGTACGCGACCCTCCTCGACACACTCCCAATCTTTACAACGTTGTTGACGAGAGACTTGTGGACGATAAATCCGACACCTCCTTGGGACAGATGGTCGCCCTCCCGGTGATAGAACAAGTTGCCGGATTCGAGAATCACCGTGTCCTCCCCCTCTCTTCGGACCTCGGATAATCCTATAATACTCCAGCGCAACTTGTCTATCTCTTCTTCCAGCTCCAGGATCTTCTCGTCAGTCCTCAGTGTGCGTGCGTTAAATGTTGCCAGGTCGAGTCGTCGTAGGTGGCAACCGAACCTCCACCGGAGATTCTTAGCACCCCCTAATTTACTTTACACAAATTAAAGTTAAAAACACTAATAATTAAACACACTAATTCACTTAATTCCGAAGCTTCGCTTGTGTCGCCGAGTTCAACTCTGTCTCGATCGCATCTTGCGATACCTATTTATTTAAGTTAGCAAAATATCCGGAATGTTCAAGTAAACACGCGCAAGGTACCGAGAGTTCGAGTATAGATTTTCTAGTTCTTCGGGTGGCGCTGTCGGTCGAAAGATTTGTGATGTCATAAACTGGAACGCTCCCCTCGCTCTCGTTCCTGACACTAGATGGCGCTAGTTGTGTTGTCGACTGGAGCGCGTAACAGAACGAAGAGTGAGGGAAAAAGAAAAGGCGGTCTTATTGCTACATAGCAATCTCTTCCAGACCACCCAGAAGAGGAAATTAATAAAAATAAAAATAAGATTATCGGGTAGGGTGCACTAAATTAAACCAAAAAAAAAATACAACTTATAATGACAACATACTTTAGTGACCATAACTAAGAGGAGAAAGAGAGAAGAGTTAAAGAGACAAATAGTGTTCCATAATTTGTTTCTTGAACACAAATTAAATATTAAATACATTAGTAAAATTATTAACATTTCAACAAAATCTGAGAATATTTTAACAAAAATTTTAGATATGGGAGCCTGGATGAAGCAGGTTTAAAATAAATTCCTTAGCAAGTATTTGGACGGCAGCCAAAACAGAAGTTCTCTTACAAAATTACCCAACTATATTTAGAGAATTCAAGCCACTGCTTTGTGATTCTAATTTACTTATATACTTCGTTCACATAATAAGGATTTCAGCTATATGGGGGTGTCGGCGATGGACTCAAAGGCGGGCCTGATAAGAGGGCAACGGTACGGAGGTGTAGCTCTGCTTTGGAGGCGTAGCGTTTTTAAAGATGTTACCGTTATTATGTGTGATAGCCCGCGTATATGTGCTATTAAAATAATTTCAAGAGAAAGGTTTTTTTTAGTGATTTGCGTTTACTCGTCGTACACACCAACAGACGAGGCAGCCAACATAGTGGAGTTTACGGATTTACTCAGTTCGGTGAGTCTTATTGTAGACAGCCGTAGCATATGTACCATGGGGCTTTAGTGCTCATCCCTATGAACGATTTTATAATGAATTATTGAGCTTTTGTATTGATCAAGAGTGGTCTTGCGTTATCTAATACCCATACATTTATTAGTGATGTCCGTGGGTCGAAGAGGTGGCTCGATCACTGTCTGGTGAATAAAGCGGCGATAAATTCCATACGAAATGTCTATGTTATTTATGATGTGTTTTGCTCAGAACACAACCCGCTTGTAATAGAATGTAATTTAAATATCATTTCGCCTATAAAATTATATTATCTATTTGTATTAGTCAGAATCTAGTTTTGGGGGGCGAGGGCGCCTAAACAAATTAACATCCATCGGAGTGAATGTCATAAAAAGTTATGGCTCATTTAATACGCAAATGAATTGCATAAATGTACTGATAACATGTGTTCTGATATTAGTCATAGAATTGTTATAGATAATTTGATTAAAAATGTTGTTACGGCTCTAAAGGCGTCGTCCATGGATGTAGGACGTAGCTTTAAAAAATCGAAAAAAACGGTAGTTGTGGGCTGTAACAGGCATGTTGCGGAAGGCATATCGAAGGGCCAGGTTAAGGTTCCAACTGTGGGAGTGGCATGGTAATCCTACTTCCGGTATCATATATGAGGAAATGTGTCAAATGGTGTCAAGATCACCAAAATCAAGTTAAGATGGATATTCTAGCTTCTTATCATTCGAAAAATGATTTTCGCTCTTTTTGGAATCTTACCAATAGACTACAATGTAAACCGGGCCTGCCCGTTTTACATTGTAATCATTTTGAAATTAAGTCTCCTCTTAGGGCTTCACGCTTGGTTCTAAATATAACAAAGAAAAGAAAATAACTTTCACAATTAAGGAAATAGATCAGGTAGTTAAATCTATGTCTGGAAGTAAATCGCCTGGCCATGGTTGGCTCAGTATCGAATATCTCAAGTTTTCTCGCCCGCACCTACCTGGGGTACGATATTTACTGTTCAATCTCTGCCTAGGACATGAGTACATGCTCCCTGACATGATGTGTATGGATATTAGTGCCTATAGTGAAGAATAAAACAGGTGATCTCGCGGATATAAGCAACTAACGACCTATATCGTTAGCAACTGTCATTTCAAAAGTGTTTGACAGTGTGCTTAATTTGCAATTAAATGAATACGTAAAACCATACGACAGTCAATTTGGGTTCAGACCGAAATTGTCTACAGAAAGCGCGATGTTGTGTCTCAAGCACACTGTCACTTACTACGCGGCACGCAAAACGCCAGTTTTCGCTTGTTTCTTAGACCTCTCAAAGGCTTTTGACCTTGTGTCCTACGACTTACTGTGGGATGAACTGGACAAGATTCAACTACATTTGAAACTCATAAATATTTTCAACTATTGGTACGGGAAACAGGTCAATAATGTGAGATTTGAAAGCGCCCTATCTAGATCATACGGTTTGAAGTGTGGGGTGAGACACCCACGCTCTTCAACCTGTATGTGAATGAGCTGATAGGTAAACTCAACAGCATCAGAGTCGCCTATCACATAGACGTGTGCGTCAACAACATCAGTTACGCAGATGATATGGTGTTGTTGAATGCATCTGTATGCGTTCTACGAAAACTGGTGAAGATTTGTGAAGCTTACGCCCTTACATACGGTTGAGCTTATAATGTAAAAAGGATCCATGTCATGGTCTTTGAGACTGGGAGTAAGCGACATGACATTGTACCATCTATTTAAATTAATCGTAATATTTTACAAAGAGCGTTTAGGTATATTATCTTGACCATGTTCTGACTCCTCGTCTCAAAGATGATGATGACATTGAGAGGGAACGGAGGCGTTGTCAGTAAGAGCGAACATGATAGCTGGCAGGTTTGCACGGTGTTCAAGGGAAGTTAAAAATGGGACTATTTAGAGCTTACTGCACGTCATTTTACACTTGCAGCCTGTGGGTTAAGTATACTCAAAAGGCTTACAACGTCCTCCGAGTACAATACAACAACGCATTTAGGGTGCTGCTGGGACTGCCTCGCTTCTGTACTGCATTGCGGAAGTGCGTGTGAACTGCTTTTACGCGACTATGTGCAAGAGGTGCGCGTCTCCGGTGCACACCTCTTACACATAGTCGACAATAGTATCCTGAAAGTGATTGCTAGCAGACTGGACTGCCTATATATATATATGCCATTGTAGTGCCATATCGTGTGGATTGGTGAGAAAATGGCACATATAAATATATATGTATATTTTTTTATACTTCACAAATAATATAACACCTAGTCACATAGTTATAGGTTTAGTAATAAGTAATACTAACAAAATATGAGCCTTGGTTGTTTAAATAAATGAAATTCTTCTTCTACATAATTGTGAAGATCTATATAATATTTTTGTGTTTTGTATTGAATTCAACAAAACGAACATTTATGGAATAATGTCATTGACCCTCAATGCCGAGCATGTGGTAACATGCTCGGCATTGCAGGTCAGTCATTGAACATCGTGAGTAAACCAACATGTCAAGAAAAAAATATAAGTATCGAAGACATGTGAAGTTTGCTAACACAAATTGAGGCAGCGCGGCGGACATTTCCTTGCCCTATTACCCTCTCAGAAGGAAGAGGTGGCCTGTGCCCTGGAGTGGGACGTATGTAGGTTGTAACTTTTAGTTTGTCTCTTTGTCTGTCATAGAAATTATTTACAGTGTTTCACGTAAATAAAATAATTAGTTTACTAGTGTTTTATAGAGTAAAATAAAATTATCGCATATTATTATCGTTATTATTTAATTTATTTTATACTTTCATCACTAAATGTTCCTAATATCCTTTCATAACCAAGCCTCTTCACCCCAACACTTAAATTAAAATCTCATAACATAACAATATTTGTATTTTCCTTACATTTCATAAACAGCATCCTTATCATCTCCCAAAACTGCCCTTGGATTTAAGTAGGCTTAGTCTGGGGCGTCGACCCCTAGAACAAACAACTTCTTTAAGCACATTTTCATTTGTATCCATAGCAGTCTCGGACTTATACATTCAAACTCTTTCACACATTGACCCATTCTTTCTAAAAGGATGATACCGACTCCCTGGCATACCCGCTTGGTCTTGTCTACGCCAGAACAGTACGCGGTATACATGTCATGTGTAGTGGAATCCTTTCCTTTCCGTTTCATTTCATTTACACATAATACATCTGTTCCTCTATCATACATCATATCGCATACTTCATACATATTATGATTCATTGTTCCTTAAACATTTTTCAATCATTTTAGAGAAATACAATATACTTAAAATTAGCTATCTCCAATTAAAACTCTAATTGTGAATAGTGGATGTATTATCCATACTGGTCTAACTTCACGTTATAACTTGTTTGATATCATTAATGTTGTCAAAGTTTAAAGTAATTATGCTACTGTTGCTATAATTAGTAACCGTAGTTTTATATTTTGGGCATTAAAAATCGTAGGTGAATTTGGATAAAGCAACTAACTTATTTTAGTTAATATTTATTTAAAGAAATACACATTCAATAAGAAGATCGTTTTATTATTCTCTATGAACATTTTTCATATCTGTTCGATTAATGCGTACCGTTTGTAGTTATGATGCAGTGGGTTATATGGTCAAATTTAAAGCCTTATTCTAAAGTAGTAAAAAAGTGCATTGTTATTTTCTTTCATTGCGTTTGTATTAATGTCAAATGTGTGTATTAATGATGATAATAAAAAGATGTATGTATATATTATCTATATTTGAATGATGTGTGAATTATTATTATCTTATTATTGCTTTTTTAAACAGTTTTTTTTGATGAATCAGCTTGTTTATTAGTTGATGGATTGTGACTGTATAGTTTTTCTTTTTTTTCAGTAACAGACATCTCCGTAGTACTAATTTGTTAACTTTAGGGAAACCTGTTATTGGCTATACTTATTGTTACATCCTCTAAGTTAAAAATGTATGTATAAGCTGTTGCTTTTCTAAATAAATAGATGTCAAGAATAAATCTATTGAAGTCAAGAAAATATATGTGAGTTTGGAAACTCCGAATAAATCCGTGGAATTACGTTTGGGATTTATTAAATCGCCGACTTTATTTCTTTGGACGGATACGAATTGTTTGTGAATGGCTATCAATAAGATTTTAGTTACAACTTTCTTAAACATTTACGAAGGAATTGTTTTATTGTTGCTGTAAATATCCCCAGTTATTATTTATTACAATTTGTGTCAGATAAAAAGTGCCAATTATTTTATTTTATCAATTAATTTAATTTATTAACATTAAATTCTGGCTCACGTTATCAAGGTAATTACTGAATATTAAAAGTAATCTTGCAATGGTTGCCACGCTAGACATGCGAATTAGCAACCATAGAATTTTATTATAAATAAGTTGTTATCATCAACATGCTACTTCTTCTGTTTCAGTTTTCCTCTGTCGCGTGTTTATAGGGTGGGAAAAAAACTAGAATACAATCAAAGCTGAAGTCTAACACAATTTGGTTTTCATATCTGAATTTCAACAACAAAAAAAGAAAAAAAAGAAAAAATATATATCAGCGAGAGAAAAAATGAATATCTTTAACACGAAAAAACATATGGATATTCACGTGAAATAGAATCCAATGTTTCATGTACCTCGTGGCACCGCAAGACATATGTGTAATGTACAGATTCTCGTTCTGTCTCATACATAGATTTTATATTGCGTTTTTATTACATTGTAATGTAATGATATTATTTTCTATTTGTTTTTAGTATCATAGACTGTAAGTGATAGGATTTAAAAAAATGAATCAATTTAAAATCAGTATATATATTAATTTGATTGAAAAAGTATATGGATCGTACTGTTTCATATATAGATTTTATATTTTGCATTTTTAATCTACCCTACAAGTTTTTTAAATGAAAAAATTACACACATTGTAACAACCAAAATGTTTACAAGTGTTTCAATAAGTGTTCACCTTTGGCTAATAATAAAATCCAGAACTTTATTTAAAATAAAACAATTTTAAACTTTTTAATTCGAAGATGCGACTCGCTGATTCGGCACGAAAAATCACAATGACATGAGGTGTATAGTGTTAGCAGTGGGAGCTCATATAGATTGAGATACCAGTAAATATCTTATTTTTCACTCTAAAGGTTAAAACTTGTGTGATTCAGACCGTCAATTCATGACTTCATATTATACAAACGCAAAGAAGGCGTCAACGAATATAATTACATACTGTTATTGACATTTTTATCGATATTTTAAGTTTGATTTTGGACTTATTTGTAATATTAATAAATGTCTTCATCATTTCGGCGACTACTTTCATTTTCTGGTTAACTGACCTTGAGTTAATTTTATATTATATTTATTAAAGCATCGTACCTTATGACATCGTCATTATCCAAGTTACCTATTACTATTTTAATAAGAGACCCTAGAGGATTTAGAGTACCGCACTTATCCCAGTTAGATGGTTGTATATGCATACTTAATACATAAACACTAACACCTGTCACCCAGAGGGGTAGGCAGAGACTACAGACTCCAAGCCACCGAAAAAATTCCTTACTTAATCCTGGTCACAGCACCATCTTGCAAACCACACTTTGCTCTCTTATCACACAATTTCTCACCCTGTCACTCAGATTCAGCCCTAATATACTCCATAGCGACCGCATTTCTACTGCATTTATTCTACTCTCGTGCTCTTCTGCTACACCCAACTTTCACTACCATACGTTAAAGTAGGGACTAGCACAGCACTGTGAATTTCTAATCGTGTCTTTTTTGACACATTCTGACTTTTCACAATAGAGTGCAGAGCCCCACTTACTTTATTTCCTGCGTTAACTCGTCTTTCTAATATCTTATCATATTTCCCATCCTTACTGAATCCCAATATCAATCCATCCCAAAATCCCATCCCAAATATACAAGCTCATCTACTTGCTCGATCAACTCCCCTTCTATTCTTATTTCATATCTCGTTTTATTTTCTTTTCTTTCAAAAGCCATAACTTTCGTGTAACTTGCGTACATTTTCATACCAATTCCTTAAAAGATCTGTTCATTAATATAACCGCCATTTGCAACTAAGTGCGTCGGTGATTGCTGTTCGTTTGGTGTATACGGTGGTATTTTGGCTCGCAATGCGATACCATAGTGTTTGTTTAATTTTACTGAAAAACCACTTTAGTAATATTCGTTTAATTCAATGAATGTAAAATCTGATTATATGTTAGATATTTAAGTAATTTATTTCTATAATAGTAGCGACGCCTATAATTTTTTCTAATCCAGAGGCGTCAAAGTCTTTTCTTAAAACGTGACTGTTTTCGTTTATTTGAACAATAAGCAACTAAGACAGTAGCTGAAGCTACAATTACACAATTAGACAACTGTCAATTTCGGATGCTCGGGAACTTATGATGGGTCGGCCTGCCTCGCGAGGCATGCCTCTGAGTTCTAGACAAAACTACTGAGGCTGCCTTGCGACTCTTCGCAGCCGCGCGAGCCCGTGTGCTAGGTGTGTACGCAGCGTGATATCATATCAAGTGTTATTTGTTATATTTTCGTTGAGTGTGTTTCTGTTACTTAGTTGTTTATTGTGTTAAGTTTTTGTGGTTTTATTACGTCTTTGTTTTCCCTGAGCAATTTATGATGACGCTCAGCCTTCTACTTCATCGAGCAAGCGTGATGAAAAAAGTATATCGCCAATAAAAAAAACGTAAGCTCATATCATTCAACCAAACAGAAAATAATAAGATCGTGAACGCTTACAAATATGTACATACTGAAAATAAAAACGAATCTTCAACCGAGACGCTGAAAAAAAAAAACGAAAGTGTTTTAAAAACTGCCAAAATACTTAACCAATAGATTGAACCAAAACTTCTATCTACAGGGTGCTAAATGTGCACAAAGAGAATGAAAATTTAAGCTCTGGGAAAATACCGGGTCTTAAATGAAATTTCAAAGATAAATTGGACTATTTCACTATTTCGGCTATACTTCAAATAGTACATCAATTTTTTTTATAGAAACCAATCACAATACTTGAACAAGGTTATGCTAATTTTGGTTATTTAATATTTTTATTTTTAAATATCATTGACAAGTATTGCAATGATGCATGAAAACTGTAGTTATAATTCAAGTTCAAAGTTAACTACATATTTATTAATTTTAAGGTTCTTTAAGTCGTAAATGATGGCCTCTGGGCCTCTGTAACTTTACTCATTTTCAAGCAGTACGTTATTTAAAGTATTAAAACACCTTCACTTTAAGTACATGACCAGAAAACGCCGCATGACTGAGATGACATAATTTTAGGGCGTCATGGAAATTTACAAAAAATTAAGTGGTATCTTTGGGAAGTTCCCTTTATACATTATCAAGATGAAACGTGGATTAACGAAGGTTGGTTCTGTAATATCTCTTTTTAAAAAGCACTAATATCTTAAGTAAGCATTTATTTAATCATACGGTACTTTTCCTTCATAGAAATGATTGATTTTCATTTCTCAACTGACTTAGATTAGTTATCAATAGAGATTGATTAGTTATCAATTGTATCGTTCCTTTACATGTTTATTTTAAAACCGTTTAAAGATCAGTTAGATTCAGAGCCTCGGGTAGATCGGACATAGATTCCGAGACGTATTGGAGTTGGGAAGTCAGGCACTATATTAATTTAATGTGTGAAATTTCCTAATAAACCATTAAGGTTTTTAGTGTTTTTTTTTTAAATAAAGTCAAACGGGATCGTTCTCCTAACAATACTAACATTATTAAGTGATAGTTGCTATGTTTACGTTACTGTAACCTGTCCGGGTAGTTTGGGGGCTTGGAGACCTGTAACAGATAATACACACAGGTAAAACAGGCTACAATCTCCACAACATCATTGTATTTTTGTAAACACTACTCTGTTTTAATTTTGAATTCTATGGTGGAGAAAATATACATTTTTATTATTATATTGGCATTTACTTGTTTCTTGAAACTATTTTATTTATAATAATATTATTTATGTTTATTAATATTTTGATCACATAATATTATTAAGCACTCTAGGCGAGACTGAGAATAATCACTGGGTGGACACCAATGTGCAATCGTCACGTCGGGTTTTCTTGGAAGGTCTAAAAACTGGATAAAAAAGGTTTTTAGACAAGGGGAGACGATTAGTAGTGTCCCATGTTGGAAACGAAGAAGGTTTCGTGGATAATGGTTTACTAGTATTTGAAGCAAAAAAGGGGCAACACGATTACCATATGGAGATGAATTCCGAACAATATGAAAACTGGTTAAAACATTCTCCGGAAATTAAAAGACAACGCAGTTCTTGTAATAGATAATGCTCCATATCACACCAGGAAACTGGAAAGGTTACCTCTACCTCTAGTTGGTTAAAAAGCAAATTCGAGACTGGTTACATTTAAAAAATATTCCTTATGAAGAGATAGTATTAAAACCCAAATTAACTGAAATTGCCCGAACGCACAATTGACGAGATGATTGCTGAACCGGGTGTTACCATTTTGCGACTGCCGCCCACTGCAATACAAATCCAATTTAGTTGGTCTGGGCTCGAGTAAAAGGGCATCTTGCTAAACATAATAAGAAATGAAGTACAAAGCCCTTTCGAAGAAGGGCTTCGTCAAGATAATCCTCAGCGGTGGAAAGACTGTGTTGATCAAGTAATTAAAATTGAAGTAAAAATGTGTCATCTGGGTCATATAGTCCAAGACATTATTGACAAATTTATTAGGTATCGAGTCTGATGTTCAGAATATTGTTCAGATGTGGAGGACACGGAGTCATTATCTGAATCTGATTAAAAAGGTATATTAATACATATATAAATTATAATTAATTAATTAAAAATATATGTTTCACATAACTTCACTTATTAATTTTATACTATTACGTTTCAAATAAGTACCTACACATTTTTCAGGATAACTTATTGTAAAAAAACGATACTTGATTTAACTATCGCCAATTTCTGACAGTGGCACATCACTATTTAAGGACTGCGAAAATTAGCAACCCACGTCTAATTAGTCTCAGAGGTTAAAAAAAAACAGACTTCAGCAAATTCAAAATATATGAGCCATTTTTAATAGCTGTGGCCTGTTGTATAAATTATTTAAAGTAGTGGTAATAAAATGCGTTATTCATTTTAGTAATATTACAAAATGTAAATTGGTAAAGATATATAAATATCAAGCAGAGACAATTTATGCAAACAGAAATGGATTGTAGCATTAATTCATTTCAAAACTGCAAATTATAAACCATACTGATAATAACCAATCAGTTTGTTATAATTGAGCTTACAGTCGCTAAAGGTAGTCATTACTGATGTTATTTGCATAACTTATTAATAAAGTAGAATAATTTCCAATATTTTGTATAGCCTACATATATTTATTAACATGCTTATTACGGTATTTGTAACTGTTACTTTACCTATATGAACGGACTGGACACAACGAGCGGATGTAAATTGTGTTTATATTTTATGATATAAATTGTGTTTTAATTTTAAATATGTAAATGTTTAATGTAAGTTTGGTACTGTAAATGCGTCAAAAGAAACGGTTTCATGTCATCCATATAAATAAAATGTTAAAATGCTATTTACAGAACACGTAAAAATCAAGGGAGGAATTTAAATAAAGAAACTGAAACACAGAGATAATTTGTTTAATTAGGTATTTATAGGTTTCAATCATATACAGTTCAATTCTGATATAAAAATCATTTATAAGATATTATACTTTGGTCTTAAATACTATTATAGGTCTTGTAGTAGATTTAAATGTAAATTTTGTAACTCGTAACTGTCATAATAGTTTGATGATATTAATAAATACCATTTATTAATTTTGACGTTTTAGGATCTAGTAAAATAAAGTATTCCGACTGAAATTACTGTCATAAAATAAATAACATTTTTAATTCTCGTGAATATAAAAGAAGGAAAAATAAAAATCAGTAAGTACTTTAAAATCTGATTACCGTAGCCTGATATTTACATAACAATTTTATTTATTGTTCTCTAATTACTCGTTCTTCAGAAGCCCAACTGTCAAACTAATTACTTTTGGAAGACGAAAATGTTTTACAATGCCTAAATATTAAAATAATGAAGTAATAACATTTTAAATCAAATTACTTAATTTTTTTAAATAGAATTTAATAACCAAGTTTTAACGTATATCACCTTACCACTCCATTAGTTGGCTAATAGAGATTTAAGTGCACCTTTGTATTAGAATACGAAGGTGGGCTGACTTTATATATCACTTGAATGCAATCAATACTCGTATTAAACAAAAGTTAACTAAATAGTAATAATAAAATAAATATACTGATAATAAATTTAAATTAATTAACGTCAGTGGTATTATAAACTTATAAACTTATAAATTTATACGAATTTCAATCATCGTTACTTTTATTTTTACACACATATTTGTTATTAACCCTTCAAGCGCCTGGCAAATTCCGAGCGGTCGCATGCGACCGCACCCACCCACAGCACTTAAAACCATTAAAACTTATAATTAGAGACTACTTTTCTATGAAGAAGTTTAGCACTATAAAATCTATATAAAATTCTCTATCTTGTGGTCAGGTTTTACTTCATTACAAAAAGATTTTATTGTATTTTGATAAATAAAAAACATAACAAGCGAATTTCGGCAGCGTGAAAATCACACTTATTTCAATATATAGTACCTGGTTGACCGAGCTTTGCTCGGTATTTTTCGCTCGATTTTTTTTTAATTCGTGTGTTTTGGAAATTATATTTAGATACAAATTACATACTGATGAAATATAAATCATATTTTTTGATCTTAGCGACATAACAGAAAAAACGGAACTGGTTATTTGAATAAAAAATCATGAGTGCAATTATTTTAATTTAAATTTTCGTGTTTTTAAAAAATACTAAAAAAGGGGCTCGAAAAAATAGATTTTCTCAAAAAAGAAAGGAACATGAAAAAAAATTAAAAAAAGTCGGTCGGTCTGGGCTCGAACCGGGGTTCTAAGATTCTGTGACCGACCATTATACCAATTAAGACAAAAAGACATTTTCTAAAAATAAATCCTAGCTAGATCGATTTATTATCCCCGAAACTCCCTGGGCACTAAATTTTATGAAAATCGTTGGAGCCGTTTCCGAGATCCTTATATATATATATATATATATATATATATATATATATATATATATATATATATATATATATATATATATATATATATATGTATATATATATGTATATATATGTATATGTATATATATATATATATATATATATATATATATATATATATATATATACAAGAATTGCTCGTTTAATAGTATAGGATTACTCGAAATTATTTACGTAAAAAGATAAATTATATTCACAAAAAAACTTTCATTACAATTTTATAATAAAACACTTTACTAAAACACTAGAAAAAAGCCTGATAACACTTCTGCTTACTACGTAATGCAGTCTTACAAAATTCTAAGTCCAAATCCAAGGTTGGGATCTGTACCACAGATGATATAATAAATAATTCCATTCCCTGTAGCACCAGAGTCAGCAAAATCGTTGGGATTATCCAGCAAGAAGCAAACCCATCCTCATGAGTAGTATGCAAATAAAGATCACATTTCTTCTTAATCCGCGGAACTGTAATGGTTACCTCAGCGGCAGCGTACAGACGCAACCGCGAGGGGAGCGTGAGCACCACACTCCGGACTAGACGATGGTCCGATAGGGTAGGCGAAGTAACCAGTTGTGTCAGACCATATGCCAAAGCAAACTCATAAACAGATCTCCCCGCATGATCGGTGTTGCCGGTGATATCTTATGGATTTGAGACGTGGCTTTTCAGTGCGGCCGCTGCAAAAGGCTATGCTCAAGGTTTCTCTGCGTGATAAACTTAGATATGAGGATATCCGCAGTAAAACCAGAGTACCGATATGGCCCAACGGATTTGTAAGCTGAAATGACAGTGGGCTGGCCATATAGCTCGGAGAGCTATATAGCTTTAGGTAAAACGTGCACGAATATGATGGATTACGATTTCGATTCGTGACATTCCATTGGAGAAGCCTATATTCAACAGTGGACTTGTAAAGGGCTGTAATGATGAGTTTTGATGATGAATATCGTACGCACAAACTATATTTTCAAAAAAAAAATATAAAATTTACGTTAGTTGCTCCTTATAATGTAATCAACTCAGGCGTAATACCCTAACTTAATCCATGATAAGTTCGTCGAATTTATGTTTTAGACGTGGTTGAACTACTAAGTTAACTGAAACAATACAAATATAGTAAATTCAAAGGAGAAATGATATCACAATTTTCAATCAATTATATGAACAATTTATAACATAATTAATGATAAGAAAAAAAACCTTCCATTGTAAAATTTAAGTAATGAGCTAATTTATACCACTCTTTCTTTTAATTTTAATTGTATAAATTCATTCTTCATATTGTGACGGCACATATTATTATAATGTTAAGATAAAATACTAAAAACCTTAAAAATATATATTATAATAACTAAATTAAATTATTAAAAAAGAGGTCCTTTAGGCAAGGTTCCGAAGATACTGGCAGCGTTTCCCCGTTGAATAGCTAGACTAATTCTTTGTCCGAGGTAACTGCCAGCTCTTCGGTCTCCTGTGACGTCGATTAACCTTTTTGCTATTTCCTTAAAAAGGCTTATAGCGCTAGGACCCCACGGACCAAGGGTCTCGACACCGAAAGGGACAAAAATATATTCGGAGCCTAGACCCCTGTATTTGCAAACTTTAGCCTTTTCTGCCGCTTCACAAGCCGCACCAGCTCTGTTGTTGGTTCCACGTAGATGGGAAGGGGCCAGCGTGTCTGAACAGGTTGCATCCCATACCAGCACCCGGCCCATCCTCCATGGAATCAAACTCATACCGTCCGGTCTCTTGCCATCGTCTCTTGCAATACCAGACGGCTCAAGTAGACTTGGCACGTTGACGGTGGCAAGAGACCGGCGTATGATATCGTTAAGTGCTGCATGTCTCGAGAAGCGACCTGCACTTTTTTGGCATGATAGGCCGTGATATCCTAGCTTGTCGACGTCACTGCCACACGGACATTTATGAGGAGCGCAGACCGGAACCCCAAGCCGTAGACAGGTTGCGATTCGGAGCGTGTCAGGCTCAAGAAATGTTCCTGTATTTGACAAAGGATACGCGTGAAGCCAGTAGCCGGCCTCATGCGTACCCACGGCCAAAAGCCTAGCACGCGCCGAACCTGTACTAAAGCTCAAAAGATTGTCATAAGTCAATTTGCAGTTTATGTCGTCCCAGCTCCTCTGTGAATTTAGAGGAAATTGAAAATTTTGACCAGGGCATGTAATTAAGAAAGCGTTTCTAGCTTCTTCCAGGCCAGCAATCTCAAAGTTTGAAGGGGATGCCCTTAAAATTTTACTTATGAGATTTGCTGAACTGTGGACAGAAGATAGGAAGGCTGGTAAAGAGACACTGGAAATTTTGCGAATTCCTAAACCACCATAACGGATGGGTAGGGATGCTTGGGTCCAAGATTGTTCGTTCATGTGTATATTAAGAATCGATTCTAAACTTATTTTGATTAAGTTGTCCACTTGTGTCAAAAGGTCTGGGTGATTCCAAAAGGAGCAGCAACGGAGCACATACGTAAATTTCGGGACAAAAAGGCAAGATTTTAAAATGCAAAGTGCATAATGTGGACTAATTTCAAGGAGACGGTCAGCAGAATTTTGAAATTTAGCAATTGAATTATTAATATATTCAGAAATAGATTCGTTAAAAATTGGAGAACCTAAAAGGTAAAGGGAATTACTGTTAACTATTTTAATATTTGGTGCCAAAGTATTAAATTTGTGTTTTACGTCATTTAAATTTAAGTTGCAGTTATTTATAAAAAGTTCGCATTTGCTAAAGTTAAGCTCCAAACCAATGGCTTCAAATTTATTTTTGATTGAAAAAAGGTCAGAAAATACAGTTTCCATATCACCTCCTAAGGTTCCGTCATCCAGATACCAAATATTGAATTTAGAATTTAAACTTTTGATTATGGGATTTATAGCCAAACTAAAAATTGCTGGTCCAAGGGGATCACCTTGTTGACAACCTACTTCCGAGGATAATTCATTAGATCGATATAACAATTTTGTTGGGTCAGCGTAACTGAGAAGAAGATAATTGTATATTTCGGGTATATGTTGATTTATTTCAGTCAGTAGGGTCCCCCTATTTACCGAATTGAAAGCATTTTTGACATCAATTTTGAGCAACACGTCAGGATGTCCATATGTTAGGAAAGAACGTAGGGCATGGACGGCTGCCTCACACCCTCCTTTTACACCGAAGCCTAACTGTACGGGTTCAAATTCCGAATTTAATTTCTGTAAAATATGTCGAACAGCAATTTTGGAGGCCAGGCGTCGTAGTGTTGATCCAACAGCAATTGGTCTCACCCCTCCGTCCTTTTTGGTGAGAGCAATGAGGTTCGCGCCGAAAAGAATTGGAACAATTTCTGGATTGACATTACCGGAATACATAAAGTTAATTAATTTAGTGATTGAATTTACAAGTTGCTCACCCGCATCACCCACAGAATGCGATGTTAAGTCTTTCAAATGTTGCGGTGAGATTCCATCCAAACCTGCAGCCGAACCTGGTTTAAAAGATAAAATGGCATCCGTTACATCTTTGTTTTGAATTTGAAGGCATGCTTGCCCTACTGTTGGTCGGTCGAAAAAATATGGGTTTACTGGAGCTAGAGGATGTTTTGACCGTAAGGCCTGAAGGGTGTCAGGGGTATCTGGTGAAAGTACCTCGTTTGAGAACAAAAGGCGAGCGGCACCTTTGAGATCTCCGTCACAGATTTTGTTTTCGATTAGTTTGTTGCGATTACGAGGGGCATCATGTTTGATTAGAGGTGCGGGAGAAGGTGAGGAGCTGACAGTACAGTTATTTTTAATCTTTTGTGTCAAGGATAAATTTGGTTTATCAGTTTTTGTTATATGTAGTGTGCTGTATGAAAATAAAAATAGGTTCTGCCAGTCTTGAGTACAATTGCTTATGTAACATTTCTGGATTAATTGTGACAAATGTGTAGCAACGGTTATTCGAGCTCCTCGAGGGATTCTTTTAACTGTCTGTATACTATTTTTCAAATGGCTAAGATATGTGTGGAAAGGAGTTGGAAAGTTGGCTGCAAAAGTAGGCGTATTTGGAATAAAAGGGTGTATGTCTAAAGGTGAACTGTTTTGGCTAATACATTTCCTGTGTGTTTTTGTAGTGTGTATGTTGAGGCCTTTTAAAGATTTGAATGACTTGTTGCACTGTGTACATATAAGTGTTGCGTTTGCCGTGTCATCACTAGATTGGGTTACGGACTGCATTCACAACAGTTAAATACAATAACAAAAAAGAATAACTTAAAACAAATTAAAAAAACACAATAAAGTAACTTAACAATTACACTGAAGATATAAAAAAGTCAAAGTCAAAATATGAAGGCTGCTTGTCTTGGTAACAAGACGCATGCGTCGTTACGTAGGTGCGTCACAGGACGGTTCTGCAATTGGAAGCTGCAGTGTAAGAGATCCACGAACGTATGGCGTCGCTAGAACAAAATATAATAATAATTAAGATAAATACATTTCAGACATTAGACAAATAATATAGTAAATTAAAGGTAAGATATTATCTTACAGAATAAATAAATTTATTAAAAAAAACTTGTAAAAATATTTAAAAGTATGATAAATAATAGAAATACAAGTCGAAAATATTATAAAAATAAAGATAAATAACATTTATAAGATAATTAGAAAATTTGTTAAAAATTGTCTAAGTCATGGAAGGAGTTCATGTTTAAAAGAAAATTTTCCTAAGTTATGGAAGGTGTTCATGCACGGAGGAGCTACCGGAAATACATACCTGCAGTTATACATATATATTGGGTGGTCGGGAGCCTGACTGCTTGAAGTACTGTAGCACAATGACTAGTCCTATATAAGGGACTTATGATAATAAAATCAATGATACAAAAGCAATAGTATAGAAGGTCTCTATGATGAATTTGCATTACAATAGTGGAGTCGTGGGTTGAAGTCCTATATATTAATGAATTATGAAAGTTGAGTCTATGATACAAAAGCAACTATACAAGGTCTCTATGATGAATTTGCATTACAATAGTGGGGTCGTGGGTTGAAGTTCTATATATTAATGACTTATGAACGTTGAGTCTATGATACAAAAGCAACTATAGAAGGTCTCTATGATGAATTTTCATTACAATAGTAGGGTTGTGGGTTGAAGTTCAATATATTAATGATTTATGAAAGTAAGGTCTGTGATAAAAAAGCATTATTATAGAAGGTCTCCTTGATGCATAAGCATTATATCGGGTGGTCGGGTTACCGACTGCTCTCAGTAATGTAGCAAAATGACTAGTCCTTATTAGGGACTTAAAAAGGATTATTATGGTGGCGTGAATTCTGCTTCACGAGCAATTGGTCCGAGGTAAACTTAAACACGCTAACCGATGTGTCCTAGACATATCATCTTGGTGCAGGTGGTAAGCGGGTTTGTTATAGCAATACGGCTTTCCCGTGAACATCGCACAGCCATACCGTTTTTGGGCGGCATCGTAGCACATAGCGATGCATCGTCTGTCTTTCGGATTGGGATGAGTGTGTTTGGTAGCACTTTTAAGTGTAACAGGCATACTCAACTTCATGTCTTAGTGCATTAGCGCTATGATACGTGGAGTTTTGTTCATTGGCGTCTTAGTAGCGTGCTACTATGATACGTTGGTGCAGTTTTTAGTTAACAACATATTAGTGCCGGTGGTATTTTTTTTTTATAGAAGAGGGGGCAAACTAGCATGCGGCTCACCTGATGTTAAGTGACTACCGCCGCCCATGATCAACCGCAACACCAGGAGAATTGCGGGTGCGTTGCCGGCCCTTTAGAAAGGAGTAAGCTCTTTTCTTGAAGGTCCCCAGGTCGTATCGGTCCGGAAAAATCGCCGGTGGTAAACTATTCCACAGAGAGGTTATACGTGGAAGAAAACTCCTTGTGAAACGTACAGTGGTGGACCGCCAAGCATCCAGATGGTGTGGATGGTATTGGGACGTTTGTTTTTTTTTTTTGGTAAGCGGGTTTGTAGCAATACGGCTTTCCCGTGGACATCGCACACCCATACCGTTTGTGGGCAACATCGTAGCGTATAGCGATGTGTCGTCTATCTTTCGGATTGGGATGATTAGTGTATTTGGTAGCACTTTTAAGTGTAACAGGCATACCCAACTTCATGTCTTAGTGCATTAGCGCTATGATACCTGGAGTTTTGTTCATTGGCGTCTTAGTAGCGTGCTACTATGATAGGTTGGTGACATTTTTTAGTTAACACAATACAAACTTTGTTACCAAAGTCGATAGGGATCATGTGGGTGTTTTGTGAGGGGGCGTCACCCGTATGATAGTTGCATTGATGCTTACTGATACTTGCGGTATTGCGTTTTGTGACGATTCTGCGGGTGTGCTGCGCCTGATTCGATGCATTCTTGTGCGACGCATCCTTTATGGTAGGGGACCACCATTTTTAAGAGGAAGGCCGTAACGAATTTCTTGGTAACGTAGTCTTGAGCAGGATCCGCTCTCTCCCGATCCCACTCAATGGCCTCATTCTGGACCTTAATAGATTCACAGAAGGCAACTACGGCTCTCCACGCCGAGTCCCTGCTCAGCATCGTCCACACGTAACTGGCAGTGAAAAGTTCTGACTGATCAGTGTTACAGCTGTTTCGTGGATGATTTTTTAGGCAGTTTTTACATATCCAGTCTAAGCTGGTTTGAGCTCGCAGCGCATGTATTTGTTCAGTAGTTAGAACTGTACAAGTTGTAGTAGCATGCACCACATTTTTACATACACTGCACTCAATACCTGGCGCCTTTTTTGTAAATGTTTTGTTGCGTGTTTTCTCACTTGAAATTGGAGCCATAACGACAGTTGTTCGAAAAGACTTGTTCGTAGTGCTTATTTTTCGCAACAAACATAATTAATGTTTAGGCCCGCCGCTGATTGCAATTTTTTGTCACCGTGATTTATTATTACTGTCACCTGCTGTCACCCACGATGCGCTCACTGAATCTGTTCTTGGGTAACAAATCGCGTTCATTTTTGTAATGGATTTCAACGAGGTTGCCGTGATTTTTGCTCTTGCAATACGTATAAGAAAAATGAAATGGAAAAAAAACGCTACTAGGTGCATCCTATATACACGAAAAGATTATTTAAAGGAAAATTCTACACTATATATTCTGAATTACGTCAGTATCCACCAAAGTTTTTTAATTATCTTCGTATGTATATAAACTCTTTTGATGAGTTGCTGGCTTTGCAAAACTATTCTAGCAGAAGAAAGGTTAACGGTAACTTTGAGGTAAGTAACAAAAACTACATCAACTACTTAATTAAACAAAAAATCTTTATTAATCAGAGGCATAAAAAATTGCAATATCACAATCATCTACAGAGTAATTTGATACATATATTAATACTATTTAACAAATACTTTAAATAGCATACGTCTATTGCGAACGCGCGGCGCCGGCCGAGTGACAAAAAGTCACCAGTGAGCGGACTCCCATAATAATGCACAGGGCGAGTGACAGTCACGTCACTCCGGTGTTGCCTGTCGCTGCAACTATTTGTCACCGTATTATCTAACTACTACTATACTATCTAACTAATACTATCTAACGACTAAGTGACAAAAAGTCACGTCGATAAAAAATTGCAATCAGCGGCGGGCCTTTCATCTTAAAATGCCTCTAAGGCCCGCCGCTGATTGCAATTTTTTGTCACCGTGACTTATTGTTACTGTCACCTGCTGTCACCCACGATGCGCTCACTGAATCTGTTCTTGGGTAACAGATCGCGTTCATTTTTGTAATGGACTTCAACGAGGTTGCCGTGATTTGTGCTCTTGAAATACGTAGAAGAAAAATGAAACGGAAAAAACGCTACTGGGTGCATCCTATATACACGGAAAGATTATTTAAAGGAAAATTCTACACTATATATTCAAATTTTTTGCATATAATGCAGGCCTCTTCTCTACCTCCTCTATTAATAATTCATTGTCAATGTCTTCCTGTTGCAAAGAAGACGACATCTTTAAAAACAAAACACAGCTACAAATATCATACGTCTACTCCGAACGCGCGGGGCCGGCCAAGTGACAAAAAGTCACCAGTGAGCGGACTCCCATAGTAATGCACAGGGCGAGTAACAGTCACGTCACTCCGGTGTTGCCTGCCGCTGCAACTATTTGTCACCGTATTATCAAGTCACCATAATGAGCGCACTCAACGTAGTTTTCATTGATATCATTGACAATTGACTAAGTGACAAAAAGTCACGGTGACAAAAAATTGCAATCAGCGGCGGGCCTAAATGTTCTTTACCCCTTTTTATTTAGATAACCCTCGACAGGAGGGGTGCTTTAGTATCCTTTTATTACTAAAATTAAGTCCTAACCTTAGCATATCAGTAGAACACTTCCAATTAGGTTAATAAAAATAAAATAAAATCAATTTATTTCATACGGAGTCCATATACAAGTGACATACACTACAATAAATTTAATCCAATTCAACTATCAATCTAATCTACTATTTAATTTTAAATAATCTTATTCAATTAAATTAAATTCAATTTAACATAAAAAACTACTCATAATGTTAATTTACAATTTAATTTAAGTAGGTTTAATTAAAGGTAGTTCAAGTATCTGTCACCCTCTGGGGCACCGGGCACATGCATTTGTGTTTGTACCCAGCGCCGCAGAAAGGGGCAGACAAGCTTGTCGCTGAGCACGTTCAGAATGGTGTTGGCGCTCCCCCGCGTACGGAACATCACGAGGCGATGCGGCGCCGCAGCCCGGCGTGAAAGCCGTCCACCAGATGCACTGCAGCAGCGAGAGAGCACCACCAGCTCCCTGAATGCATATTTTACTGTACTTGGAGAGCGTTTATGGCCCGTTGCGTGTAGTTGATCCACAGATTGCAGGTGTATAGGGTTTGACAAAAGGTTTTAAAGACAGTTGTCTTTACGCCAAAGCTACACCGCGTGAATCTGAGTGCTTACATATTACAGTGGGCCGCCATCGCTCCCGTTTCCCTCTCGATATCGGCATCGTCTTTTAAATCCTCGATAACTACATGGCCGAGATATTTCAATTCACTTCACTTTTACCCTGCGTAGAGCGATGCCATTTAGTTGCACACGCGGCACATCTCCTAGCTTACAACCCCTTTTTTTTGCGGATGGAAAATCATCTAATGACGCCTTTCGCTCTGGGTGGAGCGTAAGGGAGTGTCAGACTTTTACTGACTAAAAACCATCCGTGTTCCTTTAGTGCCCTTACGTTCCGGAGCCGCGGTATCTCTTTCGAACAGCCCGCAGCCAGCTTACAATCCCTAGCTTGAAAGATCAAGGGCTCACGCTTTTTAACATTGCACAGGAGACCGTGTGACAAAGCGTACTTCTCACATACACCTATTAGTTTTCTGAGACCGGCGATTGATGGGCTGAGCAACACCATGCCATCTGCATAACTGATACTATTGATGCAGTGACCATCAATCGAGTAGCCGACCCCTGTGTTGCTCAGCTCAACAATCAAACGATTCACATATAAATTGAACAGAGAAGGAGACATTAGCCCCCCTGTCTCACTCCACACTCCAACCAGTACTCATCAGAAAGCTCACCAAGCTGACCTGGTTTGTTTAGTGTTCATACCAATATTTGAAAATATTGACCAACCCAACCGGCAGACCAGTGTATCTTAATTTACGCCGAAGAATATCTTATCTAAACATGTCAAATGCCTCAGTGATATCAAGAAAGGCTGCATAAACAGGCGTGTTCCTATCCGTGTAGTACCTAACTGTCTGCTTGAGTGACATGATTGCGCATTCAGTTGAAAGTCCTGGTCTGAAGCCGAACTGAGCGTCATGAAGATGGAGATGCTCTTTAAGTTGTCTCTGAAGCACACCGTCAAGCACCTTAGATGTGGTTGTAGCTAATGATATCGGGCGATAGTTTCGCTTCTCAGAAGTGTCACCAGTTTTATTTAAGTCAAATGTATGTAAACGTAATTTTTCATTTTGTGTAATTAATTTTCCAACACAATGTAATATTGTTTTCTATGGAATAAATGACTATGACTATGACTATGACTATCCATGCTAAGTATCATCGATGCTGTGACACTGTTTGCGTTGCTAGGTTATATGTGTGACGCCAACCACCATTCTTCAACTTATTCACTCCAGAAATTATGAAAAATTTAAAAAAGAAGAGTAAGTTTGTACAGCATAAGCACTCCCTCTCCATCAAAGTGCACCTCACAAACATCCGAGGCCTGCACTGTTATCTCAATGCAGTCATGCAATTACCACCTTGAGACTGACAAGCCGTACATACTCCTCTTGACTGAAACGCAGATCAGATGTCCTCCAGATGCGGCGTATCTTGGCTACCCTGGGTACATACACATTGGAGCATAATTTCTATCAGCGCGCCGGAGTCTGTGTTTACGTCCGCAACTACAACCACATCTGCTGTAATCGTCTCCGTCACCTTAAAGACCCCATTTTTTCTACCATATGAGTATTCGTAGACACAGGAATTGATAAAATTATTTTTTCGTGTGTCTACCGATTGCATAGCGGTGACCAAGAGACAACTCGGCTATTTGAAAACCTCAGTGAAGCCTCTTATGTGGCTCTAAATAATGTAGAGTGGTTTTTCTATGGGACTTTAATCGTCATCGTCATCAGGACTGGCTATTCCCATACCAAAAGATCGAATACGCTGGGAGAGAGGCGTGGAATTTCACTTTGTTGCTGTGGGAGAGTCCCACAGCAACAAAGTGAAATTCCACACATAGCCAACTGATTCGACTTTCTGCTTACGACAGATCCATACAGGTACAATGTTTAGGTTATCTGACCCTTGAGAACTTCTGAGCACTGTCTGGAGAAATCTGTGTCGTTATATTCCCCACCCAACTACGATTTCCACGGTGTGCATGGAGTGTAGCGATACAAGTCAGCAGATTGGAATGAGATCAAACATTTCTTTGCATCTTATCCTTGGCGGCAGATCTGCTTCTCATCTGAAGATCCGTCCACCTGCTCGGATACAATAACCGATGTGATATATCAAGCGATGGAGTATTTCATCCCCTTTGCTGACGTACCCATTGGTGGTAAAACTCGCCAATGGTTCAATGCCGAATAGGCTCGTCCTGAAAAACTTATCTTGGGTCGATGCTCGAGGCCAGAAATCTGCGGATGTTAGCCTTAAGAAGAGAGCCTTTAACAAAGCCGCCAAGTCTTGAAAAAGGCGTTACGGCAAGCCTGTTTCGATCGCATTAAACGCATCGATACAAAGCTCTCTGTCAATCTAACTGGCAGTAGAGCATTCTGGTCCCTTCCCAAAGCGGTCGGGAAAAACTTCTGTTGGTCTACACTGCCTCCGCTGATTAAACCAGATGGCTAAGTGGCGTATGCTCCTAAGAGAAAGCGGATTTACTTGTTTCTCTTTTTGCTTGCAATTCGCGCCTGGACAGTAGCAACAGCGTAGCACTTGAATTACCTCACTGTGATACCTTAATGTCAGAGGTCCGTATCAACAACATGGAGGTTTATAAAACCTTGCGAAGTCTAGACATGAACAAAGCTAGTGGACTTGATGTTGTACCAGCTATAGTTGTAAAGGTCTGTGCCCCTCAGTTGTCTTCTATGTTGACGCGCTTGTTACGCCTCTATTAGGGGACTGGAATAGTGCCCAAATCGTGGAAGATGGTCAATGTGCAGCCTGTGCCTAAAAAAGGTAGCCGTGCACACACTACAGGCAGTTTCCGAATGGGGCGATACCATTCTCGTGAGATTCAACGCCTCTAAAACACAAGCGTGTATTTTCACCGCTAAAAGGAGCCCGCTCATCCTGGCTTCTACTTTCCGGAATGTATCCTTGGAGTACACTGAATGCCTTCAGTTGTTAGGGGTTGAATTTTCTCCGAACCTCAACTCTGGGTGGTTCATAGAGTCCAGAGCCAAAGCAGCCGTGAGGAAACTTGGCGTTCTTGCAAGGTTGCGGTGGTATTTCACGCCGGGCCAGCTTCTTGCCTTATATAAAGTGCAAGTCCGGTCGTGCATGGAGTTCTGGTGTTGTGGTGGTGCTGTCAAATGCGTTGGACTCAGTGCAGGGATGTGCTAAGAGGCTCATTGATAACCTTGATTTGGTTGAAACCAACCTTATCAGTCTTGAGCACAGACGCAGAGTAGCCTGCCTCTCGGTATTCTATAGGATGCATTTCAGAGAGTGTGCGCAGGAATTGCACGCTTTAATTCCTTCCTCTCCTCTCCACCATCGGACAACCCGGCGGTTGTGTAGTCTTCACCCCTTTGTTTTCAATATTCCACGCTTTAGAACCAAACGGTTTACTTCGACTTTTTTAATGCGTGCAGCAAAGGAGTGGAATAATTTGTCGTGTCTATCTTTCCGTCCGAATACAATCTGGGCGTCTTCAATTTCATCTTCATTTCTTCATTTTAATTTTTCATTAGGCCATATTTATTTCCTGTCCTAAACTATTCTTACAACCTGTACCTTTAGCCTGTACACAATAATATCGATGTTTCACATCTGCCAGGCGTCCCGCGACGGCCCACAATTTTTTACCACGATAGTTCTAAAATAAATCATAATATTATTTTATTTATTTAAAAAAAATTACGGGAATAAGCTGAACCTAACTTTTGTTGGATTTTACAAAACCACAATAATGTCTGAAGACGTGAGTTTACTCGTAAAACTAAACAATGTTTCCCAATAAACAAATTAGAAAGTTGTTGACCCTTGAAGAAAAAAGTTTACTCTCATGGACCGATTTTTCTGAAAATTTATTTTTTAACATAATGTTATAAAAATATAAACTAATTTTATGTAAAATAAAACAGTCATAATGTACTATGTGTCTCCGTTTTTATCCAACACTTAATTCTTTGTAATTTAGCCGAAGTAGCCACATTTCGTTATTCTCTAGCCGCTCATTTTGCAAAATGGCGAGGCAGCGTAATAAATGTTACTGGAGCGTAGTTTATTTTACTGACATTTAACTATGAAAACGAAGTACTCACTTTAATTTAATTATATTTTGGAACTTAATTTAATTAGTTAAATGATTTCACATAAGGTAAGAGAATATGATAATGATGATGATGATTTTTCGCACTTTTATCCCATTTTTTTAATCACACCACCATCGTCGTTAATTGTGACAACTAAATCTTTTATAGAAGTTGTATGTAGAAGTTGCCCTAAACTAAAAATAATTGCATATTGTCACTGATTGAAATGTAATTCTACGCTTAATTTTTTGAGATATATCAGGTGGGATGTATTTTACATCTATTAGTTTATTTTTGTGACCTCTATAAAGTGCATTAGGGTGAAACATTTTCTTATGGTGCCATCCCATTGCATACGTATAGTTTCAGACATTTATTACGAAGAAAAACAAATTGCTCGTTTTTATATTGAGGTTTTAGTAATATATTATGATAAAAATAGTTGGGTAGAATTGGGGGCTTCTGATCACGAACCGAGCGTAGCGAGGTGAAGTGATGCAGAAGCCCCAAGGTAGAAGGAATGTACCAAGTTAAGTACTTAATTAAAATTTAATAATTGACATTTATGTATTTGAACAGCATGTATGCGTAGATATATGGATGTAAAGGAGGCGAAAGAGGTATGTCAGAATCATGCCAAATGGAAGTCCGTAGTCTCTGCCTACCCCTCTGGGTGACAGGCGTGAGTGTTTTATGTTATGTTTTATGTATTTGAACAATAACTACTAATAATTACCCGATATGACGGCGGGAACGGCAGAATCCTATAATATTGTTTACTGAGCGATGCTACACTAGATCAGACAGATAGCTAATAAACGACAGTCACAATTATTGATTGTGAATCCTATAAAATATAAAAGAAAAACCTTCACGCATTATAAGAGATGTAATTTACTTAATACAGTGGTACATTGGAATGTGATAATTTATTGTGACATTTCCCAACGCTTATGTTGTGGATGTGGTATTTATTATTTAGTACTTGGTTGGTTATAGGGTTGGTAGGTTGGTAGCTAACCCATATGATTATGTCTAAAGTTGCTTTTAGGCTATCTAAACCATAACTACAACTAGAAAATATACGTGCATGGTGAATAATGGAACAAGTGTGAGAGCGTTAGTAAATCAGGTAAATTCAACCAAAGCATCTCACACTTGACCAGTTTAACAGTATTTTAGCGTATAATGCTTTTATACAAAATTAATTAAAAACTTTATAACGCGATGTAGGTCTTAATTCATTTTGAATGAACATCATAAGTTTTATACATGAATCCATATTGTGATGATGTCTGACAATGACAATATTATATTGCTTGGAGGTCAATGTTATTTAGTTTTTATAAAATGTTGCATTTAATATCAACAGAAACCAATATAGCCCCTCGTCTGTCCAAACGCCATATTCTGGCGTCTCAAATAATATGCGCATATGTCAAATGACATAATATGGCGTCGAGTGATAGCAAACTATTTGTAACATATAGTATATGATATATATATATATATATATATATATATATATATATATATATATATATATATATATATATATATATATCCGTTATGCAATAATCTGATAGCTTATTTAATAACGATTCCATTGATATATGATTTTAATATACTTACTTAGTATATATATATATATATATATATATATATATATATATATATATATATATATATATATATATATATATATATATATATATATATTTAGCATACTTGTTATATACTTAGTACTTCGGAAAGTGTTCGACAAATGCGCCATATTGGCCAAAATGACCCCAACATTCGAGTGGATAAGCAACATGATAGCTTATTAATACAGCATATCTCATCCTTTTAGAATACGGTCTCAAATATCCCGAATATGACAAAGACATAGGTTTTTTAGCATCAATACACTCACAAAATATACAATTAAAAGTAAATACTAACACAAAACACACAAGTTACAAGATGGTAGACATAATTAAAAATAAGTCTCGGCAAGAGTGAGTGATGTGATGCCGAAAAGGATTTCGTCTCAGCTCATAAAAGACGTCGCGTTTCTATTGCACCTCCATAACACGCATATAACATATATACTAAAATACAAAAATTTAATATCAAATGTGAATAATCGGCTATGTATGTTTCAATTCAATTCAATTATAAAGTATATGCAGCCTAGAATAACAAAATATTTAAATTTAATTTAAAATCCATGCGATCAAGTCTTTATAAAGTAAGTTTATAAACTAGTCCATCAGTGATCCACGTTTTATGTAATCCCTCAATTTCACAGAGAGAAGTGAAAATAAATTATATGGGAATTCTTGGTGACAATGGAAACTGTCACCAAGAAGGTATTTCTCCGAGTTGATGTTATTATTTTTTAATTTTGTTTTTATGATCTTCTTCGATCGACGACTTTATTGAGGTTCGATTCTCAGCCTGGTTAATAAAAACTTGATTAACTTTTAGTATATAAACTTTTTTTTATAAAAATGTCACAAATTTTAGTTTTGTTTCGTTATGCCTCTAGGCCTTTTCTTAGTTTATTAATATGTCACTTATTATACTTAATATAATATTCATTAGGTAGATATACGGTAATAAAACTGTATTTTATACGTGGTAGAGCTATGCTGCAGTTAGAGTAGTAGTATAGTTGTTGCACGAATGGCTTGGCTCGACCGGGAAAAGACCACGCTCTCAAAATAGTAGCTTAATGCTGCCGTGTATTGTATGGTGACTATAGAGAACCGGAGACAGTTTTTACTAAAAAAAGAGGCATTCCATCTTAATCCTCAAGGGTGACAACGCATCTGCATTTGGTTGGTAATTGAGGATAGAGGGTGGACTATGCGCTCGTCTGTCACCCTACCCTATAAAAATATTTACAGATCTATCAATCCTTTCTATTCAGAGGAATATGTCGGTGCTGAAGCAAACACCTGCTACATGCAACTCGAACAAAAAGAGCGAGTCAAGTCGGGTCAAGAAGGAGCTAAAACCGAAGAAGGCAGTAGCAGCTAAACCACCCGTTCAAATCCTCTTTGGAAGCGATTGCAAATCGGATCCCAATGATACACCACTATTACCGTCCAAAAAACGAAAATCATGGGCACTGATTTGACTGATTTGATTGACTCAAAGATATTTACACTTTTACTTTACATACTTAAATTTTAATTTGCGAAAACTGCCACGAAGACTTAGAAAGCCACTAATCTGAATAAGAATATTCAGTTAGCCGGTCAATCAGACAAACAAACGAACGAACAAATAAACGGACCCACAAACGAAGCCAGAAACGAATAGGTATGGCAAACTGTACGCTTGTGTTTTATTCTGTAAATAAAGAACAAAATGACTGCAATAACGCAACTCCAGCACTACGCGGCAAACCGCCCGTTACCATCCAAACCATCTGGATGTTTGTTGGTCCACCACTGTACGTTTCACTAGGAGATTTCTTCCGCGTACGACCTCTCTGTGGAATAGTTTACCACCTGCGATTTTTCCGAACCGATACGAACTAGGGACTGTACTGCCATATGTCAGAGGTGTCACTGACAAGATTACCTACATTTTGAAGAATGTTTCCATTAAAACTTACTACAAGCCGCTGAAGAAAATAAGTCAGTTTTTACCATTAGTCAAGTGCAATACCACTCTGCAAGATGCAGGAGTGTATAAGCTTAATTAGGAATTTGGTTTCTCTTACATACGACAAACAAAAATATCAGTAAAAACCCGCGTTAAAGAATACATAGCTTATATGAAGAATCGACGCTCCGTGAAATAAGCAGTTCGTGAGCACTTACGGGGTCGACAATGTCACTACATCGGATTTGATAGACCACAAATCCTCGCTTAAGAACACCGATTCCTTCCAAGGATGGTTCGCAAGGCTATTTAAATCAAAAAATATCCTTAATATAATAATATATAAATAATTTCAATAGAGAAAATTGCTGTGTGCTATCATCTTTTTGGGATCCTATAATTAATTAAATTTATTCCCAACTCAAGCATACAACTACAGGACTTCAAGATGACTGTAAGTTCATACCGCGTAGATCGAGACAAAAATTAATTATTTTAATCTATAGTTAGCCGTGGTTATCAATGACATTGAGACGTCTTACACCTTAGTTATCTTGAAATAATACTAGTTTTTACGGGCTGTAAAGTGATCGAAACGTCGGGAATATAAAATTCGTTAATACGAGTATATAGCGATCAAACGGGGCTTTATTTATTCAAGTATTCTGATAAGAACAGAATTTTTTCATTTTTTAATAATATTTTAATATTTAAAAAAATATTTTATATGATTTACTGTCTTCAGCGGCTATGCGCTCATGCTGTAAGGGTCGCTCGGAATCCTATTTTTGGCGTTAAACAAAATTTATAAATAATAAAGTTGAAAAACCGAGAATCAGGACTTTTTACTGGAAATTTCCTCCTCTTTAATTATTTTGCAAACTTTCTTTTAAATATTAATAATATTAATAGTATTAATAGTTTTTGAGTTATTAAGGAAAAATTAAAGATCTTTTTATTCATCTTATTTTGTTAATATCGATGGCATTTTTATGTGTTAATAAATCTTCAAAATAAATTTTCCCAGACGTTATTTCGAATCGAATGAGCTACCGCGCATATTTTGAGGAGCAGAAACAAGAATTAAAATGTGGTTTCTGTGACCCATAGAAATCTACATCTATCCTCGATTACGAATCAAAATGCAGATACGTTGTCACCCGTGAGGACTACCCGTGTGGTCTTTATATTCGGCATTGTATCCTCTTCTTGGGTTTATGCTGATTAGGAATGATCGTATAGATAAAGGAGGAGGTGGAGGTGCAATATATCTTCACGCTTTAATTTCTTACAAAATCATATTAGAATCCCCTTCTCCTTATACTGCTTAGGCTGAATTTCTTTTTATAGAACTAGATGTAAAGGGCTGAAGGATGATCTGTGGAGCAGTGTATTAACTTCGTGTATACAGTATATTACTAAGATGGAATGCCTCGTTTCAATTAAAAAGGGTCCTTAGTTCTCTACACTCACGACACGAAATACAGCAGCATTTAGCTACTATTTTACGCTGTTATCCTGTGAGAGCGTGGTTTTTCCCCGCCCGAGCCCGACCCATTCGTGCTACAACTATACTACTATAATAACTGCAGTATTGCTCTACCATGTTTAAAACTTGTTGACTAGATAACTGGACTATGTCACACATGTTATGGCTCGTGTCAACACTTTTTGTTTTTTGACTGTGGAAGCGAGTAGGTTTGCTTTCGTTATAAATTCCCATTTTTTGAATAATAACAATTTCGATTTTTTTAGTCTAGGAAACTGCTGGCATGGTATTGATAAGGTGTTCAAAAGAAAACATAAATCACTAATTTTAATGTTGCATTGAAGTACAAAATTTGGGCTTTTAAGCCACAAATTTATTACAATACCTTTCAAATCGAAAGATTAAAAAGTGATTTCGGTAAACCTAGCGGCAAATTAAAATTGTTAATTTGGTTAGCTTTATAATCATAGTGAGGTGAAGTTTCACTTTTCCGTGTCCGATATACTGCTTATTCCAAAACTTGTAAGTGTTTGTATACTACATATTGAAAATATTAACATTAAATTATATGATAAATCAGTATTAGGTCTTCAACATTTTACCAAAATGGTGCATAAACTTATGGTTCTTACAGAAGTATTTGCTTTCATAAGTGATAAGCTTCATATTCACCTTCTTTATGTTTCCGTCATCAACTTGGCTAGAATTTTCTTATCAATTAATACTGTTACGAGCTTGAGGTTCGTGACAATAAAAATTGCCGATAAAATTACCTAAATTAACACTTTAATTTACTTTACACAAATTAAAGTTAAAAACACTAATAGTTAAACACACTAATTCACTTAATTCCGCTCCGAAGCTTCGCTTGTGTCGCCGAGTTCAACTCTGTCTCGATCGCATCTTGCGCCACCTATTTATTTAAATTAGCAAAATATCCGGAATGTTCAAGTAAACACGCGCAAGGTACCGAGAGTTCGAGTATAGATTTTCTATTTCTTCGGGTGGCGCTGTCGGTCGAAAGATCTGTGATGTCATAAACTGCAACGCTCCCCTCGCTCTCGTTCCTGACACTAGTTGGCGTCCCATAATAACGCGCCAAGCGATCCACATGGACGATCTTAGGAGTCCCTCTTGCGCCTTTCTGTATCCGGTAGGTCACATCGTTGATCCTGGTTACAATCCGGTACGGGCCGTCCCATTTAGCTTGAAGCTTAGGAGATTTCCCTTTGCTGCGGACTGGATTGTGCAACCACACTAATGAACCTTCGTTGAACCCTTTATTGTTCATTTTGCGGTCGTACCGGGTTTTCATTTTCTCAGACATTCGCTGGCCCGATTGTCTGACGTGCTCATAAATGTCATTCATTTTGTTCCGCAAGTCATTTGCATAATCGGTTATACTGCGTGGGGCATCAGGTGGTATTCCGGTGATCAGGTCCGCAGGCAGCCGTAATTCTCTTCCAAAGTTTGCGAAAGCTGGTGTCACTGCTGTACTTTCGTGAACAGAACTTCGATATGACAACAAAAACGGTTGTATGTGCTTGTCCGCATCTCGTTGCCGATTGTCTACAACTTTTGCTAGGTACCTCTCCAATGTCTGATTAAATCGTTCCACCATTCCATCAGATTGCGGGTGATAAGAAGTCGTTCTTGTTTTATGAGTACCCATAACTCGGCAAGTTTCCTGGAATATTTGAGACTCAAAATTCCTTCCTTGATCGCTGTGAATCTCTAAGAGTACTCCAAAACGACAGAAGACTTCATGAACCAGTTTATCTGCAACTGTTGAAGCTTCTTGATTTGGAATGGCGAAGACTTCTGGCCACTTAGTGAAGTAATCCATCACAACCATGAAATACTTGTTACCGCTTTCACTCTCCGGAAACGGCCACGTCAATGGCTATTCTCTCCCATGGTGCACCAACATTGTACAACTTCAATGCACCTCTACTACGAGTCTGAGGTCCCTTTACAGCCGCACAACTTGTACATTTGCGACACCAGTCCTCGACATCGTTTCGACAGTGGACCCAGTAAAACCGTTCTCGGATCTTCAGTAGAGTTCGTTTAACTCCCAGATGGCCTCCTGAACAATCATTATGGTACAGCTGTAGAACATCCGGTACTTTAGCTTTAGGGACAACCATTTGCAAATGACAGCTGTCTCCCCGAACGTTTTCCCATTTACGACACAGAACTCCATCCTGAAGCAGCAAGCTGTCCCACTGGGCCCAATAGCTTTTAGTGGTCGAACTCATCGCTGAGACGTCACTCCACTTGGGCTTGGGAGCACTGGCCTTTATCCATTCCAGAATCGGCTTGATGTCCGGATCTTCCTGCTGTGCATGTAGTAAGCTGTCCTTCCGCTCGTTGCTGAGGTGGTCTGCCCTGAACATCCTCACGGATACCACTTCCTTACTCTCTTGCCTAGTACAATGTTTGCAATCTTCAGGACAAGGTCTTCTTGACAATGCATCTGCGTTGCCATGAGATTTCCCGCTGCGATGTTCGATCTCAAAGTCGTATTCCTGCAGTAGTTCAATCCACCTCGCAACTTGTCCTTCTGGGTTTTTAAACTGCAATAGCCATTTTAGTGCAGCATGGTCAGTTCGTTAGTGAAACTTTCGTCCCAGGAGATATTTGCTAAAATGCTGCAACGACTTTACCACAGCTAGCAATTCGCGTCTTGTGACACAATAGTTCCTTTCCGGTTTTGACAACGACTTGCTGAAGTACGCTATCACGACCTCTTGGTCACCACTCCGTTGAGACAGCACACCGCCAAGTCCTATATCACTTGCGTCTGTGTCAACTATAAATTCTTTGCTTGCATCAGGGTATCCCAAAATAGGTGTTTTGCACAGACGGTCCTTGAGCTCCTGGAATGCGATATTGCAACTTTCATCCCAGCAGAAATGTCGCTTCTCCTCGGTTAGCTTGTGCAGAGGTTTGGCTATATCTGCAAAGTTCTTCACGAATCGCCGGTAATAGGAGCACAAACCCAAAAATGCTCTAACCTGCGTCTTGTCTTTTGGAACCGGCCAGTCCTTGACAGCGGCGATTTTCTCTGGATCTGTGCGGATACCTTCTTCCGATACTACAAACCCCAAAAAGTTAACTTGCCGTTGGAATAGTGAACATTTCTTCGGGCTCAACTTGATTGGCACTCTGAATCTTCATAAGCACGCGTTCCAGGTTTTGAAGGTGTTCCTCAAACGTACGGCCCACGATGATGATGTCATCCAAGTAGACCAGACAGGCATCGCCAATTAGCCCGGTAAGTACAAGTTCCATCAGCCTTTCAAACGTTGCTGGAGCATTGCAAAACCCAAACGGCATTACTTTGAATTGCCACAGACCCTTTCCCGTCGAGAACGCAGTTTTCTCCTTGTCCTTAGGGTCAATTTCAACTTGCCAGTAGCCACTTTTTAGATCCAGCGTGCTAAACCATTTTACTCCTGTAAGCATGTCCAGCGTGTCATCAATTCTTGGCAAGGGATAGCTGTCCTTCTTTGTAACGTCGTTCAGACGGCGGTAATCAACACAGAACCGCGTGCTGCCATCCTTCTTCTTTACCAGCACCACGGGTGAACACCATGGACTAGATGAAGGTTCAATAACACCATCCTTCACCATTCCCTCAATCATGGTTTCCACTTCCTTTTCACGTGCTACCGGCAATCTTTTTGGCCGCTGACGGATAGGCAATTCCTCTCCTGTGTTTATTTTGTGTTGAACTAAGCCAGTCTTTCCTATGTCAGCATCGTTTGACGAGAACACATCGGCGTACTTGAGTAACAACTTCTTCGCCTTGACCAATTCGTTCGGGGAGAGAACACTGCGACAGTCTTCCAAAAGTGTGGTCACTCTCGTTCCTGAATCCTTGCTGGGGGTCCCACTCGATATATATTGGCACTGACGTAACCAATCCACTTCCTCACAAGTGCCAACCAGTGTGCCTTTTTCTATAATCTGTTCCCGGTCGCAAAGGTTCAGCACACGTATTCTTGAGATGTCAGTGGTTCTGACCAAGGTTCGAGCTACTTTCCATGGAAGGTCATTGTTTACCCTTTCCACAAGTACACACCGGTGAGCTTGCCCAGCATTTCGGGGAAGACTAACCGGAACAATCGTTTCCGATCTCGGCGGAAGAACAATCTTAATGCTGTACACGTTCCCTGGTAACGCACCTTCCATAAAAAGTTCCTCCTGTCCACATTTCAAAACACCTTGCTTAACGTCGATCTCACAACAATTATTCCTCATAAAGTCTAGGCCTAGGATGCAGTCGTCCATTATATCAGCCACGATGACATTATGCAGGTAGATCACGTTGCCTAGCTTCAACTCCATCTCCTTCTCTCCACGGACGGGTATACGCTGACCGGTGGCTGTTACCAAATTAATGCGTTCTCGGTTGTATGCGGAGTCCCCAAGGAACTGACTTATAAGTTGGGAACTAACAACCGTACGAGAGGCTCCAGTGTCTATGGTCAGTTTACACGGCATTCCGTTGACCTCGCCCTTGATGATTAGACTGTTCCCATCATGGGTTTGTGAGATCGAGATCCTTGGGGCTCTTTTAACATCAGCCAGCACCCGCCCCGCAGTTCTGGCTTTTACTCGTTTCCCTGCTGCTGCTGGGCGGTGCTGTTGGCCGCACTACCCACCTGGAATCGTTCACCTTCCCTTTCTAGGGTTCGCTTAGAGCAGCTGGATCGAAGATGGCCCTTTTCCCCACAACCATAGCACCTTGGGCTGTATCCTTTGTTGCGGTCGCGAACTGTAGCGGCTGCAACCTCCCTGACGCGATGGGAACGATGATCTTGCCGCACGGCTTCTACCTCCAGTGCATGGGCCAAGGCGTCCTTAAGCGTCTCGTGGTGCCCGAGCCTCACAGCAGCTCTGACTTCCAGGTCGCGGATGCCGTCGATGAATGTCTGCACCAGGTTCCCTTCAATGAGCGCAGGTACAGACCGGTATGCTTTTCGCACCAGCTTCTCCACCTCTAGAGCCCACTGCTGCAGGTTTTCGTGGATGCGCTGCACACGATCTTTAAGCTGCGCACGAAAGACGTGTTCCAGGTGAGCGTCGCCATATCTCGCCTCCAATGCCTCAAGGAGTTGCTCATAAGTCACTTCCTCACCGAGAGCTTCCAGAACTGTTAAGGCCTGGTCGCGCAGGCCTAGTGTGAGAGCAGTCATAGCCTGACTTTTATTCCAGCCGTTCGCCTTCATAACAGCCTCGAACTGGATTTTGTAGGCTGACCAGGAAGAGGTACCGTCGAACGGTGGCACCTTGAACCCACGTAGCGAAGGTGTTGTAGCTACTACGGGAGCTGTAGCTCCATCTCCAAGTTTGAGTTCGTCCAGTGATTTCTTCATGTCAGCCATTACGATGTCAACCCGATTGTTTACTTGGTCGATTCGGGTTTCAGCTTTCTCGATTCGGTTTTCAGCTTCCGACAGGCGGTTGTCATGGTGAGCAACCCTATCCTTCACCTCCTTTATCTCCTTCCCGAAGGTAGCGTGAAGGTCCTTCATGAGGAGCATCTGTTCCTCCTGTCGGCGGGCCTGTTCCTCGTGTCGGCGGGCCTGTTCCTCCTGCTGCTCTTTCAACTGACGGGCCTGTTCCTCTTGTCCGCCCCGCAGTTGATCTTCCAAACGACGGACCTGTTCCTCCTGTCGACGAGTTTGTTCCTCCTGCTGCTCTTTCAACAGACGGGCCTGTTCCTCTCGTCCGCGCTGCAGCTGCTCCTGTAGCATGGCCATCAGAGCACCTAAGTCAGGTGCCACAGACGTAGAAGCTGCTGACGGACCGGCTTCTGTGGCCGGCGGCTGGCCCTCAGACATCTGCGGCGTTGCACCACCAAATCTCCTCTGGTCCGTCTCCTGCTGGCGTTGACTTCGGGTACGGATACCCTCCGTTTCCTCCTTGGGTAAAATCGGCATTATTTTATCCCACTTCTGACATCAAGTGTTGTGTGAATAAGCCAACTAGCGCCATCTAGTGTCTGGAACGAGAGCGAGGGGAGCGTTGCAGTTTATGACTTCACAGATCTTTCGACCGACAGCGCCACCCGAAGAACTAGAAAATCTATACTCGAACTCTCGGTACCTTGCGCGTGTTTACTTGAACATTCCAAAATATCCGGAATGTTCAAGTAAACACGCGCAAGGTACCGAGAGTTCGAGTATAGATTTTCTAGTTCTTCGGGTGGCGCTGTCGGTCGAAAGATCTGTGATGTCATAAACTGCAACGCTCCCCTTTCTCTCGTTCCTGACACTAGATGGCGCTAGTTGGCTTATTCACACAACAATACTAAAAAATATTTTTCAACATAATCCCCTTGCAAAACCTTTAAAATTCATTGCTTTTTTCTTTTTAATTTACTACTGATCTTTGCCATTGCCTCCACAAGCTGTTTTAAAGATAACTAATTAGAAAATGATCGCTAAAAGAAATATCTCAATTTTATCGAAGATGATTTAGTTCTAGGGTATTAAAGCGAACACACCAAAACTGATCCAGAATTAATACTGAATTCATATTTCACAGACTAGTTGCTCGGATACTAATCCAATAGTAAATAACCTCACCTAACCAGCGTGGTAAGTTAAGCTAATCTCTAAAGAAATAAATTATTAAGTGTATTCATAACAATGTCATAACAATGTCTATATACAGCAAATTCAAAATGCTAATAATAATAATATACTATTTATTTCCTTACAGTCAGTATCTGAATATCAGTACCAAAACTGAAGTTCTATGAGATAATGCATTATCTTGATTAAATGAACTGCCTTTAACGACTTTGTCTTTCCATTTCCTCGAATAGGATTGAGGTACCTTTTAGGCATAATATGCCTTTTAGGTAGGTAGTCAATCAACGTAATCCGTTTAAAACCCAAAAAACTCACCAACATGAGATTAGATCTTTTATAAGTGTCATCTACGATGACTATGCGGTTGGAAACTTTCTCAAAATTATCTACATAAGTCTAAAAACTGCTCAAAAGTTTTCGCCCACTGTTTTTTGCCATTTTTAATACAACTTATTATAACCTGATGCATGCCAATAGGTTAATAAAATCATCATTGTTATCAACACCAGCCTGCTATTAAAGTCCCCTGGTTGACATGAACCTTATCTATTACCATGATCGTCACATTTGGTAGGCGGCTTGATGACAGTACCAGACGTAGCACATTTGATGTTTATACCCGTTGCTCATCTGGGTATCTTAGGCTTTGCATAGATGGTATTGAAAGGAAATCTTTTAATATTTCTGGCATTTTCCATATTTGCCTTTTACATTTCCACTGAACGAAAGGGAGCGAAGGATTCTTTTATATCGTCACCATAAGGTGGTAAGCATAAAAGTCAATTTTTGCTTCTGCACAGATTATTTTCTCCGAAGCTAGCGGTTTATCCATTCCAAGGATTCTCGATACTACAGAAATAAATGTACTCATAACTTAACTTTTAGCTTTATGAGGTGTATTTGTGTTGTGTTAATGCTAAAACACAAATAGAATCCTTACATTTAATTAAGTCATTGAACTCTTGTATTACTTGATACAAATAGTGTAATTGAAATAAGAGCTTTTAGCCGCTTTGTTATCTAGTAACCACTGGTATTACTCCAAACCTCTTCAGTATCCCATAATCAGTTTAATAAGTAAATAAACATGAGCCTCTTCTAAGTAGAGAGGATTTGCGGTAATCGTCACTTACGACCGCCAGATTCTATATCCCTAATTGATAATATAAATTCTAAGTGCTTGTCGATTTATTTTTCTTACACGGAGCAACGGAGCAGCGGATCGACATTACTTTTAATAATAAAGAGCCGAAAAGTGACATAAGCTACATTTAATCACGGAAAAATTCGCGGTTCCTTTTAAATCCTTTTAGATCTCGAGCCAAATTCTGTACATATTTGGTTGAAATTAAGCATTAAAGTGTCTTAAGTATTGGAATAGAAACACACACATAATGCTTTTATGGTGGAAAATGCAAAAAAATTAGCATAATTATACAAAACGTATATCCTCTTTACACTTAAATTGTTGAACAAGTTTTGTTGCAGTTTAGTGTAGAGATTTCCTAGGTCCTGAAATAACTTTAAAAATACTTTCTTTATCTAAAAATGCACAGTCTCTTTGAGTTTTTAATTCATTTTTTAATTTTATTCAAAAAGTATAAAATAATGACTAAAACGGTTCCACTCCAGCTGCAAGATGAATACAAAGATGCATTACAACAAGATATTTTAATAGGTAACAAGCACGCAAAATGATTTAATCGTCAACAAAGCGTTAAGATTAATTGAAGGTAACATGATATTTACTAGGTTCCGAAAAAGTGGCTGACTACGTTTTGCCGACACTGCAGCAAAGGGATGAATTGTAAAACAATGTTGTGACTTAACAACAACGTCAAGGATTTAGAAATCTACCTGAATGAAATAGCGCCATGTTTGCTGCTACACTGTATATACAGGGTTATTTTGCAATAGCCGGCCAAATTAACAGAGAATGCTCAAAATAAGTTATATAGGCAAATAGTGAAGAAAAATTATACATACGTAAACAACAAAGACAAAATAAAATATAAAAACTCATGCCTGTGAGATCCTTACACACTTCCCTCGCTCCCTCCACATCCAGATCCAACGCATGCTCGTAGGTTAAGGGTTTTTTTATAGAATACGCGTCAGAAACGAGCACACTGTCCACTTGATGGTAAGTGGATGCTGCGACCCATAAACATGTACATTTATCCTCAATTAAGAATCAAAATGCAGACGCGGTCCAGTAAAAAAGGGTCTCCGGTTCTCTACACGTACCATACGAAACACAGCAGCATTAAGTTGCTATTTTACGCTGGTATTCTGTGAGAGCGTGATCCTACTCCGGACGAGTCGTTACATTCATGCTACAACCGTTATATAACTACAGCGTGGCTTTAACACTTAAAACTCTTAAATTGCTTTACGCTCTTCGAACACGAGTCGTAAGCATAGTCGTATCGTAAGCGTATCGTTACGACGCAACGCCTACGAGACTGCAGTGTTCTACAAACGAATCGTAGAGAAGATGTATCATTTTGTAGTATTATGACGAAATTTCACCAATTTCTCGAATTCAATCACTTTTTTTAAATTAAAACTGGTAAGAAGTTAAAAAAATTAAAATCCTGTTAAATTTTTAAAGAAATTTAACAAGATTTTAACAGTTAATTTTTTACGCTTGATTTTTTACGCCTGTACGCTACGACTATCGTAATTAAAATGAACATCTCTTACGATTCACTGCAATACCGCTTCGTGTGTGGAGTAGTTTGAACGTGTATGCGCTCATAGTACTCTCGTCCTACGCGCGTATTACGTTACGCTTACGATACGATGCCGTGTGCAAGGAGGCTTAAATAGCTTTTTTTTTTGCGCCCGAAGCAAATATGGGCAACCCTCCGGAAAGCGGGGGAGGGAGGTTGGGAATGCTCATAGCACACCACGCAGCCGGCTGCGTGGTTATGTGGTGACTTTTACCCACTAAACCACCACGCAGCTGGCTGCGCGGTTATGTGGTGTCTTTTACCCACTAAACCACCACGCAGCCGGTTGCGTGGTTATGTGGTGACTTTTACCCACTAAACCCAACCTTTTGGGAACTGGCTTAACGATCTGACTAGAGATCTCTAAGCCGTATACGAACGCGACCCTTCTTGGCAGAAAGGAGGGCGCAAGCGGCGAAAAGCCGCTTAGAAGAGTGCCTAACTAAGGCAGATTAAGGGATGTGTTATGTAGGCTCGGCATGAGCCACCAGGAGGCAGTTCAGGTCAGCCGAAAGCTTGTTGGGGGGGGGGGGGTCCGAGAGAGAGTTTCTCGGTCTGCGAACACTATAGCGAGTGTGGATAGGGGCTGCATAGGCAGCTGCCTCACGAATGAGATGATTTGGGTGGGACTCTGAGGCTTTGAAAAATCTCTCAGAGAGTGATTTAAGGAACTGCTGGATTGTTGGGAGCTCTAAGTCTCGATGTAGGTCGGCGTTACGGACATAATAGGGCGAGTTAGTGGCCCTAAGACAGAATAGATTTTGGACTATTTGAAATTCACTTATAGCTTTGGGCTTAGCATGTCCAAAAATGGGGGCCGCGTAGGCCATGACAGGTCGTATGCAGACCTTATATAGGGTTCGCTTGTTGCGGAGGGACATTTTACTGTGTCTGCCCAACATGCTGTTTAGCCTACCCATGTAAAATCGTGCAGTGCGTGTAACCTTCTTGATATGGGGCTCGAAAGTGAGCCTTGCATCAAGGGTGACGCCTAAGTATTTGGCTTTAGTTTGCCATGGGACAGGGGTTCCTAACATCCTGATTGGCAGAGTGGTGGTGAGACGACGTCGTTTATATTCGAAGTAAACGGCGGAGCTTTTCTCCGGGTTTACGTCGATACGCCATTTTTGGAACCAAGCTCCTAAGTCGCTTACTGACTTTTGGATCTTGTTCCGAATCTGTTGTAGTGAGTTGCCTTTTAGAGTAAAGGGCTGTATCATCTGCAAAGAGGGCTAGTTTAACACCATTCGACGAGATAGGGATGTCGTTGGTGAATAGTATATATAGAAGGGGATCAAGCACAGAGCCTTGAGGGACACCGGCTTTTATTTGACGAGTAGAGGATAGCGTGCCTTCGTGTCTAAAGCGAAAGTACGATCCTTCAGATAGGAGGTTACAAGGCGAACGAGACGGTCCAGGAGGCCTAAGTCGTACAGTTTGTAGATAAGACCCTCGTGCCAGACTCTGTCGAATGCCTTGGCAATGTCAAATAAGACCGCGATGGTTCTTTGACGGCGAGGATAAAAACCGCTGAGGATGTATTCCACTATGCGGTGAACTTGCTGGGGGCACGAGTGTTTGGCTCGAAACCCGAATTGTTGTGGGATGACAAGAGGGTCGCCGTCTGTGGGAAACAAATGGCGCCTTATGCGCACGAGAATAACTCGTTCGAAAAGTTTGCCCATGGCCTTGAGGAGGCTGATGGGACGGTGATTGCAGGGGAGGTGGTGAGGTTTGCCTGGCTTGTGAATGCCAATGACAGTTGCCTCTTTCCAAGAGGTGGGAAAGTAACTGAATTCGAAGCAGGCGTTAAAGACAATGGCCAGTAAGGCGATTACCTGCTCCGGGTAGTGTTTGAGGGCTTGGTTGGAGATACCATCCGCACCCGGTGCTTTTTTGGGTTTAAGTCCTTTGATGGTGGATAAAATCTGATATTTGGACACAGTGATAGGGTCAGAGGCGGTAGGGGGAGAGTTCCTGCGACGGACCTCGTCCTCCACTAGTTGGATGTGTATGGGGTTAGTGGGTTGTGAGCTAGGAGAGCATTGAGCGGCGACGTTGTCGGCGAAGCACTCAGCCTTTTCTTCGTCCTCGAAGGCAATGGAGCCGTCGGGACGAGACAGAGGGGGAGTATGCGTTATAGCGTCTATCCGAAGGGCTCTCGCCATCTGGTAGTACGCTGTGTGGGAGGGAGAGATTTTCTCCATGAGATTGCCCCTTTCGTGGTCTCCGTAATCTTGGAGGCAGTAACGGAGTTTGCTTTGAAGGCGGTGGGCCGCGAGTCTATATTCGGGAGTGGGATAGCGTGCAGCTCTACGGAGGGCAGCTTTTTTGGCTTTTAGCAGGTTGCTAATGTCTAGGGGAAGACTAGTTTTAGCAACCGGGACAACTTTTTCATTCTCTTTAAGAGACGATGTTATAAGTGAGGTGAGATTTTCGACCGCGGTGTCTATTTTCCCCGTACTGTCGAGGGCGTCGGAAAAAAGGGTTATGGGAGGGTCCGGAGAGTCTATAGCCGAGGCTAGAGACTTCTTGAAGCCCTTCCAGTTGGTGTAGGTTTTGGAAGCGGGAGTTGGAGATGGCTGATGGCCAAGAAGGAGGGATACAGGACGGCGGTCGGATCCTAGATCGTCGAGAGACTCGATTTAGGTTAAGGGAGACTCCTTTAACTAGAGCAAAATCTAGCACGTCAGGAGCGTAGTTAACTATATCGGGATAGTGGATGACAGCGAGGGGGCTGTAGACAGTCAGGTCGAGAGACTGAGTGATATTGAGCAGCACCCTGCCACTACTGGTTAAAGTGCGGCAGGTCCATTCAGTATGCTTGGAGTTAAAGTCTCCAAACATAATGACTGAGTCGCCTAATGCAAGGATGGCTTTGAAATCACTCTTAATAGGGAGGGTTCCGCTAGGGATATAGCAAGAGGCTATAATGATTGACTGGTGTCCAGTCATGGCTAATCTAGTGTTAGTGGCTTCCATACCGGTAAGCGTCGGAGTAGATATGTGAGAGCAATGAAGGGACTTTTTGTAATAGATGGCAGTACCGCCGCCTTTGCGGTCGGGTCTGTGGTTACGTAGAAGTGAATAATTTTTAATAGAAAGGCCTTAGGAGACCTGGGGGCTGAGGTGGGTCTCTTGAAGGAGGAGGAGGTCGGCTTCACGATCTCGAAGAAATAGCCTAAGCTCTGGGAGGTTATTTCACAAACCGCGGATATTGAATGAAACAAGCGACAAACCCTTTGGTTTGATACGACCGTGAGATATTGCGGGAGCAGAGGGCTCCGGCGTAGTTTAATTACAAAGACCTTAGTAGGTTGATGTGCTCAGTAAGAGCAAGGAGACGGTCCTGAGGGGACTGAGCTATGCGCATTTTATTCACAAGGATAAGGATTTCCTCTAAATTGATCCTATTGAGAGTGTTATACACTAGGTTTAGAGATTCTACTACAGAGTCTGCCTGTTTTTGTGGGTCGGCGGAGGGCCGCGGGATATTTGATTCCTTTGGGAACCAGGGGTTTACTGGAAGCGGCGCAGGCTGGGAGAGCGGAAGGCTCATAAGGGGCCGAAGAGGGCCCTGAGATGGCCGATAGGGTCCCTGTGGGAGCCGGTAGATGCCCTGTATGGGCTGAGATGAGCCCTGAGGGGGCTGAGGTAGGGTCTGGCCCTGGCTGGGCTTGTGGCTTACAAGAGCCGGGAAGGTTCGGTCATTGACCTGGAGTGGAGCTTTGCGGCTCGGAGGTGGGCGAGGAGCGCAAGGGCAACCTCTAAAATTGGCCGGATGGCCTGTTTGTCCGCAAAGGATACATGAGGGTGGGGATTCGGCGTTTTTGGGCCGAGGGCACTCGGCCGGAGCTGAGCAGTTGGCTGCCGCGTGCGCATAGAGTTGGCAGCGGTGGCACTGCACTGGGTAACCGCGCCGGTGTGGGGCTTCGACCTTTACACGCGACAGGCCGCACACAGTGCGTACCTCGCGGAAGATGGCCTTCGCCTCCGGCACATTGGTGAGAACAAGGAGGGCAAGGTTAAATCTTTCGCCCCTGCTGCTGTGCATTTTGTGCACAGCCTCTATGGGGAAGCCCTGAGACTTAAGGTCTTCCAGAATGTCCTCGTTTGCGAGTTCATAGGGAACTCTGCGGAGGACTGCCTTGACCTTCCTTTCTTCGGCGTGAGCGTATGTGTGATAGGATACACGCTCGGCCGTGAATAGGCGGGTTATATTCCGGAAGTCTTCTATAGACGCCGGCACTATTTTGATGGCCTCGCCGACATTGGTGGCTTGGTCATATTTGAAACCCTTATCGTAGAGGGTTTTGGACAATTGAGTGAATTTAGCCTTGTCTCTGAGAAAGACAGGGGGCGGGACTTTGTTTTTAGCCAGTTGGGGAGCGCAGCGGGTTGCTGGCTTGGTGGTAGTGTCTTTCGACTGAGAGGCGGCAGCGTTTGGGGCTGCGGGGGTAGGGGCAACGATGGGAGCTGCGGAGGTAGAGGCAGCGGCGGAGGGATTGCGGGCGGCGGCGGCGGCTGCCGGGGCGGAGGGAGTGCGGTAAGTCTGCGGTAAGTCGCTTAGATTTCACTAGCGTGAATTGGGCTGAGTCGGTTATGGTTCCTTCGGAGTCGGATGAATCCGAGGAACCGGTGGAGCTGAGGGCGGACCTCTTCCGGGAGGAGGAGGTAACGGACGTGGTGTCCGAGTGCTCCATATCGGAGTCGGGGGACGCGGGTAAGTCGGTCTGCGGGGCAGCCGCTTGGGTCGCGAGGAAAGCCGCGACGGCGGGTGGGGGTACACATGCCTTAGAGGCAGCGGGGGGGAAAATGGCTTTGGCGAGAAGGGTCTCGTCAATTTGGGTGATTGTGGGTATTCCTGCGGCTTGGATCATTTGTACGATCGTGGCCGCAACTTACCTCATAAGTGTGTTTATGTCTATGGAAGACATGTTGATCTGGACAGGGGGGTGACGATTTATTCTATGAAAACTAGAGGTCCCTGTTCTGAGAAGAACAGGGCCTTGGGGGCAGATGGGGAGGATTGACGTTCTATTCCCAGAAGCTGGGGTCCCTATGTTCTGTAAAGAACAAGGGCTCGCTCTGAAAAGAGCAAGAGACGATCTTCTAAGAACAGTATATACAACAAGTAACAGTATAACAAAAAACAATAACAGAAAAATTAAAAATAAAACAAAACAAAGCAAGCGCGCTCAAGCCTCCCCGCCGGAGCAAGGGGGCAAAAACGATGCGACAAACAAAGGGACTCACCAACGGCGTCTGCTCGGCCGGTGTTAGCCGGGGAGAGCGGGGCGCGCGGGCGAGCGGTTGCGCTACCGAAGCAAAATCTCGTAAAGATTTTTTTCAATAGCACGACAATGTAAATTTTAAAACTTTTGGAACTGCAAAAGTGAAGTAATACAATTACTGTCATGATTCTATGATCCTTGGCGAAACCAAAGAAATTGTTAAAAAATCTTTTAAAATTTGATTTACCTTCTTGTACTCGGCGCTTAAGAAAAAAATTATACGCAAACCTACTTAAAATTTAATAAATAATTTGCCAAAACACCGTCTATCGATGACATTGGTTAACTATTGTACTTTTTTCACTAAGATATAAGATATATATATTTTATTCTATTTTTTATAAATGTTTATTACGTTATCTTTTATTATTTTTGTTTACTGCGTTTGCATACAATTATATCATTATATAACACTTTTTTAAATTATTTAGTTACAAAAATGTCTTTGATCACTCAACGCTACCATTAAACAAATTCGTACATATACTTCGTACCCGTACTTCAGAATATTAACCATAACTTTTGATAGGATGAACCTATTTTAATAAAGCAAAGACTAAATTTAAAATAAAGATATGATTCACATTTTTTAACGATTATTTTGATATAAATCAGTACTTTGTACATGATACATTAACAAAAAAACAGATAGACAGACAGACATGCAATTCTAAACACGATATAAATGTATTCAGTTACTTATATTTAGTACCTCTCAATCAATTTTTTTACAAATATGTGAAATGTACAGACATCTGCAATTTACATTTTTATGATACGTAAAGATTTGGTATATTTTTAATTTATCGCCAATTTGATAGACGTCTAGGACGTATCTTCCCGACTCTGCCGTTCTTTTCTGCAACATACATTTGATATGTCAAAATCTCAAACATTCCATCCTTTTTATCTTTTAAATTTAAAATGCGTGGTAATGCATTATTTTACCTGCATTTATCATCGGCAAATCGAAGATGAGTAATGTACATGCCAGTGAAGTTTAGCTAGCAATTCTGTAATAAGGACTATATCATCGGCAAGTCTAAGGTGAGTAATGTACTTGCCATTGACGTTAATACCGTGTCCTTTCCACTCTTCGTTCGTCATGTAACCTAGATAACGAACGACTAACATGTTCTCGTTACATAAATTTTGATAGTTTTAATGCCTATATAATTTTCTTAATGAAAATTTTTGTAAAGTATATGATACTGAATTTGATAACTGCGTGTGAATTACAATTAAACGCTATTTTATGATTGCGGCTTTAAATAGAATATGACAGACGTGCCAAAACTAAATATAGAGACTTATATTTGGGTACACTATTATAAAATAAAATAAAAATGGTGAATTCCTAAGCGCTATATATAGACAGTTTTTCTTTAAGTAGTAGATAAACCAACACCTTAAAAAAATAAAAAATATTACATAAGCTAAATATGACTGCTGGACGCAAGAGGAATCTGAAGGATACTCAGCGAGCTATGGGGATGGCTGTGCTCGGTTTTTCGCTGCGTGATAGTCTTAAAATTGAGGATATTCGGTGTTGAACTAGAGTAATCGACATAACCCAACGGATTAGTAAGCTGTGATGAAATTAGGCCAGCCATATAGCTCGAAAAACTGACAATCGATGGGAAAAAAGGTACTTGGGTGGTGACCTCGTACCGGTAAGCGAAATGAAGGGTGGCTCCTCACTAGTTGGAGTGACGAGATAATAAGGTAAACAGGAAGTCACTAGATGCGGAGGGCTTAGGAGCGTGCTTTGTGGCATTTCTTGTGAAAGGCCTATGTCATGCAGTGGCCTTGTATAAAACTACTACTACTACTACTAACACACAACCTTCGTTCCTCTTGACGTATTTTCATACGTTTTTCTCACTCACATATACACACAAATAGGTCGCAAATAATACTTGTACCAGTTAACTTTAGGTGGGATTGTAGTAAAGCGTTGACAAAAACAGTAAAAAAAAAAAGAAATTTACACTGTGAATGTCTGCATGTAGATTTTACTTCAGTAACCAACCTTAAAATGTATTACGTTTGATAGGAATACATATATAAGAGTAAAGGATGTCTCACACGGAATAAAATATTAGATCTTCCTTTATCTGCGCATAAAAACCAAGCAAACCTCCCAATATCATCCACACCATCTGGATGTTTGCCGGTCTTCCACTGTACGTTTTACTAGGAGTTTTCTTCCGCGTATGACCTCTATGTGGAATAGCTTACCACCGGCGGTTTTTCGGACTGATACGACCTGGGTACCTTCAGGAAAAGATCTTACTCCTTTCTAAAGGGCCGGCAACGCACTTGCAAGCACGAGCAGATTCCAGCTGTTATCAGTATCGGAATGACTGCAATTCAGTCGATATTACATAATGAGCTGTGTGTAAGAAAGCTAGCTTCCCGCTGGGTTCCCCACAATTTGTTCCAAGAGCAAAAGGCGGCTTGTATATTTTAGATTTTATATTTAGATTAGTCCCGGAATACTCTGCAACGCTTCAACGGATGGAAGTCAAATGCCGTTTATAATATCGTCTCAGGTCATCATGGATTTATTCATATGAACCTGAAAGAAAACATCAGCATCAGCAGTTTGGGTCTTGAAAGACGTGGTCAAACCAACGAAAGTGGTTCGCTCCCGCAGCATGTCAAAGAAAATGGTCGTTACGTTTATCTCGAAAAAGGGGCATGTTGCTACAATTCTGATGATACAAGACTGATGAGCCATCCTCCTTACAGTCCTGACCTGAGCCCAAACGATTTCTTTACATTCCCTGGAATGAAAGATTTATTACGCGGTCAACGTTCTGAAGACCCCGAAGCAGCTGTGGAAGCGTACGTAATCAGCCATTTTGTCGTTATCAATTTCAGACTGGAATTACTGTATTAATGTTTGGTTTGCACGAATGGAGTGCATTATGTTGAACGAAGAATACTTCGAAAAACAATAAAATACAATTTAGCTACACCGTGCATCTGGTTTTTCTTATTCCCGATCATTTTAGTGTACTTCATAAAAATATTCAATAAGAAAATTATTTAGGTATTTAAAACTATCAATATTTATCTAACGAGAACATGTTAGTCGTTCGTTATCTAAGTTACATTAAAATGCAATTTTCAATTTCTCCAATCATCGTCACCGAGAAAATTTCTCCTTCTTTGGGTACTTAATTAAAATAATTTAATGAATTTATTTAGAAAACAATATTTACAGTTACCAATGCCCAAACCGACGGAGCAGGCACGCTCCCGCGGATATATTCAACTTCGGGAAAAAATTATTGTATCAGGAGTAAAATGGGGAATAAAAATAATACTTTCAATTCAAAATATTAACATTTTTAAGACCTTCTTTTAGTGTGAAAAATACTTAAATAGCTTGTGCTCTTTTTGCACAAATTTTGCAACATATGACAAAAATGGGACAACTCTGGGATTTTTTTTTCTAATACAAAAATACAATTTTATTCAATTAGGAACCTTTGTTGAATCCTCATATGATAGATATCGTATATTAATATCATGATGATAATTGAAAAAATCGCAATAAAAAATATATAACAAATAACATATGAAAGCTTACGAAGTATTCGACGGTAAGTCATGAATGAACATTTAAAATGGCATATTTTAATTTGAATAATATATTATTTCAAAACATTATTTGGTCAAATGTGGGAGATATTTATTTAGATCACCGCGACGTTATTTATCTTCTACTATAATCATAACAATATTAAGATAAATAGATTTGTCGCGTCTATTAGGAGATAAAGAGGTAACAAACTTATATGAATCAATGAAGTAGATGCTAATTCCAAAATATTTTCAGTTGCAAAGGAAATAAACAGCAGAAAATTGGTGGAAAAAATGGAAATAATCATTTATTATACGCACGATTTTTTTCAATTATATTTTAATTTTGAATACATAGATTTTACAATTTAATTGAAGATTATGTGGCATTTCAGCCAGAGTAACTTTTTTTTGGATAGGTGACAAACGAGCACACAGTCCACCTGATGATGGTATGGGTATGGGTAAGTGGTCCTCGGTTACGAATCAAAACGCAGATGCGTTGTCACCCGTAACGACTAAGATGGAATGCCTCGCTTCCGGTAAAAAGGGTGTCCAGTTCTTACGAACTACAATGTAAACTACGGCACAATAAGGTGTATGTTTAGTGGAGCCATCTCCTGCAAACCTAGCAGTTTCTGATTAAATTAGCCAAGCAACCACGTTTTTTGGTCAGAATATCTGACTACTCCACTATAAGTTTCATGTTTATCTTGGAGCCGCAGTTATTATGTGCATTTGTTAGCATATTATTTGAATGTCGTGATCGTCTCCACATTTCTTACATTACATCGGGGCATGAAATAAAATGAATTAATTATATTGTAAAATAAGAGCGCAGTCGTAATATATAGAAGTTAAAACAGAGCGGCTAGATTTAGACAGGTGGATTTTGGGGTTGTGTTTTTCATGTTTGATTTTGTATTCTAATACTTCTTCTGAATCCGATATCTTAAAATATTTTTAAGTGGTTAGCCAGAGGAGAGGTCATTATCATCATCATCATTACAGCCCCTTACAAGTCCACTGTTGAATATGAGCGTTCTTCAAGGAATGCCTCATAGCACGGTCCTGAGCCACCTGTACTGTCGACTTTTTGCATATACAGGAGAAATAAATATCATTAAACAAATTATCGTAGTTAGATTAATAATCAATGACAATATGTAACTAAAATCGTTTTAAAATACAACACCTATGTACGTCACCATGTTTTATACTTAGGAAACTTTTTTGTAAATATAAAAGTAAGCATAAAAATACGAGACAGAATTCAGAGCATATTTAAGTGTTTAACCTGTATATAACCGCTACAAATTTTCGAGGTTAATCAAAATGCGACCCTCGTACGAACGATTGAATGTTGCGATGGGCGAAATTCTGCTTCAATATTATAAATTGTTATTTACTGAAATAATACTAATATTTTTGGTGCACGAAATTTGATTGAATGTAATTTGCTATAAGATTATGATATGATACTTTTTACGGGTTCTCATATATAAAAATAAATTAATTTTAATGTAACACCTTAATTTCATAAATGTATTTTTTACATCATTAGTAGTTGGTCTGCCTTATTAAAACTTTGTTCTACGTTGTAAATTAAGCCTAAATCTGAGTGACATAACATAACGATCCCCAGTCCACGGCGACCCCGCTTTACCTGGCTACGAAGGCAACCATAGTAACGGAGGAGCAGGGGGGGGGGGGGGGGCTAAAATCTCCGGTGGAGGTTTTGTTGCCACTTAAAATGATTTGACCTGGCAACTTACAGCGCACGCAACCTGAGGACTGATGAGAACATCCTTGAACTTAAAAAAGGGATTGACAAGTTGCGTTTGGATATGATAGGATTATCTGAGGTCCGAAAAGAAGGGGAGGACACGGTAATCCTGGGTCCAGCATCTTGTTCTGTCACCTGGATGGTGACCATCTGTACCAAGGAGGTGTCGGATTTATCGTCCACAAGTCTCTCGTTAACAACAGTGTAAAATTTGGGAGTGTGTCAACGAATGTTGCGTACCTTATGCTCAGAATCACCTAACGGTATTTACTGAAGGTCATAAAGGTTTACATTTCAACATCAGCACATCCACTTCACAGGAGGTGAAGAAAATGCATGAGGATATCTCTAGAGCCAAAACCCACTGTACGGTATTAATGGGGGACTTGAACGCAAATATAAGCACAATGGCAAACGGTGAGCTGAAAGGTAGGAAAATTAGGACAGGGCAACTTTATAGAGAAAGAGCGACTCTTTATGATTAACTCTTTCTACCAGAAGTGGCCCCACAGAAAGTCGATCTAGTCCTGATGGCACGACAAAAATGAGATTGACTTTGTTATGATGACCAGACAACAACTGTGCTCTGATGTCTCAGTAATTGTTAGGGTGAAAACTGACGGTGATCACCGAATGGTGAGAGGCAGACTGAAACTAATTAGAGAGGTCACTTCTAATGAAGTCGACGCTCCGTATTCCTTGTGCTCTAATACAAATCCCCGAAAACTTTCTGCTCGTAAAGAAATAATGTAGACGATATAAATGACAAGCTTGTGGAAACTGTCCCTGCGCTCGGGATAAGTTTTGCAAGACCCTTCGAAGAAGATCACAAAAACTCTCCGATCATACTCTTAATCTTTTGGCTGTTAGACGGGAGATAAAGCTGCAGTCTTCAGTAGATTTGACAGAATACAGACAACTGATCAGACAAATCTCCAAATGCATGCGGCAGGACGTACGCAACTTCAATTCAGCTCGTATTGAAAAAGCGATCGATCGGAACCAGGGCTCCAACGTCTTTGCCAGAGACCTTTCTGCCAGAAGGAGCCAGCTGTCGAAATTGAGACTGAATGTGGCGGCACCGTTTCGGGGACACATGAGATTTTGAGTGAGATTGAGAGGTTCTATGGGCAGCTGTACACGTCATCGTTGGATCTACACGCAAGTGTGAGTAACAATTTGAGGGAAAGTCTAATCCAACAATATTCCGATAATATCGCGTACGTCAGTCTAAGCTAGATTAGAATGGCTCTTCAGCACTTTAAAAACATAAAGTCTCCGGGCGAGGATGGAATTGCCGCGGAGCTCTGAAAGTGGGTGGAAAACCACCGGTACTTAAAGTCCTTCACAAGCTCTTTAATGCCATCCTCCGTGGTAGCAATACTAGAGAGGCGTGGAGCAGAAGTGTAGTGGTCTTGTTCTTAAAAAAATGATTTTCCTTCTGAGCCCAAATCCCCCCCCCCCCATCAACATGGTAGCGGAATTAAATAAAGATAGACTACCCCAGGAGGGTACCAGCACCCCTGGAGAATCCCTCGCTGAGCATCCACGACCATGTTTCTCCACTTCTGAGCGTGGGTGCTCAGGCTGCCCCGCGTATTCTGGGGGGGGGCGAAATTCCGCTCAAGACTACAACTGCTCGGGGCAAACGGAGCAACAAGACCAAGGCGACCCCTGCCACGCTGTCCGTGAATTTCTGCAATATCAGGGGACTTCACTCTAACCTAAACGCCGTCCACTACCATCTCGAGACGGCGAGGCCGGCTCTGCTCTTTCTGACCGAGACGCAGGTGTCCTCTCCGGCTGATGTTTCGTATCTCTCCTACCCGGGGTACAAACTGGAACACTCCTTTGTGCCTCGGGCTGGAGTTTGCGTTTACATCAGAGAGGACATCTATTCTCGACGCCTCGGCAGACTTGAAGGTTCGGACCTGTCCATCCTTTGGCTACGCGTAGACAGCGACGACCATCCGCGCGTCTACGGGTGCCTCTATAGGTCCCACAGCGGTAATGCCGAAACAGACCGACTCTTCGACCACGTCCAAATGGCTGCAGATTCGTTGCTACAGCAGATCCCCTCCGTAGAGATCGTGATCCTCGGCGACTTTAACGCCCATCACGCCGAATGGCTCGGTTCACGTTTAACCGATCATGCGGGGAGATCTGTTCATGATTTTGCCTTGGCATATGGTCTGACACAACTGGTTACTTCGCCTACGCGGATTCCAGATGTGGAGGATCATGCACCTTCCCTGTTGGACCTTCTGCTGACCTCTCACCCGGACGGATATCAGATTTCCGTCGACGCCCCTTTAGGCTCCTCGGACCATTGTCTGGTCCGGAGTGTTGTGCCACTCACGCTGAAATCGCGGTTGCATTCTGCAGGCTGCCGCCGTGTTTGGCACTATAGGTCAGCCGATTGGGATGGGATGCGGTCTTTCTTTGCATCCTACCCTTGGGGGCGGGTTTGCTTCTCGCCGGATGATCCCAACGTTGTTGCGGATTCTGTTACTGATGTGGTACTTCAGGGTATGGAACTTTTTATTCCTTCCTCTGTGGTGCCCATTGGAGGCAAATCTCAGCCATGGTTTGGTCGCTCCTGTAAAATAGCATCATGCTATAAGCAGGAGTGCTACCAAGCCTGGGTTGATGCATCAGCGTCCCGGGATGTAAACACCAGCGCTCTAAAAAAGAAGTATAATTCCGCCTCTAGGTCCTTCAAAAGAGTCATTGCCAAGGCAAAGTCAGAGCACATAGGCAGAATTGGCGAGAAACTAGTTCGCCTTCCTTCTGGAACCCGTGCATTCTGGTCTCTCGCCAAGGCTGTCCAGGGGAATTTCTGTCAGCCATCTCTTCCATCTCTGCACAGGGAGGACGACTCACTGGCCCATACTGCAAAGGAGAAAGCCGATCTTCTAGGCTCCTTCTTTGCGTCTAACTCGACTCTCGATGACGGGGGGAGTACGCCGCCGACCATCCCGCGGTGTGAGTGCTCCATGCCGGAAGTGCAGTTCACACAGCGCTCGGTTCGCAAAGCACTCCTCTCCCTGGACATCCACAAGTCGAGTGGGCCTGACGGAATCCCCCCAATTGTGCTGAGGACGTGTGCTCCAGAGTTGGCACCGGTTTTAACGCGTCTTTTCCGGTACTCCTACTCCCTAGGCGTAGTCCCAAAATCATGGAAGACGGCTTTCGTCCACCCGATCCCTAAAAAAGGCGACCGCTCAGACCCGTCCAACTACCGGCCAATCGCCATCACCTCCTTGTTCTCCAAAACAATGGAGTCCATTGTAAACTGCCAGCTCATGAGGTACCTTGAGGATCACCAGCTGATTAGTGACCGCCAATACGGTTTTCGCCGTGGTCGGTCAGCTGGTGATCTTCTGGTCTACCTCACTCACAGATGGGCGGAGGCAGTAGAGTTCAAGGGGGAGGCATTGGCCGTTAGTTTGGACATTGCGAAGGCCTTCGATCGGGTTTGGCACAAAGCGCTTCTTTCGAAGCTCCCTTCCTATGGGCTTCCCGAGAAATTGTGCGATTGGATCACCAGCTTTCTTGCAGATCGGAGCATCAAGGTCGTTGTAGACGGTGCAAGCTCCGATGGCAAGCCTATTAATGCTGGTGTTCCACAGGGCTGCGTGCTATCGCCAACGCTGTTTCTTCTGCATATCAATGATATGTTGCATACCCGTAACATTCATTGCTATGCAGATGACAGCACTGGTGATGCTCTTTACACCGGCCGAGCCAATATTTCTCGGGAAAACGTCTCCGAGTGCCGGGACAAACTTGTGTCTGAAGTCGAGTCTTTGCTGAACAGAGTCTCGGATTGGGGACGACTAAATCTAGTCCAGTTTAACCCCCAGAAGACACAAGTTTGCGCGTTAACCGCTAAAAAGAACCCCTTTGTCGTATCCCCTCAGTTTCAAGGCGCTCCCCTTGTTGCCTCAGCCAGTATCGGAATCCTCGGCGTCGACATATCGAGTGACGTGCAGTTTCGTGGTCACTTGGAAGGGAAGGCCAAATTGGCCTCTAAAAAGCTTGGCGTGCTCAGCAGAGCGGGGCAGTATTTCATGCCGGCACACCGCCTGCAACTTTACAAGGCGCAGGTTCGACCGCACATGGAATACTGTTCCCATCTCTGGGCTGGGGCTCCCCAGTACCAGCTCCTTCCACTTGACCGCATCCAGCGCAGAGCGGCTCGAATCGTCGACGACCGAGTGCTTTCCGATCGGCTCGATTCACTGGCGTTGCGAAGAGATGTTGCATCTCTTTGCGTATTTTATCGCATCTATCACGGGGAGTGCTCTGAGGAATTGTTCGGATTAATCCCAGCCGCCAAATTTCGTGAACGCACGACACGGCAAACGTCCTGATACCATCCACACCATCTGGATGCTTGGCGGTCCACCACTGTACGTTTCACAAGGAGCTTTCTTCCACGTACAACCTCTCTGTGGAATAGTTTATCACCGGCGATTTTTCCGGACCGATACGACCTGGGGACCTTCAAGAAAAGAGCTTACTCCTTTCTAAAGGGCCGGCAACGCACCCGCAATTCTCCTGGTGTTGCGGTTGATCATGGGCGGCGGTAGTCACTTAACATCAGGTGAGCCGCATGCTCGTTTGCCCCCTCTTCTATAAAAAAAAAAAAAAAAAAAAAAATCCATCGATTGACCTCTCGATCGAAATTGGACTTACCTAGTCGAACAATTTTTCACAGGTAAACATTCTTGCTAACAAATTCGAGGTTAGTGCTCCCAACAACTACCGGATATATGTGACATGGACATTACACATGATCTATGTTTTGTCCACGTTTATCTTAAGATCCATCCATTAAGAGACGCTATTGATGTCATTGAGCATATTGCTCAGGTCCTCCAGCGTTTCTGCCATAAGGACTATATCGTCGGCAAATCGAAGGAGAGTGATGTACTCACCATTGATTTTAATAACATATCCTTTCCTGTCCAGTACCTCACCTTGTCTTACGCCTCTCTGCGGTTGAGTAGGTTTCTTACTCTGGTTCTGTACTCGGATAGCCCTCGTAGCCCTACTATAAAATCACTTTAGCGATCCGACATACCGACAGTCAACTTTATTTTAGTATGAAGTCTTTTTCGTACATAATTATACATTAAAATTCTTAATATATCTGAACTATAAAACTGAAATATTTGTTTTGCATTAGTATTGAATAATATCGTTGTCGCTGAATAGCAGCCACCAGTAATGTTAAAATTTATGTATAGTGCAATGGCACAATCAGTTTATTTGAATCTGTTTATTCGTTACTGATGTGTCTTTAAACATGTTTCAATCGCGTGAGGAATATTTATAATCTTCAGTTACAAAAACAGCAGTATAAACATTGCTATTTGGCGGCAGAATGGTACGTAGGTACCTACAAAAATTGTAAAAAGTTTTTTTAATCACGTTAAAACTACTAATAACTAGGTTCTAATGAAAATCACACTGGCCATAATCTATGTTGTATGTATACAACGAAAGCAAATTTACATTTGAAATGAAGCTGGTTGAAGACAAAGCCCGTCTCAATTTTGCACCTGAAATTAATTTGTGCCTGGTATTTGTTTTCAGCTTTCGCTTTAACCACGCCATGTTTTGAGTCATAGTCTAAAATAAATATTATATAAATATAAATTACAATTTAAAATGTATGCATTTAATTAACACTGACCAATTATGATTAAGAAATACTGAAGTAAATAGTTTCAATTTTGAAAATTAAATTTTATTTCATTTCGTGTTCAATTATTTCTTTGATACCAATGTTTACTGTACAATGTTTAATGACCGTGTAGTAGTGGTGTAGGAAGAACCAATACCTCATGTCATCCCGTGGGTATCGTAAGAGGTGTCAGAGAGAAATAAATCAGGAGAGGGCAGTAGCGTCTTCCTTATAACTTAACTATTAAAAATAAAAAAAAAACTTTGGTTACCAACCCGATTGCAAATATGCCCCCTATAAGGTAATTTATGAGAGAGGCCTATTATCAGGTAACGGTGATGTTTGCTGGAGTATATGACCTTAGTTGTTTTTAGGGTTCCGTAGTCAAGTAGGAACCTTTATAGATTCGCCATGTTTGTCTGTCCGTCTGTCCGTCCTCGCTTAATCTCTGTGATATGAGATATGATGAGCACTAGAAAGCTAAAATTTGGTACCAATATGTGTATCAATCACGCCGACAAAGTGGTAAAATAAAAATTGGAAAATAATGTTTTATTAGGGTAGCCCCCCTATATGTAAAGTGGGAAGTGATTTTTTTTTTAATTTCGACCCTAACGTGTGATATATTGTTGGAAAGGTATTTAAAAATGAATAGGGGTTTACTAGAATCAGTTTTTGATATTGTCAATAATTTCGGAAATAATCGCTCCAAAAGTAAAAAACAATGTGTCCCCCCCCCCCTCCAACTTTTGAACCATAAGTTTAGAAAATAGGAAAAAATCTGAAAAGTAGAACTTTATGAAGACTTTCTAGGAAAATCATTTTGAACTTGGATGGAAACAACAGTTTTTGTACAAACTCATAAGTGAGAACACTTATTGTGTCGGACGGGAAACTACGGAACCCTACACTGAGCGTGGCCCGACACGCTCTTGGCCGGTTTTATTTTTTTTTAAAACAAGGGAAACTGTCAATTGCAATTCTAATGGATTGAAGTTATGTTATCATTTCTTGGCATAAGAAATAATTGATACAAAATAATTTTACAGGTAATGGATTTGACTTAACACTAAACAAACTATGCCATAATGCTATTCTAGTTAATTGTCGCATTTTTATGACTAAGCAACTTGAACCAAATTATAGAGATTACGTCTCAACAACTTTCGATTTTTTCATACACGAATAATAGTGATTTGTATTTTTTTTTACAAAATAGCTGATACCCGTTGCGTTACTGCCGCAGCAAAAATGATTGTGAAACTGGCGTTTCAAAGAAAGAGTTATGTAGTTTAACTAGGAATGATAGTACATTAATTGAAAAACGATGATATTTAATTTTCATAATTTGTCGGTATCAAACGCGTATCACCCTCTGTAACTTATTTGTACTATGCTTATAACCTTTGCCTAAGTAGAAGTATTAAGTCGTCAAAGTTTTACCGCAGTCTCATGAATGGTATGGCAGCACGTAAAATACGAATGAACAAATATTATTTTTATATATTAGATATAGCATTTGTAAACATTCAGGAATATTAGGTTATTTCACTACCACCTAACTTCTATAAACAAATGAGTGAACATTACGGGATTACTGCAAACTTTTTAAAGAGAGTGTAATGAAATTCCTCTTCACTAAAAGTACCGAAACAAACACATGTACTGCAAAGATGGTTTATTCTAATCTCTTTCACATTTATTCCATCGCGTACATGTAATTGCGATGTATTGTGATTACACGAAATGTAATTTAAAAATTTAAAGTTTATCTGTAATAAATAAAAACTAATGATTTGATTCTGCTCAGCTCAACCAATTTGGGTATTTTACTCTTTATATTTAGGAGAATAAAATAACAATACGCCGAAAAACTTAAATCGAAATTTAAAGTTCCCCAACGAACAGCAAACGACTTATACTAAGATTGATCTTTAAACCACATTGTATAATTTATTATTTACGTAGAGTAAAACGGAGTTTCCAATTCAATACCCGCTACTTTTAAATGCCGACTTTTGGGCTTATTGATGTTCATAGTCAACATTAGTCTGTGATAATTATGCATAAACATGAATATCGCATTTAAATAAAAAAAAAGTTTAATTAAATGCGACAAAATACGTAAAAATAATTCTACTCGATGTGTAGTGTTTCCGTTAATTTGTTAGAGTTAACCTCATGAATGAATGAATGAATGAATATACTTTATTGTACACTACAAAAAATTTACAAAGTACATAACAGAGAGCAGATTACATGTACAATTTGGCGGCCTTATCGCTACATAGCGATCTTTCCAGGCAACCAAAGGTGTAAAGGAATAAAACAGTGAATAGGTAGGTGGTGCAATATAAATATACCTCATATAATCAATACATGCAAGAAAATAACATGTAAGTAGCTAATACTAATACATTAAAATATGATACACATATTTTTAATGTATTAGTACGTACGTATATACATATATATATATATATATATATATATATATATATATATATATATATATGTATGTATAATTTCTGTGCTTTCTAACTAGCTTGGCAAACAATGTACTCATAATATGCAAAGGTTTAAAACTGTGATAAGAAGAGAATATTTATAAAATACAACAAGAATTTCCTCTTTTAACATATTATATGAAATCTAAATAAAATCTACGTTTGTAGTGATATTACAATATTACTTATGTGAAATTACAATTTATTAAATTGTAATTTCACAGAAGTTTCACATTTATTAAATGATGACAAAAATGTACTTGATTCAACTTACAATAATGGACTTATTATACACATGGATCAAGAAACGCTTGATAATAATACAAATATCTAATATATATATAATATATAATTTAATAATAGACAGAACTAAAATTAGATCGTACGTAGTGGCGACATATGGCATGTCCAGAAAAATAAATTGTACAAATGGAATTTTTATGGTACTGCCAGATGTTCAAGAGATCTTCTCAGAAAGTAAGCATTAAAATTTATGTAATTAAAAAAAGGGTACAATTCCTTTGTTTTGTGTTATATAATCAAAATACTCTTACTTTTTTATTATTTTATAGTAAGTAAACATCCAAGTCCGGCCATAAGTTCTGTTAATAATAATATATAATAATAGTCTGGAGCTGGAGCTGGACGCAACAGCATGCGAACCGCCAGCCGAACGCGAGGTGCTGCACGACCACCCAGCAGCTCCTCGCATCCATCATGCCCACCAGCTGGCTTGGTGTCGGCAGGGTCTTCGCAGGCCCAGCAATCAGCACCCGCCACTGGTGGAGTACGCCACATGCGTTGGACAACCCAGATGAACGCATTGCGGGCGTATTTTAGGGCGAAAGGGGGAGAAATTGGAGGTTTTGGATATCGGGAAAGGACGCATCGACTTTTTGCTGAAGTGGAACCATCTGTAACCGTCACTGAGCAAAACCTGGCACACCGAGTTCGGTATATCTTGCGCTCAAATATATTTGATGTCACCGAACTCGAACGCCTACGACGTGAGGCTGTTCCTTCATCGGGTGAAAATGCTGCGGCTGAGGATGCGGCGCCACAACTTGCTGAGCAAACGACAAACGTGGATGCCACCTTGAATACCCCAGTTGTGCTTGATTCAAACGATGATGTAACAGTCGCCCAGGAGCTGGAACTAGAACAAATGAGGAGTACATTGGAAGAGGCGATTGTGGAAACGCGCAGTACGCCTCTCAAAAATCGACCGCGACTTCCCTACAAGGCCCTAAGCAAGCGGAATCGGGCTATCGTGTGGGCTCTGAACCCAATGCAGGTGACCAGTTTGGAACCCAGCCGGGACCTTTGCGAGACGGACTCAATTCTTTTTGGTGCCGCACTAGCAGTCTGTCATATTATATGCGCCAAACTTTCCACGGCTGGGCGCGCTACTGGACAAAGTAGTGCTATCCCAGCCTGGAGAATAAGAATTGAAGAACGTATCGCAAAGGCTAGGGCCCTCATCGGCAGACTGATATGCTTCAGGTCAGGCAATATCAGGCCAAGGATTGTGCGCACCGTCAAGATGGCGTTTGCTGGGACAAATGTTATTTTGTCCCAGCCTGATATAACGGGCATCGGATTTACGGGTCTATTGTCAGACATAGACCTATCACAAGAATGTCACATAGCAGGGTCCTGAGCTACCTGCATTTATAAACTTTAGTTTTACAATTTAGAAGTCGGTTATTTCAAGAGAGAGGCCACCCTAAATTTCACTAACCGTTACGAGACTGCCACTGCTGAATCAATCTTCTCCGTCGGTTGTCGATTTGTCGAGTTATTTGTCCAGCAATGCCACTTCAGTCTACTGATTATTTGAACTATATTGGTTACTCGATTCTCATCAATACAGATTCTATCATGCATAGAAATTCTAAGCATAGTCCTCTATATAGTACACTTTCTTACTCGCCTTAAATTATTAGTAGTTAACTTATTACCTGAATTTAATATTGTAAATGTTTGTGTATAGTAAATTCCTTAATCAATCCAGATTGATTGATTGACGAAGTAACAAAATTTAATTTCGTAAGTTCCATTTGTTATTGCTGGTCCACTTCTTTAAATACCCTGGATGAAAAACACCCATACTTTAATTATCTTACTGTCTAAATATCCTGATAAAACAAAAGCTGTACCCTGTAAGGAAACTGCTTAACATACATGGTCATATTACAAAAATAAGTTTTTAATTACTCTTAGGTTTGAATTAGAACCTGTTTCATAAAAAAAGTCCCGTGAAAATATACGAACCAAAATGTAAAGTATGAATTTCGATAGCAAATATTTGGTTGCATGAGGACTGTGGCGTCGCGGCCAAGGGACTTCTTTAGTTAGAAGCACTTCTTGAACCATAGTTGTAACTGGAAATTATCAGTACACCATTTTTTGTAATAATACGGACGATGGTTTTATTATAAATAGACTAGAGGTGCACCATTGCACGCTCGTGCTTGCCGCTACCTGACAGATACAAAACGGTACCGTATTGTTTTGTGTATTCATAATGTAACGATCCCCCCCCTCTATATATAAAAATTTTATAATATTAAAAATATCCCCTTTTAAATTACATTATATATATGAGACCAGGATTAATAAAATATGTTTTGATCTTCCTAAATGATCTTTCAAAAGGTCTATTAATAGGCCGTTTTTAATATTTTGGCGTGATCGACTTAGTTAGGACCCTTATTTACGTTGTGTTTGTTTAGTAACTTAGTTCTTTTAGGTGTCTTTTGGAAGAATGAATATTCACTAGAGCAATTGAAAGCTGTTGGTAGTGCCTTATAAGCTAAGTGAACCCCGTTCACGAAGACAGGGCTCGAGAAAGGTTAAGAACATAAAACGTCTTTATTCCACTTGTACCAGGTTGACATTATTAATTTATTATTATTTATCCCTTCCCGCTTGGAAAAGGCTCACAATATATTTATACAAAAATACCCGATACAAGGGCTTCGCTCTCCTACATTTATTAAAAAAAATGTAGGGGAGGTACACGGCCCCACACACGCCGTGCACGGTGAGTGCCAACCATTTTGATGCACTCCCCCCGAAGGGAACGCTAATTCGGGAACCGGACCGTAGTCCACAGCAAAATAACTGGCGAACCAGTAAAAGAGGCTTGGCCCCTTGTTAGTGCGTAAGCACAAACATCGACCGAAGTCGCGCATGTCAATGCATGTAAACGTCATACAGAATACGAACGAATCCAGCCACAGTGAATGTACGTCACACGGTTTAGGCAAATAGGCACACTGGCCGTAAACCCTCCGTGAGCGCCACCACCTGCCAGACCGCCGCTCCTGCAGACGTGATGTAAGTGTATGGCATCACCACCAATTGCATGATCAGCACGGCTACTAGCCGCAGAGCGTGTCATGAGTCTACCGCTCACCTCAAGGGAATGGGTTCCCACGTTGTGCGGCTTTCGGCCGCAGCCTTGAGAGTCTCCTCAGATCCTCCCACCAGCTACCACCCGCATGAGGTCGACACATATGCTCCACCAACCAATACAACGGCAGATATAGCCAAAAGGCAGTTATAAGATAAGAGTAATAATTCGCCATCAGAAAGGGTTTGTGTCACTGACGTTGAGTAAATGCATTTTCGATCATGTTTGTCTCACCCACCAACAAGTTGCCTTCAATCATTCAAAGGTGGGAAAGTTACAGAGAGATAATATTATGTTGTTATATAAAACATCGTGGAGGGCAGACAGTGTGCAGCCCCGCAATGAAGGGACCCGACTTGGGCAAAGCTACTTAGGTGTGAGTCAAACCAAGACGTAGAGAGCGCCATTGAGAATAGCGTCCCACCAAAAAACCATCGCAGAGACGTAATGCTGCAGAACGCAACAAGCATCAATATGACTATCGTCGGGCTTACACCATTCCAAGGTCTCCCATACATCCCAGCAGACATCACCACCCGTATACCTCCATCGACCAGAACCACAGAGAGCGTCGAATCAGGCGCAGCACACCCGTAGATCCATCACAAGACGCAATACCGCCAGTAGCAGTAAGCATCAATGCAACTATCATACGGATGGCGCCCCCTCACAACACACCCAACATGATCCCTATTGACTTTGGTAACAAAGTTGGTATTGTTGTTATATTAAAAATATCACCAACGTATCATAGTAGCACGCTACTAAGACGCCAATGAACAAAACTCCACGTATCATAGCGCTAATGCACTAAGACATGAAGCTGAGTATGCCTGTTACACTTAAAAGTGCTACCAAACACACTCAACATCCCCATCCGAAAGATAGACGACGCATCGCTATGCGCTACGACGCCGCCCACAAACGGTATGGGTGTGCGATGTCCACGGGAAAGCCGTATTGCTACAACAAACCCGCTTACCACCGACACTAAGATGTTAATTGTATACCTCCATCGACCAGAACAACAGGAATGCGTCGAATCAGGCGCAGCACACCCGCAGATCCATCACAAGACGCAATACCGCAAGTAGCAGTAAGCATCAATGCAACTATCATACGGGCGGCGCACCCTCACAACACACCCACATGACTCCTATCGACTTTGGCAACAAAGTTAGTATTGTTGTTATATAAAAAATATCACTAACGTATCATAGTAGCACGCTACTAAGACGTCAATGAACAAAACTCCACGTATCATAGCGCTAATGCACTAAGACATGAAGCTGAATATGCCTGTTACACTTAAAAGTGCTACCAAACACACTCAACATCCCCACCCGAAAGATAGACGACGCATCGCTATGCGCTACGACACCGCCCACAAACGGTATGGGTGTGCGATGTCCACGGGAAAGCCGTATTGCTACAACAAACCCGCTTACCACCGACACTAAGATGTTAATTGTATACCTCCATCGACCAGAACAACAGGAATGCGTCGAATCAGGCGCAGCACACCCGCAGATCCATCACAAGACGCAATACCGCAAGTAGCAGTAAGCATCAAGCAACTATCATATGGGCGGCGCAACCTCACAACACACCCACATGACTCCTATCGACTTTGGCAACAAAGTTAGTATTGTTGTTATATAAAAAATGTCACCAACGTATCATAGTAGCACGCTACTAAGACGCCAATGAACAAAACTCCACGTATCATAGCGCTAATGCACTAAGACATGAAGCTGAGTATGCCTGTTACACTTAAAAGTGCTACCAAACACACTCATCATCCCCATCCGAAAGATAGACGACGCTTCGCTATGCGCTACTACGCCGCCCACAAACGGTATGGGTGTGCGATGTCCACAGGAAAGCCGTATTGCTACAACAAACCCGCTTACCACCGGCACTAAGATTGTTGTTATATAAAACTGCACCAACGTATCATAGTAGCACGCTACTAAGACGCCAGTGGACAAAACTTCACGTATCATAGCGCTAATGCACTAAGACATGAAGTTGAGTATGCCCGTTACACTTAAAAGTGCTACCAAACACACTCATCATCCCAATCCGAAATATAGACGACGTTTCGCTATGCGCTACTACGCCGCCCACAAACGGTATGGGTGTGCGATGTCCACGGGAAAGCCGTATTGCTACAACAAACCCGCTTACCACCGACACTAAGATGTTAATTGTATACCTCCATCGACCAGAACAACAGGAATGCGTCGAATCAGGCGCAGCACACCCGCAGATCCATCACAAGACACAATACCGCAAGTAGCAGTAAGCATCAATGCAACTATCATACGGGCGGCGCACCCTCACAACACACTCACATGACTCCTATCGATTTTGGCAACAAAGTTAGTATTGTTGTTATATAAAATATCACCAACGTATCATAGTAGCACAATACTAAGACGCCAATGAACAAAACTCCACGTATCATAGCGCTAATGCACTAAGACATGAAGCTGAGTATGCCTGTTACACTTAAAAGTGCTACCAAACACACTCATCATCCCCATCCGAAAGATAGACGACGCATCGCTATGCGCTACGACGCCGCCCACAAACGGTATGGGTGTGCGATGTCCACGGGAAAGCCGTATTGCTACAACAAACCCGCTTACCACCGGCACTATGATGATATGTCTAGGACACATCGGTTAGCGAGTCCAAGTTTACCTCGGACCAATTGCTCGTGAAGCAGCACACACGCCACCATAATATTCCTTTTCAAGTCCCTAATAACGACTTGTCATTTTGCTACAGTACTAGGAGCAGTCAGTCACCCGACCACCCCATACAATGCTTTTGCTTCAGGGAGACCTCCTATAAAATTGCTTTTGTATCATAGACCTTACTTTAATAAGTCATGTATATATAGGGTTCGAACCCATGACCCTACTATTGTAATGCATATTAATCATAGAGACCTTCTATAGTATTGCTTTTGAATCACAGACCTTACTTTCATAAGTCATTCATATATAGGGTTCGAACCCACGACCCTACTATTGTAATGCATATTAATCACAGAGACCTTCTATAGTATTGCTTTTGAATCATAGACCTTACTTTCATAAGTCATTCATATATAAGGTTCGAACCCACGACCCTACTATCGTAATGCAAATTCATCATGGAGACCTTCTATAGTATTGCTTTTGTATCATTGAGTTTAATATCATAAGTCCCTAATATAGGACTAGTCATTGTGCTACAGTACTTCAGGCAGTCAGGCTCCCGACCACCCTATATATATGTACAACTGCAGGTATGTATCTCCGGCACCTCATCCATACAAGACGTCTATACGTGAACACCTTCCATAACTTAGGAAAATTTTACATAATGATTTCTTATATTTACGCGAACACTGTACATTGATTAAAACTACTTTTACGGATTTTTTCGCGTTTTATTTATTTTATTTTCAATACCCGACGTTTCGGGTGCTTTCCAGCACCCATGGTCACGGGGGACTGAGGTGACTGACGTCCCGATGTCAAAGTTAACCCGGAGTACCTTCAGCTTTTTTAATTATTGTCTTTGGTCCGATCTACGCAGAATGAACTAACTGTGGTTTGAAGTCTTGCAGTGGTATGCTTGGGTTTAGTTTTAATTTTATTAATTATAGGATCCCAAGCAGGTGGTAATACCAAGCCTCCTTCTCTATTGAAATTAGGATGTTTTTTAATTTCAATAGCCTCACGTATAATCCTTGGTAGGAATCGGTGTTCTTTCGCGAGGATTTGTGGTCTATCAAATCTGATGTAATGGTTGGGGCCATCTAGGATATGATCGCAAACTGCAGACTTCCCGGAACGTTGATGCTTCACATCAGCTATGTGTTCTTTTACGCGGGTTCTAATTGATCTCTTTGTTTGCCCTATATATGAGAGACCACAATCACAATCAAGCTTGTACACTCCTGCATCTTGTAGAGGAATATGACACTTGACGGATGGTAAGAACTGACTAATCTTCTTCGGCGGCTTGTAGAATGTTCTAATAGAAGCTCGCTTCAAGATGTAGCCAATCTTGTCTGTGACACCTCTGACGTAAGGTAGTACAGCAGGCACACGCTCGACTGTGGCCGGCTTCACTCGGTCACTGTGACGGAGGCGCGGGACCCGAAGCTTGTTGTCGTGCAGAACCTGCTTGACGTGCTGAAGCTCGGCGGCCAGGTGTTTGCTGTCACAGATTCCTCGTGCTCTCTGTAACAAAGATTTACCCACGGTAGCTAACTGTGAAGGATAGTGGTGAGATTCACCATTTAAGTATCGGTTTGTATGGGTCTTTTTTCTATACACAGTATGACCTATGGTGTTGTTAGGATTTCGGATGACTAACACATCTAGGAAAGCTAAGGAATTATTTGCCTCTAACTCCATAGTAAATTGAATTTTAGAGTGGGGTGGGGGTAGTGGGGTAGAATGGGAGATACAGGTGGGCTCACCTGTATCTCCCATTGTCGCCGATATATTCATGGAAGACTTCGAGGAGAAAGCCCTCCTTACTGCACCTGTCACTCCAAGGTTCTACAAGCGGTACGTAGACGATACTTTCACAATTTTACCATCAGACAAAGTAACTGCATTTTTAGAACATCTTAATTCCATAAACTCTAAAATTCAATTTACTATGGAGTTAGAGGCAAATAATTCCTTAGCTTTCCTAGATGTGTTAGTCATCCGAAATCCTAACAACACCATAGGTCATACTGTGTATAGAAAAAAGACCCATACAAACCGATACTTAAATGGTGAATCTCACCACCATCCTTCACAGTTAGCTACCGTGGGCAAATCTTTGTTACAGAGAGCACGAGGAATCTGTGACAGCAAACACCTGGCCGCCGAGCTTCAGCACGTCAAGCAGGTTCTGCACGACAACAAGCTTCGGGTCCCGCGCCTCCGTCACAGTGACCGAGTGAAGCCGGCCACAGTCGAGCGTGTGCCTGCTGTACTACCTTACGTCAGAGGTGTCACAGACAAGATTGGCTACATCTTGAAGCGAGCTTCTATTAGAACATTCTACAAGCCGCCGAAGAAGATTAGTCAGTTCTTACCATCCGTCAAGTGTCATATTCCTCTACAAGATGCAGGAGTGTACAAGCTTGATTGTGATTGTGGTCTCTCATATATAGGGCAAACAAAGAGATCAATTAGAACCCGCGTAAAAGAACACATAGCTGATGTGAAGCATCAACGTTCCGGGAAGTCTGCAGTTTGCGATCATATCCTAGATGGCCCCAACCATTACATCAGATTTGATAGAGCACAAATCCTCGCGAAAGAACACCGATTCCTACCAAGGATGATACGTGAGGCTATTGAAATTAAAAAACATCCTAATTTCAATAGAGAAGGAGGCTTGGTATTACCACCTGCTTGGGATCCTATAATTAATAAAATTAAAACTAAACCCAAGCATACCACTGCAAGACTTCAAACCACAGTTAGTTCATTCTGCGTAGATCGGACCAAAGACAATAATTAAAAAAGCTGAAGGTACTCCGGGTTAACTTTGACATCGGGACGTCAGTCACCTCAGTCCCCCGTGACCATGGGTGCTGGAAAACACCCGAAACGTCGGGTATTAAAAATAAAATAAATAAAACGCGAAAAAATCCGTAAAAGTAGTTTTAATCAATGTTAGGAAAATACATGAACTCCTTCAACAACTTAGAAAATTTCATCTATACGTGAACTCCTTCCACAACTTAGAAAAATTTTCTTTTATACACGAACACCTCCCATGACTTAAACAATTTTTAACAAATTTTCTAATTATCTTATAAACGTTATTTAACTTAATTTTATAATATTTTTTGACTTGTATTTCTATTATTTATTTTATTTTAAATATTTTTACAAGTTTTTTATAATAAATTTACCTATTACGAGAAACAATAATTTTGCCTTTAATTTGCTATGTTATTGGGATAATGTCTGAAATATATTAACTTTATGTTTATTAATTTAACTTAATTGCTTAATATATATCTTTTAAGACTATTTTTGACGCCCCTTTATATTGAATTTAATTATTAATAATAATATTGGGCCGTCACAATAAGAATAAGAATTTTATGCTTTATGCAGGAATTTGAACCTGTTTGCTGAACTTTCTAGTCTGCTACATATAATTCCCAAAAATTAATTGAAAAATTCGACTATGTTGCAATTATAGGCGACTTAATATGGTCACGAAGCCGGATTACCTTACTTCACACTTGCCCACTTTTCGTAAATTTTGCTTGGTAAAATAAATTTTAGTAAAGTAGATATTAATATAGCTTATCATTGAATTATACTCATTTTACAGGTTTTATCGACTTTTGACTTAATTATACTTAATTGTAATTCTGGACGTTCCGGGTGCTTAATAGCACCCTTGATTAAGAAGGAAGGTTTGAAGTGTTGGAGTGAATTTCCACACGATAAAGTCTTTAAAATTAGTTTTATTTCATTTGTAGTGTTCGTCTTAATATAATAAAAAATTTTGTAAACTGCAATAATTACGCTTTATAGATCATTAAGGTTTTTGCAAATTTTGTATGCTTTTCACAACTTGGCACCATTTTCTATTTGGTAGAGCCACGCTACAGCTGTATTATGATTATAGCACGAATAGATTGTTCCGTCCGGGAAAGGAATGGTCCTTTCCCGGTCAGGCCAACACATTCGTGCAGGCATTAAGCTGCTATTTTACGCGGGTATTATGATAGAGCGTGGGCTCCATCAATACCGACGGTAAAATAGCATCTTAATGCTTGGAATTGAATTGTTTTTCTTATGGTGAGTGTAGATAATCGGAGACCCTTTTTTATAGCATCTACTAATATACTAGCAGCACGGCTTTACCATATAGTAGACGTTTTACTGAAAACGAGGCATTTCATCCTAGTGCCTAACATCAGGGTTGAAAATGCATCTACATATTCATTCTTAATCGAGGATAGATATAGATGTATATGATTGCGATAAGAATTATTTCTTTTTTATCGAAAACGTAAAGTTGTTCAATACGTATAAGATACGTAGCATCATATTAGTCTGTGCGTATAAGCAAACTGCAATGTATCGTGATATCAGAACTGGGGATGTAGTCTTGTTTAGTAATTTAGCTGTAACCGGTAACCAACAGTGCTTGGGATATTTTGCAAAATTGAATGAAATTTGAAATATTAATTTATTTACTCAAGAATATATATACTAGATGACCGTTTGGCAAAAATAGGGTGTAACACGTGAACGGAGTAGAAGCCAATGGCAGTGATTTTTTACAAATATTTTAAATTAATTAACTAAATTAATTAAAATCTATCGAAATTCAAACTATATCCAGGCTACTTTACGAACGGCAATAAAACAATAAATTTAGTAGGCATTATCACGTCAACATAGACATTGTCATTTCGCAGTCACAGGCTCAAGGCCAAAGGGCAAAGTTACTGTTAACATATTTTTTACAAACTTTTAATTCAAAACTTTATGTTTTATTTTTTGTAAAATATCGGTGACACAGGCTGCTACCGTGTTTACAATGTATCTTATATAAATAAACAGAGACCGATTTTGCTAAAATTGAGATGGTTTTATGTCTGGTTGAGTTAAATAGGTTAACTATCACAACTAAGTGGGCTTTACAAATTTGGTCGTTAATAGCCGTTAAGCCTTGAACTTGGGGAAAACAAACATTTATGGCGGGGCTGTCGTCGTGCCACAAGCGAAACACCCCGAAGCCTAAATCACGCTATCAACATTCCGAATCATAAACAGTATAAATAGAACATCTCCGAAATATCACTCGGAGTGTTGGCCGCTCCCTGGGCAGAACACTTTGCCCGGCGGGAGATCTCCCCTTTTCCTTCCACGGCAACAGGGCCATACCACCCGACGTGGTCTGAACACGCAACCAACAACCTTCGGAAACTACAACTTCAGGCCTTCGGTATTATCCTCAAGAACTCCTACCATTCACTATTGAGGATCGTCTTCTGCAGTCTTCAGTTCCTGCAAGTCAGTCCAACTTGTCTTCATTTCGACTCACCGCAGACTTATAAGACAGACTTCTGGCACTTGCTCCGGCACATCGTTATCACCGGCATCACCTGCCAGTGCGTAGTACGGCATGCATTACACATCGGAATATCATTCGCACCAGTGTCACTTGCCCTTACGCACACAGCATGCATTCCCCACCGGCATTAAGGACGCACCGGCAATTGGACTGCACTGTCGACCTCCGGTCTGAGCAGGGAGGTGATATGGCGGCGCTGTCGTCGCGCCACAAGCGAAACACACCGAAGCCTAAATCACGCTATTAACATTCCGAATCATAAACAGTATATATAGAACATCTCCGAACTATGACGCGGAATATTGGCCGCTCCCCGGGCAGAATACCTTGCCCGGCGGGAGATCTCCCCTTTTCCTTTCTCGGCCACACATTTAAAAGCCTAGGCTACCTTTTATAATCCAAATTTACTACAGTGAACTTGGTATGTTCGATTTCAAAGCGGATGATTACTAATGATAACAAAATAATGACTTTTTAAATAAGTATTTTTATAACCTGTTTGCCTACGTTGTTTAACATCCAAAAATTGCAAAGCATTTCAACAAATACATAAGTACTCAAAATTATTATTTCTCATTAGGAAGGCGATACTTCGTTTAATTAATAAATGGTATTTACAGAAAAATAAAATTTATCAAAAGTTTATATTATAGTAACATGTTTTCATCTAGACCGTAACCATTACATATCACATATTCTATTCTAAATTAATTTAATTTTTTTATTGAAATTTAAAATATATATTCGTTTAACAAATGCCGTTTGGTATTTTTGTCTGTCTGTTTGGTTATTTTTGTTGACACTTAGAGCGTATGTCCTCTTGTTCTTAAGTGCTGTCATCTGTAGTCTCATTTTTAAGCCATTACATTCTCAGATGTTGAGTAAATCCTTTTTACAGGATCACAAAATTTTTTGTCCTTTACTTATACAAATGAAATTCTCTTTTGAATTTCGTCTTTTCAGTTATTTTACTTTTAAGCTTATTTTGCCTCAACAATGCACACACCTTCTATAACATCATGACTATTATATTTAAGCCCCACCCCCAGGCTCTCAACCATCTCCAGAAAACTCCATTTCACGGACAACAAATTGTAAGCATAACGTCTATTTCATAATTCTGATATAGACGACTTACTTTTGAAATATATCCTAGTCATAGCACCAAATCGTAACATAAAACTACGTGCTGTAATTGTGACAGCTTTAATAGTTATCTATCCCACTTGACCGTTACTTGACACCAAAAAATCAGTAATTCCTTCACCTTCTTACAGCAGTGTTTATGATTTTACAACAAAGTTCGCGAAAATACGTACGCCAAAGTTAAGCAAAATTTTTTTATATGGAGTAGTTGTACTACTTAAGAGTACATGATTGGTAATAAACCCTGGAAGGTCATCGCTACCATGCTATTTCTAATAAATATTTTCATAGTAATTGCACAAAATAATATATTTTAAATTAATCTTATTTAAAAAAATCCCACTAATATTTTGCTAATAATTTCACTGTTAAGATTTTTTAAGACAGACAGGTTCTTTATCCATTCTGTCAAAAGTGTAACCGTACATTATTTATCTATACAATAATTCGTACAATAAAATATTCGTGAAATTAATTTAACATTCAAATATATAAAATATAAAATTCCAGAATTATACATTTTTATTCACCTTATTTAGTTAACATTGTTATGTAAATCTTTTCAAATAGGCTTTCTTATGCCAAAATATAAATAATTTACCAACCAGAAAACTGTTAGCTTGCCGAAATTACTCCTTGGAAATGTTCTTGTTCAATGTCTCGTGTCAGTTTGCTGCATCTGGGGCCAATCTGCACCTACAATTTCTACCGCAGCAAAATAAATGGTTTGGATTTTCTCCTTTTAATTGGAAAAATAAAAAGAGAGTAATAGTGTTCGTGGTTGTCCGCTAAATAATGTATTTACGTATATAGTTTAACACGATAAACTCAAGAATATATTATTTTAAATTTTAAAATAAGGCGAATAATATTATAATGCTTGTTACTATTCCTTAACAATCGCTCAAAGCTTTGTAAACTTTGTAACATTTTAAGACAATTAGATATAAAAACTTTCTGTATTTTAATTACCCCGTCATGTCAAATTATGTAGATTACAAGAATAATTCCTTCAACGCTAGTCGGTTTATGATAAATACTTTTATATTTCATTACAAATAAATCACGCTAGCCACTCCATTTTAGATTCATATGTTTGTGTTAAGAGTAATCCTCCACAACAGCAGTCGACTTGCGGCTATGTATCTAGGATTTTTTTTTACTTACTTTTTTTAAATAAATAATATGTGGCAATATGAAATGAAAAGAAAATATTAAATATTTATTTATTTGTACTATTTTAATGTTCTTTTTACGTTTGTAGTATTTTAAAATCTATAAACTCCTTTTTACATACATTTGTTGTTTCATTGTTATCACTTATACTAAAAAACAAAGTAATGTATCAATCACCTTTTGTACACTACTCATACGAAGTAACAAAAAATAATCAACAATGATAGTAAAATCACGATATAATAAATCAAACTAAGTTCATCTTTGTTTTCATCACACATCAATTTGGGTGCAACTTCTGATGTCGCCGGCGGCGACTTATTACTATAAGTAAATTAGTGAAGTGACATCTATCTAGCGCTCTCCGAATTTGTACGGTGCTCGGAGTTGACTCGGTAACTCGGTAAAAATTATTTCCATTCGATTACCGAGTTCGACATATTCACTCGATTCACTCGAGTGAAAGAAAACAGCGATTGAGTCGCATCAATATTGTAAGAATAAAGTCTGTGGTTATTTACTTTTTGATGGTAGCAAACGAGCAAAATTAAAATTATAGACATGTGTAAATCATTCATTTCTCGTGATCGAATCATTTTAGTACATTTCGTAACACGTACCGGTACATTCGGATCGATCATTTAAATGGATCATTTCGGGCTCCAGTACCCTACACTAAAAACAATTCATTAACATCATTCGGGATTCGGTCCGTTTTCAACTCATTCACAATTCACACCAATCACGAGTTAATAAATTTCCGTCAATTGTTTGTATTTTTTTATTTTATTTATAGGATAGGGTGACAAACGAGCACACAGTCCACCTGATGGTAAGTGGTTGCTGTGGCCCATAGCTACATCTATCCTCGATTACGAATCAAAATGCAGATGCGTTGTCACCCGTGAGGACTAAGATGGAATGCCTCGTTTCCAGCAAAAAGGGTCTCCGGTTCTCTACACTCACCATACGAAATACAGCAGCATTAAGCTACTATTTCACGCTGGTATTCTGTGAGAGCGTGGTCCTTCCCCGGTCGAGCCGACTCATTCGTGCTACAACTATACTATTAATATAACTGCAGCATGGCTCTACCACGTAGAAAACGTTTGTGATTGGTTGTACCGGAACATTAAGAAACAAATGAATGAATCATTAATAATTTAAAATGTACCAGCTCAAAGGAACGAATCATTCATGATTGACACATGTCTATAAAATTATATACTTTTTTGTTTGCAAGACAATAAATATCGTCTCATCAATGCAAAAGTGTTTAAGAGAATACGGATATTATCCAACAGATTGGCCTAATATTAATATTCCACATTACGTATGTATTTCTCTTTTTATTTTTTGTGGTAAAATTCGCAAATAAAGCTGACAAGTTTAGGTCAATTAATACAAGAGTTTACTTTTCCACCTAGATTTTGTGAAAATCTATTATTATGTTGAATTACCTAAAATAACTAATATGACAAACAGATCTTGAAACCTTATTAGTGCGTTAAAAGTGACAAAGTATTAAATTTATGTTGCTTGTGTAATCTAAATTAAATAATAGATGGAATAAATACACAAAAAAAGTTTTTGTGTATGTTAAAAGAAAATTAGATTCTTTGGATCGAGCGCCTTAAGGAGCTTCTTCATTTGATGCAACTTCATAGGCTTTGAATTGCGATTTATTTAGCCGCATTTTTGTACAATTACGTGTCTTATGTGTTCAGCAAGTTTAAATGGCTTATTTGGTAAGCATTTTTTTAAAGGATAGGGTGAGAAACGAGCACACCGTCCACCTGATGGTAAGTGGTTGCTGTGGCCCATATAAATCTACATCTATCCTCGATTACGGATCAAAATTCATATACGTTGTCACCCTTGGGGACTAAGACGGAATGCATCGTTTCTAGTAAAAAGGGTTGCATGTAATGGATCCTGGATTTACACCAGCCGTAGCAGTTGGACAATATATATATATATATAGTATATATATATATATATATATATATATATATATATATATATATATATATATATATATATATATATATATATGTATATATATATATTTGTGTGTAAAAATGTGGTAATTGCATGTATCAGAAGCAAATATAAATTTTGAATAATAATATATTATAGTATATAAGTGTGTATAATAATATAGTGTAATGGTTATAGTATTGATGCTATTGGACCATGTCCAATGATAGAATCAGATGCTTCTATTATGCTTAGATTGCTGTGTTGTGAACTCTGCAGAAAGGAGTATTATTTTGGCATCTAAGATCTATATACACTTAATATAAATATATTTTTTTCTCCTACATGAAACCAGTTAAAACAAAATGTAAGAGAAATTTTACATTGATTAATACTGTTGATGTTAATCAATAATTACCTCTTCTGTGTTTGATAAACTGGAGCTAATTAATGCTTATATTTTTATAGCAATTTTTTATTTAACATACAGCGGATATAACAAAACACTGACAGAAGACAGACACTATATTTTACCGTAACTGGTGAAAAGATTTTTCCATCGACCGTTATGTACCTATAAATGCCGAATATACCTACAACTTTGTTTTATATGTACTATAATTATTTAACAGTGCAATATTTTAACTTATATTACCGGGAAAATTACTATAAAATCGCGTTCAGTTCATATTTAGGTTATGTTAGATTTATATTTATTTTGCTAATTTCTTAGTACTCTGTTTAAATACAGTAAAACTAATAACTATTGCCATTACGTGGTCAAAAACAGTAAAAACACAATAAATGAATCTTCACTATACCTTTTCCTTTCAGTGAAATTTCTTTTTTTAAATGTGTTACCACTACATCTGATGATTTTAAACACATGAGACTAACATCGAAGGATTTACACAAATGTCATTTAGATTTCTCAGTTGCAAAATAAAAAAAGATTGAATTTAATTCCCTGTACTGTGTAAAGCTTTCAAAGTCAACAAATTTAACATGCCAGTTTAAAGCTCAAAATTCCATTCCTAATCGAAAGCAACACATTACTTGAGTCGCACAAGTTTGGTGAATGAGGGATACTCGTATTGTGTCTTGTTGTATTAAATGCTGCATATTTCGTACTTGATTAGATAGACACAGGATGACAGTTATTATAACGTTGCTTTTTACCATTTAAATACTTCCGGTTTTTGTTGTAAATTTTTTAATATAACACTTTGTATAGTAACCAAAGCTCAACTTCTAGTGGTCAACGTTCAATTGTGTACGCGAGCACAGGTGCACTCTTACTTTCCTCACTCTCATAATCCTATGGGATGGCAATCCGATACCACCGGAGCCACACCAATGTAGGACCAACGGTTTTACGAACTTTACGTGCTTTCTTGTACATGGGGATTCGAACTCAGGACCACAAGACGATCAGGACATGCTAACGGCCATTAGCATAACAAGACAGTTGAATCGTTACTATAGCCTAGTGTTGGCATAGTCATATAATTTGACAGCAGCAATTTTCATCAAAAGCAAAATTTGTTCAAAGTGACGAAAACAAGTAGAGATGTAAAATTCTATATTATTGGAGCGTTAACAGAGTAATGGTAGTACTATACCGCAACGGACACCTACCTGCCAAGTTTTTTTCGTAATTTATCGTGCCGCGTGAGCTATAAGAGTCATATCACGTCGTCATTTGAGCCGAGATGAAAGTTAACGAGCCGTAGGCATGTTAGAAAATATACCTTTCGTGAGGGGCTTGGAAGCATTTACCATGGAGTGACCAACAATGGTTTTTGGTGCTATTCACCGATGAATCCCGGTTTGGGTTTCATTTGGATTCATGAAGAACATGCGTTTGGAAAACTCCAGTAAGAGTTAGCCGTCTATGGCACCCTCAGGAGGTTCACTCATACCAAGGTGGGACAATCACAGTGTAGGCAGAAATTACAAAACAAACTGTTCAATCCTGTTTTAATTAGTTTCAGTTAATTTTCAATATAAATAGGGCGGAAGTGCGTAACCAACCCAGGTGAGGTTCTAGGCCAAAAAGGAGCCTTACAATCTTGTAAAATAATTATTGCATATTTCAGCGTGCGTGACGTGATTTGCATTTAAACATTAATAATTGTATCTCTACATCAGCCATTAATAGTCCACTGTTTTAAGATTTGGATTGCTTTATAACATCTGTTATATTCACAGTACCAGACGCCTTGCACTTTAACGCTGCTTCCCATTGCGATCTGGGAATTAAACGTCTTGCTAAGACGAAACGGTTATACCCTCAACTATTATAAGCCATAAGACCCTAATTCGTAGTTAATTCATATTAATTTCATTTCTATAAAAAAAATTAAGTGTTTGCTTTTACTCTGTTTTTAATTATGTAATAGCAGGTACAACTTTCATTTTTGTTATCATTAACTACAAAAAGGCGTCAGATTTCTATTTCGTTATTGTATATTTTCCATGATAATTAATAATTTTTTGTGTCCAACTGTTTTAAGTGTTTTATAAAAATACATTATTTCTTTACTTTCTTACAGTCACTTTTTTGCATAGGATCTTTTTAACATATTTAAATTAATAAATTCTGTAACAAATTCATTCAGCTTCACTCGAAATTCGTTTATCTTATGTACGAATGTACACACGATAACCAATATTTAGACTTTCGCAAATACACACGTATTACCAAGGCTATAATAAACACCACATGTACTTCAATGAATAGATAGATCAAACCGTAGGACATCATTTGAAAATGTAATTTACTATGAATAGGGAAACATACCCTATTATTCTATTAAATGATTTCAGAATAATGTACTCTAATTAAAATGAAAACAATCCCGGTCCTCAATATTTGCAGACAACATTTTATATAAACATTGGATTTTTTTTTACTTGAAAGTGCATATCTCCTCTATATAATATAAAAATCAATTGCTAGCCGTCTCGTATAAACAAAATAATGACTGAACCGATTTTGATGTTTTGTGTGTGTGTGTGTGTGTGTTTGAGCGACTCCTTAGAAGGTAAAGATTCACAATTGGACCCGGAAGCTGGCACTGTTGTCAAGATCCAGAAATCACCCGTGCGAAGCCGGGGCGGGTCGCTAGTATAAATTAAAAACAAACTATTTACTAACATTTATCCATTAAGTAAGCACTTACTTTTTACATACATACTACCACCATTGGTAGCACGGCCTATATCCGTGTAACGTCCACTGCTAAACATAGGCTTCCCAAAATAATACTTCATAAGGAGGATATTTGCCATAGATGCCACTCCTAGCTTACGGGTTAGCAACGGCAGTTTTTTTTTTATGAATTTGTTTTATTTCGAAACCTAGGGAATGGTATGGGATAGTGAATCAATTACGCCGCCACGATACGGCGTAATATATACATATTTATTTATTATAAAAAAAATATTTTCGTAGTTTTTGAATGTTTAAATTCTTTGTAAACTAATTCCACTATTGAGTATATGCTGCCCATATTTTACTTCATAAGGGGGATATTTCCATAGTTGCTACGTTTGGCAAACAGGATAGCAACCGCAGTTTCTTACGTTTTAGTTGTTATTAGGAACATCTCCTGGCTTGCCTGTTGCTTCTTATGACATCTACGAAGGAACACACAAAAATTAAGAAACCACGAAGGGAGGAAAAGTCTTTTTTCTTCTCCTTTGTAAGTCCGCAAAAGTCCACAGCTGGATATGGACCGTTTTGGGGAGTACTTATTTGCCATGATCATCACGCTTGCTGGTCGGATTGACGTCACAGAACCAGACGTCTCACACCTTTGATGCTGGGTATTTTAGGTACGTCTGAGTTAAACGGGATGGTTTATACTGATATCAATCGAAAACCATAAAATTTCCAAAAGGTGCTAGTATAACTGTCTGGCTCTCACGTCTAAAATTTTCTATAATCGCCTTATACGACACCCACGGGATGAAATGAAGTGATTGACTTCCTTACGTTGCTACTACATGGCACATATTTCTATTCCTAATTAACTATCGTACTGCGTACATATTAATTGATGTAATGAAGACCTGGTAAGAGATGAAGAAAGTCGATGTCTGCATCCATTGCTACTTCCGACCTCAACGCATAAACTTATTTGCGTACAGGAAATGTAGTTTTTTTAGAGATGTAGTAGCTCAAAAAATAAGCACATAGTATAACTGCATGATATGACAACAAATCGCATTCGATCCCAACTGGCACTAATGGATTTTATAATTACAATTTTACCTGGCAGTAAAGAACCACCGCAAACCCTTCGTAATGAGCAGAAACTTATACCCCACTGTGAATCGTGTGTAGGTTTTGCTTTCCGCATGCTGTATCTATTTGTGCGACTACAATATATTCTGCGTAGAGCTTAAGTTACTTTAAAATAACAAAGTTTCTGATATAAATAAAAATATGTATTAAAAATTGTAATAAAACAAGACCAAAATGTACCAGTTTCCTTGCTATTTTTCTTCAACGCCTCGCACAAGGTAAATCATTTATTAAAACTGCAATTAGCGATGTCATCGATATCGCTAAGGATCAAATTCGTGTTGCTCGGATACTATAAAATTTATGTCGGGCACCCAAGCCCCCAATTTACTAGAAATAACATATTGTTGTTATACCAACACCGTTTACCTTCATATTTTTAACTGTTACATTGTAATAAACTCTTTTATTAACACTAACAATTTGTGGTAAAACCCCACTTTTTTGCTTAGAAGTAGAACCCAGGGTTTTGGCTTAGGCCCAGCGGTAAGTTGTAGAACTAAAAGAGTATTCTTTAATACATTTCTGCCGCCAAGCGGCTGAACTTGCACTGCTGTGTTCCGGTTTAAAGCGTATTGATAGCCAGTATTATTACAATGATAAATCTGAATAATAAATCTGAATTAGTAGTAGTTGAATTAGTATTAGACTTCAAAAACACTTAAATTAGTTACAGCTAGATAAAAGTCATATCGGTTTAAAAAATTATCAAAGTAATGTTACAGCAAGCGGGTTTCTGCGCAGTTCTCTTTTCTGTATAGCAAGACCAAATGGTAATATTTTGTAGAAAATGGCGGTCTTGTCACCGACAGAGTACTTTGTACGAGCTTGAACAGTAATAAGTCTGTATATATTTAAGACAGATACGTTTCACTCCCGGGAGAGTCAGTTAGACCCCCGTTAGTTTATTATAAAAGTGGAAAAGATGGTAAAAATATCTATCTTTTACAATGCTTATAATTTTAATCAAAGAAATTGTTAGTGGTATTTAATATAAAGTCATACATAAAATCTTTTTAAATTCTCTTTTTAACTTAAATATTGGAGAACGTTTAATACGACTTTTCTGAAGTCTCATTCAATCCAATTTTCTATGAGTGTAAATACTGTTTAAGAATTATGAATAAAATTTTGAAACTAATGTTGATAGTATTTCGTATGAATAACAGTTACACAATTAGTTAGTTTCAAAATATGCACGGATATATTTTACATATAAATGATTCTTATAATTTTCGTACATTATGAAGTTTTGCGCATAAACCAGCTATGTCAACCATAAAAGATAAAAACGGAGTTGAAAAACGCTTGTTGATCGCTTCGAAATATAAATATTTTGACTACAAGCAACATTTAAAAGCTACATTTCTTTGTTTTTAAAACAAACGCCTCACGTTACACTTACGTCGTGTGTTTTACCGTTTCTTTTAAAAAATAACAATGGAACGCCAGGTTTCTGTTCCGGTCTGGGCGCCGAGACGCATATCTGATACAGGAATTCAGAAGAAAGGGAAAGAGTTTATTTGTAAGGCTTCAGGCAGAATGTTTTGTTTTACTATTTCACTGTTTTCATAAAATTGTCATCATATATTTACGATTTTTTATATTATTATTTTTTTCCTATGGTAGTTTAAATTCATCAGCAGCACCTTCTTGCAAATAAGAAGTCTAATATAGAACAAACTTTTCCCAAAAAGGGTAAGTAGTTGTGTAATTATCAACATAATAAGTAGGTCTTAGCTAGTAATTACGCTTCACTCAATCTATAAAATAATGTCACTTATTAGCCTATTTTTGTGTATTCTCCTATAACATTAAATAGGTACTCGAGAAGTTTTCCATAAAATAAATAATTTGTTGAAGTAGGTCTTATTTTTCGTTTTAGAAAATGCTATCTAATAATCACCATAACAATCAGAACCCACCTCAAGACATTAGGCCTCTCTTAGGTATTGACGCAAAGCACACTGCATATGCACAGCATGAATGCAGCCACCTGCATCCATCGATTTCATGCATTTCTTACCAGGTCATCACTCTATCGAGTAGGTGGTCACCCTACACTCCGCTTACCGTATAAGGCTTCCACTCGAGAACGTTTCTTCTCCATCGGTTGTCGGTTCTTTGAGCTATATCACCAGCCTATGTGATGTAAGCAACAGTCAAAATATCAAATGTAATTTTGATCCATATGATGTAATAAAATTAAATGTATCGTGAGTACGGAGTTGCTCTGGAGACGTTTTAGAATGATACCGTATAGTGGTGGTCTAACAATACCCATTACCACATATCGTCCTGTAGAAGTCGTAAGAGACGAAAGAGGGAAATCGGAAGAGAAAGATGGGCAGTAGCGTCTTCCCGATAACCACTCAAAATTATAAAAAACTGCGGTTGTCAACCCGTCTACATGGTATGTATACCGTATAATGGTCTGGTATAGACGAGGTCGAGCGGGCATGCCAGGGAGTAGTTATCATCCTTTCAGAAATAATGGGTCAATGTGTGAAAGAGTATGAATATGTAAGCCTAAGAATGTTATGGATACGAATGAAAGTGGTCTTAAGCAAGTTGTTTGTTTTAGGTGTCTATGCCCCAGACATGTCTAAGCCCACTTATATCCGAGAGCAGTTTTGGGAAATGCTAAGTATGGTGTTAATGAAATGTAAGGGAAATGAAAATATTATTATGCTAGGAGATTTTAATGGAAGAGTTGGGGTTAAGAGGTTTGGTTATGAAAGGATATTGGGAACGTTTGGTGATGAAGGTATAAATAAGAATGGTGAAAGCCTTCTCACCGTATGTGTGAATAATATTTTTGTGACGAACACTTCCTTTCGCCACAAGAAGTTTCACATGTATACTTGGGAAAGAGGTGATGATAGGAGCATGATAGATTTCATAATTGTGAATGAAAGAATTAGGAGCGCACGTGGTAAATACAAGGGATTGCCGGGGGTCGAACGTAGGAACGGATCATTATTTGGTTTTATGTCGAATGAATGCTCTATTCAGGCGTTGGCGCCATCGGACATCTGTGTCTACCACTGTGTTACAGCGCATTAGAACAGAAAAGATACAAGATGAAGGTGATAAAAACAAGAACAAATGTAGACTGAAAGAGAATATAAGTGGTTTGGATGAATTATGTATGAATGAGTTAGACTTAAGGATGCAGCTACCGAAGTATGTGGTGTTAGTAAGAGAACGAGTGAAAGGAAAAATAATACGTTATGATGGAATGGTGAAGTACGTATGGAAGTTGAAGCAAAGAAGAGAGCATGGCTAGATTTACTAGCAAAAATGGCTGCTAATTCTGGCAGTACGAATGATAATATTGAAAGAAAGGAGTCAGTTTTTAGACATCTAAATAAGAGAGTAAAAGAAGTAGTTGCAAGGAAAAAGCAAGAAAGAACGGATAAGAATGATAAAAGCATATCGGATAATTTCCAGGGAAATATTGAAATGTTCTGGAAACTCGTAACAACTGCTAAGGGACATTCAAAACAGTGCATGTGCAATGCATTCAATAAGATACGAGAATGGCTATATTCTTAATGATGAAGTTTTGAGTTTATGAGTGAGGAAATGACGTGTGATCTAAATGAAATAAAAACTTCGAAATAATAGGAAAGAGGTAGCAAGATAAGTATAGATAAAATAATGAAAAGCATGAAAGCAGGTAAATAAATGGTAGCAGGCCTGCTGCACACCTTGTTTAATTTATGCTAGGAACTAAAGCGTCTACCGGTAGACTGGTGCAAAGCAGTGATAGTTCCAATATATAAAACAAAAGGGTTACAGTAGGACTGTAAAGACTACTGTGGTATCAGCCTTCTTAGCATTGTGGGAAAACTGTGTGCTAAGGTACTAATTGAAACGGTCATGAAAGAAACTGATGGAAAATTTGGGACGTGCAAGCAGGATTTAGAAAGGGAATGGAGTGTACAGATCAAGTTTTTTCCATGCGCATGATTGCGAAGAAGTTTTTGACCGAAAACCAACAAGTTTTTAGTGCATTCATTGACCTGGAAAAGGCCTACGACAGAGTGAACAGGGATGTGGTTAGGCAAACACTGAACTCATTTATGTTGAGCGCTGGGTTGATACAGACATTAAAGTAACTTTATAGGATCTCTAATCTCTCTCTAGTGCTTGTGCTAGGATCGACGGGTCTACTCGGATTGTTTTGGCATCCATAAAGGTTTCAAACAGGGCTGTGTGGCTTCCCGTAGCTGTTCAACCTATTCATGGTTAGTTAGGATAGTTGTTTGAATAATTTGAAAGTAGATGAATGCGGATTAAGAATGGGTGGGTTAAACGTCAAATGCCTTTTGTACACTGATGATCAAGTTATTCTTGCATCGTCGGTGGCCTAGTTGCAAATTATGGATACATTAATGAACAGATCATTAAAAGACAGGTGTATGAAAGGTAACGCGAGTAAGACGAAAGTTATAGTTTTTGAAACAGAAGAAAGTAAAACGATATGTGAAATAAGAATAGAAGAGGAGTATATCGAGTAAGTAGATGAGTTTTTATATTTGTGATGCGTATTTAGCAAGGTTGGGAGATATGATAAAGATATAGAACGAGGAGTGAACGCAGGAAATAGAGTAAATGGGGCCCTACACTCTATAATAGTCTGTAGAAAGGCTGGCGAAAGGCGATTCCGTTGAGATTTTTAAAAAAATCTTTAGGCTATATAGTATAATAATAAATAGGTATTTTTTTGTATGTGGATACTATTTCGGGTCGCTAAAATTCCTAGTGGACCCAAAAATGATTGTCACCTTTGACGCATGAGCATTATTATGTGCTATATAGTGCTGTTATTTTCAATCTCTTACTTTTGTCGACCAAATGTTAAACTAATAACCAGTATATGCTGTTTTTGCATTAGTAGACAGTCACTAGTAGAGGGAGATCTACTTACACTGAATTTTTTTTAGGTTATTGGCATTATACGCTAAAAAATCGTTGACTGAAAAGCTGTCTTCCAATCGCTAATCAAGAAATAAATCTGTAACTATGCTCTCGGCAACTAGGCACCGAATTATTCAGATCTACCCATAAATAATAATATCTTACTTTTCGCTATCTCCAATATTCATCCAATATTTTCATTAAGTTCGGATACATGCTCCAACTCAATTACAATTAATTACGCAACATTTTATTATATCATCACACATTATACGGTTGTCTGATAGTGTTATATGGGTATGTGATGGGCACATATGGCCGTCAATTAATATTATATTCAGGAATGGAGTTTAATTCATGATAATGTACTTTTAAATATCACACAGGGCTCGAAATCGGATATCCTATTTTAATTACATTTTCTCGTAGTATCTAATCAATTACACGCACTATGTCTAGTAAAATTAAATTAATTCTTTAGATTTTCATCCAAACGGATCCGTGGCATATTAGCTTAGAGTGTATGAGTTACAGCGCTAAGGTCCACTGGTTCAAATCCTGTACGATACAAGTATTTGCATGTCCTACTAATAATTGTTCTGGGTCTGGATATTTGTCTTTGTGAAATTTATGTACATAAACTACGATACAGGAGGAAATACCCATGAAGCAGAAAAAGCGTATTCTTGTAGTACATTCATTTTGATAAATAATTCAAAAATATGGAATACAAAGAGGATGTACGATTTTCGGCCTTTTTCACATTATGTATCATTAACCTCAAACATATCGTACCAATAAATTGTAAACGAAAAGGAAGGATTTAAGTAAATAAGGCAAGCATTGGATAGAGATAAAATACGGTCGAATGATATCTATTCCTTGTACATCTGATTACTATATATGTCCGATATACGGACGTCCCATAGCTAAGGGTATATATGCATATAGCACGATGGTATAAAAATGATAAGCACACATATACACCTAACAACTATAGGAATAAAAGTTTAATCATGATACTTTATTATATATATCTGTAAGTATCTATTTTCTGCGTCACTAATGTGTGGTTATTCACTTTTTTTCTAATCTACCCCTGCTCGAGCACACTTTCCCGTTTTCATCAATGAATAAGTCAGTAACCGCTACAATCTGATTGTTTTCATAGACGAGCAGGTCATCTCGTAAGCGTTTTCTAGAGTTTCCTCTTCTTCAACTATCATTATCGGAAGTTTACTATTAATGGTATCTTGCCCACCTTTCTCCAATTATAGTAATCATCATCATTATCATTACCTACATCCCTTCACAAGTCCACTGCTGAACATAGGCCTCCCCCAAAGAATGCCACAAAGCACGTTCCTGAACCACCTGAATCCATTAACTTCCTGCATGTCCTATCAGGTCGTCACTCCATCTAGTGGGGATAACCCTAAACTTCGCCTACTGGTCCGAAGCCAGAAGCTTTTTTCCCCATCGGTTGTCGGCTCTTAGAACAATGTGGCCGGCCTATTTCCACTGCGGCTTAATAATCTATTGAGCTATGTCGGTCACTCTGGTTCTTCTGCAGATATCCTCATTTCTAAGTTTATCTCGCATTGAACATTCTCATACGGTCCACGTCTCAGTTCCATTTTTCAGGTTTTGATGTATAGCTGACGAGATGTGTCGTGATTTCATTAAAGTTACCCAGCCAAGTTGAATCAGTTGAACGCTCGGCTGAAGTTGGACTTATGTAGTTGGACTATTTGTCCCAAGTAATAAAACTCGGTAAAAAATGGTGTGATATGGACGCTACGCATGATTCTTTTGTACATGTTCATCTTAAGACCTATCCATTGGGAGGCATTATTTAGGTCACTGAGCATAGTGCTTTGGTCCTCCAGTGATTCTGTCATAAGGACTATATCGTCGGAAAATCGAAGGTGAGTGATGTACTCGCCATTGGTGATAATACCATATCATTTCCAGTTCGGTAGCTTGAAAACGGCTTCCAATGCAGCAGTAAAGAGTTTCGGGGATATAATGTCACCCCGTATTACACCTTTCTACAGTTGAATAGGTTTTATACTCTGATTCTGTACTCGGATGGCCGTTGTAGCCCGACTGTACAAGCACTTTACCACCTCGACAAACTGACATTCAACTTGGCACCGGTGAAGAGACTGTAGCACCGCCCAAATTACGAAGGAGTTGAAAGCTCTCTCATAGTCTTCATACGCTAGGCAAAGTGATAGATTGTACTCTTCGGTCTTCTGTACAATTTCCCGAAGGGAAATATTAATTATATATGATGTCAGTGGTAATAAAGCCCTTTCAGAAACCGGCTTGATTGATAGTCTGGAAGTCATCTAGTCTGCGTTGGAGACGATTCGTAATGACTTTCGAAAACAGCACGTAGACGCGGCTCAGAAGGGAAACCAGTATGTAGTTCTTTGAGAGAACGTTGTTACCTTTCTTGAAGAACAAGACTGCTGCCACCTCTGCTTCACGCCTCCGTAGCAGTGCCACCATGGAGGACGGAGTTAAAGACCTTCTGAAGGACTTCAAGTACTCGCTCGCAATTATTTATCTGGTAGTGGATCCACACGTAGGCCCCTCCCCATTCTAGATTTTGCCACCGTATAGTATAATTTTAAAATATTTTAATTTTGTCGAGTTGAATTTTCAAATTGTTTGGTTATTTCTTCAGGCAATTTATTCATAATTTTTGGAAGAGAGTACGTTCAGACCCGTTTACCGTATTCATTATTTGCTTTTGGTAGTTTAAACAAAGGCGAGTAATAGGTAAGTTTTTGTAATAGACTCATATTTTGTTCACAGTAATCAGAGGCAACAGCTCATCATATCGCACATTGCTTTATCAAATATTATGTAATATAATATTAATGACTACAATATTGGAATAACATATCATGCCTGGGTTTACATTTAATTTAAATTTTATATGGTACAATTATCTTTATTAATCGTTTCTGTATAGTAAACATTTTTAAAGGTAATTTTTTTTAAGTAATTCATTATCTGATTATATAGCAGAGTCGGCCGATGCCATATGTCAAAGTCGTGTAAGGCAATTTGCGCCTCAATATGCGCAATTTAGCCATAAAAGTTCTAAGTTTAGTGCACACGGAATTCACATGTGTGAAGCAGTTAAATTTATGATCAATCTTAAGACATATCTCTCTAAAGATAGATACACATGTTCTTTAAGATTTTCAATCGACTTTCGGTCACAGACATTCAAGCATTGATGCATACACTGGTGTTCACGACCTACGAATTTTGGTGTTCCTTGTGTTTTTAAGTCGGTGAATGTATGTGCATGAGTTTAGTTTTTTTGATGATTGATTGTTAAACCAACATTTTGTGCCCATTGACATAACAGGTTAAACTAATTTTGCATCGGCTTCTCCGCAGTAGTTAGATTCCTGTGTGCCGCGATAACACAGATGTTGTCAGCAAATGGGTACACTGAGGCATGCCGGAATAAATTACACATATCGTTGACGTATAGAAGGTACTCAGTCAAACCTTGGCACTAAAACTACCAATAATAAATATCTGGCATTATCCATAACTATTTCATTGTAAATTGTTTGAGTAAAGATTCTTAGGTGCGTAGCTTAGAAATTTACTTGTATGAACAGTAGTACCTTATTCACTAACAAGAGATACAAAACGAAATATAAGCTGGCAACGTCGCATTTGCACGCACGAAAGCACTCTGGACTTCAAAATGTCGACGCAATAGATAAATTGTGCTCGATATATGGAGGAAGCCAAGAATACATCATCGTAAATTAGAGGTCATAAATACGTGAGTGCAACTGCAAGAAGAATATTGCCATTGAAAAATAATGTTATCGGAACGTGAAATACGTCACTGAGTAAGAAATCAAAAAATTAAACAATATTTGCAGAGGGATGACAAATAATTTTGAACGAATGCGGGTACGTTTCACTGACGAACATGATGTTAAAAGTGTTGCCAGATGTAATATGCATATACCACCTTGCCAGGCAGACGTCGTTCTGTCCTTTTCGACAACCCTTTGTTATGTCCTATTCAAAATTCCAAAAGTAGTTTAGGATTCCATCGTGGACAAACAACGTGACACGTTATTTATATATATATATATATATATATATATATATATATATATATATATATATATATATATATATATATAAATAATACCGGATTGGAATGTTTTATCACGTTTTGCAATGCAGACGCCCAATTTTACAAAAGTCCAATAAAACATCTTAAGTATTATATATATATATATATATATATATATATATATATATATATATATGTATGTATATATATATATATATATATATATATAAACAATAATATATATTATATACAAACAATGAAATTGTGCGGTGTTATATTAAAGTTTACGTAGTGCGCAAAGATTATACGAAAGTGAAGTGCGATAATCTAAATAGTGAATATGAAGAAAGATGGATCGCGTATGGAGGCCCTAACAAACTTGCTTGAACTTTCATCGTAAAAATTTTCTATGGGGTGAAATAAATAGTCGTGTTTACGTCATTGAGGCCCAAAGTTTTGAAGACCGCCAGAGTAAATATACTTCACGGAAGTTAAAAGTGCCCAGCATAGGTAACAAGTAAAAAATTTTACGTGGTAGAGCCATGCTGCAGTTATATTAGTAGTATAGTTGCAGCACGAATGGGTCGGCTCGACCGGGGAAGGACCACGCTCTCACAGAATACCAGCGTGAAATAGTAGCTTAATGCTGCTGTATTTCGTAAGGTGAGTGTAGAGAACCGGAGACCCTTTTTACTGGAAACGAGGCATTCCATCTCAGTCCTCACGGGTGACAACGCATCTGCATTTTGATTTGTAATGGAAGACAGATGTAGATGTCTATGGGCCGCAGCAACCACTTACCATCAGGTGGACTGTGTGCTCGTTTGTCACCCTATTCTATAAAAAAAAAATAGTTTAAGGAAACTTTCTCGCTATGCATAAAGAAAAACGAAATTTTGAGGTACCATTATCACTAATTATTGGGATAACTTGCGTAATTTAGTTTTAAATAGTTTATTCCAATTTTTTTAAATACGCCATTATAATGACAGCTGTCGGTTATGTTGTGTGGTAAGCAATTTTTTTTTAATTTTTTTTGACGATCCTAAGCCCGTTTAAAGTGTGAAGGAAAAATTGGAACTACAATTCGCGTCGTGTAAGTTATTAACTTAAGCATTAGCAGTATGCTTGTCACTAAGAAAATAAATAGTTTGCAAAAACTTAAGAAACGAAAACGTATATAGAATCGCACACACGAAAGCGCGCGTACGCATAGATGTTGCCTAGAAATCACATTCAATTTGGAATAATATAAATAAAAGTTTTCATTTCCATTATTTTTCTCAAGGCATACTAAATAATATAGTAATTGGAGCCTCGTGCCTAGTTTTGCTCCGTCCCCCTTGTGCTCTAATCCAGAATCCCGAAACCTTTCAGCTCGAGTTACGTAACTGCTTTCAGTGTCCAGAAGATTGCAATGCAGTGGACGATATGAATGACAAGCTCATGGAAACTGTCCATGCGGTGGGAGCTAAGTTCGGCAAGACCCGCCGCAGAAGAACACACTCTTAATCTCATGGCTGTTAGACGGGAGATGAGGCTGCAATCGTCAACAGATTTGACAGCGGCATGCGGCGAGACTTACGCAACTTTAATACTGCTCGTATTGAAGAAGCGATTGAGCGGAACCAGGGCCCCAAAGTCTTTGCCAGAGATCTGTCTGCCAGTAAGAGCCAACTGTCAAAGCTGAAGACTGAGTGTGGCAGCATCGTTTCCAGGACACCTGAGAATCTGAGTGAGATTGAGAGGTTCTATGGGCAGCTGTACAGATCATCGTTAAAGCCACACGCAAGTGCCAGTAGCGATCCAAGAGCAAGTCTTATCTGACCTATTCCGATGATATCCCAGACGTCAGTCTGAGCGAGATTAGAATGGCTCTCCAGCACCTTAAAAACGGCAAGTCCCCGGGCGAGGATGGAATTACAGCGGAGCTTCTGAAAGCTGGTGGAAAACCAGTACTTGAAGTCCTTCAGAGGCTCTTTAATTCCGTCCTCCATGGTGGTACTACTCTGGAGGCATGGAGCAGAAGTGCGGTGGACTTGTTCTTCAAGAAAGGTGACAACGCCCTCTTGAAGAACTACAGACCGATATCCATTCTGAGCCGCGTCTACGTGCTGTTTTCGAGAGTCATTACGAATCGTCTCGCACGCAGACTCGACGACTTCCAGCCTCCCGAACAAGCCGGTTTCCGTAAAGGCTTTAGTACCGTAGACCACATACATACCCTTCGGTAAATTGTACAAAAATCCGAAGAGTACAATCTACCAATTGCCTGGCGTATGTGGACTATGAGAAAGCCTTTGATTCCGTCGAAATTTGGGCGGTGCTACAGTCTATTCAGCCGAGCCAAGTTGACTGACGGTATATCGAAGTACTGAAGTGTTTGTACAGTAGGGCTACGATGGCTATCCGAGTACAGAACGTAGTACGAAACCTATCCGACTGCAGAGAGGTGTAAGACAGGGTGACGTTATTTCCCCGAAACTCTTCACCGCTGCATTGGAAGACGTTTTCAAGCTACTGGACTGGAAAGGATACGGTATTAACATAAATGGCGAGTACATCACTCAACTACGATTTGCCGACGATATAGTCCTTATGGCAGAATTCCTTCCAACGGATAGGTCTTAAGATGAACATGGACAAAACAAAGATCATGTTTAATGTCCATGTCACACCTATGCCGGTAGTTGTTGGGAGCACTAAGCTCGAAGTTGTTGACGAGTACGTTTACCTGGGACAAATAGTCCGACTAGGTAAGTACAAATTCGACCTAGAGGTCAACCGACGGATTCAACTCGGCTGGGCAGCATTCGGGAAATTACGACACATCTTCTCGTCAGATATACCCCAAAACCTGAAAACTGAGTTGTACAACCAATGCGTGTTGCCAGTGATGACATATGGAACTGAGACGTGGTCCTTCACTGCTGGCCGTATGAGGATGCTCAAAGTCGCTCAACGAGCTATGGAGAGGGTTATGCTCGGAGTTTCTCTGCGTGATAAACTTAGAAATGAGGATATCCGCAGAATAACCAGAGTGACTGACATAGCCCAACGGTTTAGTAAGCTGAATTGGCAATGGGCCGGCCATATAGCTCGAATAACCGACAACCGTTGGGGAAAAAAGGTTCTCGAGTGGCAGCCTCATACCAGTAGATGAAGTGTAGGGTGACCCCCACTAGATGGAGTGACGACCTGGTAAGACATGCAGGAAGTTGATGGATGCAGGTGGCTCAGGACCGTGCTTTGTGGCATACTTGGGGGAGGCCTATGTTTAGTGTGGACCTGCAAAGGGGTGTAATGATGATGATGATGATGATGATGGAGCCTCGTAGTAAGCATAGAAGAATATCTGTGTCAGGAGGTACTGCTATTACTAATAATATTAAATATTGAGCTAAGGCGAGCATGATTACCTGCGATATAATGTTGTGCGTGAACGTTGTCGCATCCCGTCCCAATCTGCTGACCTATAATGCCAAACATGGCGGCAACCTGCAGTACGCAACCGCGATGAGAGCGTGAGTGGGACCATACTCCGGATCAGACAATGGTCCAAGGAGCCAAGGGATAAATACCTTGCAAACTTCACTAGGCTGACCCTTCGTCTAGGGGATGTCGCTCTAAGTATATTCGTTTTTTTATCAGTTTAATTAGATACTAGAATATTTTCCTTAACCTTTAAGTATATATACGCTGTTTTTGCTAACATATAGTCACGCGTGATATTTAGAACTATCCCCAGCAAACTTAGGTATATTATAAAGATTTCTTGAATTTACGCGAACACTTAACATTGAATAAAACTATTCATATTCATATTTTAGGATTTTATCGCGTTTGATTTAGTCATTTTTTATTCCCGAAGTTTCGGATGCTTTGCAGCACCCATGGTAATGGGGGTACAGAGATGTTGGACGTCCCAATGTCATAGTTGGCCCAGCTACCTTTAGTTCTTGAATATTAATTTTTAGTCCCATCTACGCAGAACGTGCTTAATTTTGTTAATTATAGGATCCCAGGCAGAGGGCAGCACCCATCTATTTTCTTTATTGAAATTAGTTTTTTTTTTAATTTCAATAGTCTCGCGTATCATCCATGGTAGGAATCGGTATTCCTTTGCGAGGCTTTGTGGTTTATCAAATCTGTTGTAATGGTGGTGACGATCTTGAACATGTTCACAGATTGCAGACTTCCCGGAGCGTGGGTGCTTAACGTCAGCTATATTTTCTTTTTTACGCGAGTTTTTATAGATCTTTTTATTTGTCCTATATAAGATATGCTCTCTGAAACAAAGATTCTCCTCAGTAGCCAACTGTGAAGGATGATGATAGGACACGCCATACCCACCGATATTTAATTAATTGATAGAATCAGGCGGTACTTACTTTAATCTCAATGTAATATTTCTCTACAAGATGCAGAAGTGTACAAACTAATTTGTGAATGTGGTAGTTGAATGCCGTAAACAATTTTGATAAGCACAACTTTATCTAAGTTGATCATGAATTTGATGCTTTGGTTCAATTTCAAATGTACGGAGAGTATTTTAAAAATTAATGCGATTAAGCAACACTTCGAATCGAACAGTACTTGCTTTATACTATTTTGTAATGTTTTGTTTTTCAAAATTTGCAGCTTTTTGATTTTGCTGACTTTAAGTACTTAATGAAATAAGTTTTAAAATATAGGTGAGAGCACAGTGAAATGTAAACTGTTATACATTTTACATAGGAATGCAGAAAAAAATGTCTATAAAGAAAGGACGATACGTGCTTTATCAAGCTTATTGCACCAGTACAGACAGTCCAAGTGTAGAGAAGGAGGCTTCAACTTAGTTTTCTAAAGCATACTTCAGTCACTATAAGGAATGTAATGACACTAAGAAGTCAGTTATAATTGTATAAATCTAGCGATAAAATCTCAAATTTATATCATAGTACGTTAATTATTCTAATAGCCCTAAAGACAATTAAAGTTATATTGTATTAATTTAAATATTTTGTGAATTCTCATAGCGGCGTAAAATCTATTTCATCATACCCCATAGGTGTAGTAAGAGGAGACACAGGGGAACAGAAGATGGACAGCAGCATTCTCATGACAATAACTCCTAATAATAAAAAACGGCAGTTGCCAACCCGACTGCCAAGCTTTGCAACATTAATCTCTGCCTGTATTTCAATGTAAATAATGCTGAATGTTTTAAAGAAATAATTCTTTAAAGTTTATAGGATCAGCGCTTTTTTACATTTGTTTGTGTTTGCTACAATTTTTCAATAAATACAGGCAAAGATCTTGGACCATATAGCCTATTTCTATTTAGAATTGTTCTTAATGCATGCATATATACATATTCAAATGTTTTTGTTTTTGTGTATTTATTAATGCATAAATAGCATATTACTTTTTGTTTTATTTTTTCTCTGCGTTTTAATGCAATATGGCTACATTTATAACCTAGAGTCTAGGAATGTTTGTGTAATTATTTAATTAAAGTTCCGACATAAAAACAGTGCGTTTCAAACGGCACGTAATATAAATAAAATATACGATCTAGCAATAAAAAATCGCTGTCGTCCGAGAAATTACGACCTCACAAATGAACCCCGTGGCAGCCTGTAGTAAAAGGTTTAAAATGACGAACAGAAGACATCGAACTATACAACTAGCATACGTAGTAGTAAAACCTGAATGATTGAAGACGATATTGAACATTGATTCGTCTTAAACTACTACCAGGGTTGGATTTTTCCTAAAAACAAACAATTTAATGTGTCTTAAACCAGTTTGTATTTTTTTCGCTTTTCATGTTTTTTTTACTTCTACCTTTTTATCGTCAATTTAAAATTAAATCAATTTAGACTTAATCAATTAAATTCTAAAATATTATTAAATACGTCTTACTTAGTAAGAATTTATGAAAATTGATCAAACAAAATATTTTTTTTGTTGCGTATCTCTCATCAATATTGAACGATTTATATACAGTCTTCATGTTCACTGTTAATAAAGGAAACGCCCTATATTTAAATTAAAGGAATAAATATCATCAAATAATCCAGTGCATCCGAAAGAACCTCGCTGAACTTAGACTCTCTATGAATTCAGACCGAATCGTCAAGGTAGATTCTATGAAAATCTCAAAAATTCGAGTTATTTTATTTTCAAAAATAAGTTTGCGTGGAATTACTCCAACACTCTAGTTTTCGTCAATTTTGTAACGTAGATTGCCGTAAACCGAGATAAGAAGAAGGCAAGTAATCTGCGAGAGTGCCGTAAAGCAGAGGCGAGAAGTAAGGCTCAGAGCCGTGCCGAACACTGTAAAGCGCAGAGAGTAGCTTGAAGGAACAGGAAGCATATTATTCCAGTGCTGCGATGAACCTTGTGAAGCTTGATGGCTTGAAGGATATGAAGACTGCAGACGATATCTGCTCGGGAGCGAATGGGTGGAGTATTCTATGATGATGATGAAGCTTAAAGTTTCCGAAGGTTGCGTGTTCAGATCACGTCGGGGTTACCACTGTAGCCGAAGAAAGAAATGGGGAGATCTCCTGCCAGGAAAGGTGTTCTGCCCGGGGAACGGCGAACGCTCCGAGTGATAGTTCGGAGAAGTACTAGTACTAGTAGTAAGTATATATGTACTGTTTATGATTTGGAATTTTGATAGCGTGATTTAGGCTCCGGTGTGTTTCGCTTGCGGCGCGACAATAGCGTCGCCACACTAATATGACGAACAGTGTTTTGCAAATCTATTTTAATTTTAAGAAAGTTATTTAATATTTTTTCTTAAAATTGAAAATTTAATATTTAATCTACAGGAGGCAGTCTACAACTCAACCCAAGAAAGAGTAATAGATGAGTTGAAAAACTAAATTGGTATTTTGTCTATTGACAGATGAAGCAACGTCAGGCACAGCACAGAGATACAGAAATCTAAATAATAAGGATATAGACGTCATAAAAGCGCGTGACCTTGTCGCCGCATATGTGAATCGTAAGCCACAAGCGTGCGTGGAGCGTTTGTTTCGGTCGTCAGTGTTGTTTCGGACGCAGAGACGTAAAAATGGTGTTTAGAAGAATTTCCAACTGCGGGAATTCTTTCACAAATTGCAAATTTTCAAATAAAGGGATAACATTTCATAAATAAGTACTTAGTGTTTTAAACAATGTTGCTTTTGATGAAATATACTTAAATAAAATTATTCACCTCGAGTACTACGATTGTCTCCGAAAATGTAATTGTTTTCAAATTTCAATATCAATTGATTATTAAGCTATGTAGTTCATGTCTACGAGTACGGCAACTAAAAAGCAGCGATGGATTTATAGTATGGGCAATAAACAATATTGTTGGCTATGTAAATTTCCAAGAACACAGCTGCAGGAGTCGAGCGCGAGCCAGTGACGTGACGCTACTAATTTGTATCGATAATTTATCATATTTAGCTTACCAAGTTTTGCCGAAATGGGAATGAAATGTGAGTTTTCGTTTAATATTTATTTACACCTTCTCTATTCTTTTTTCTTCCTAAATATTTTATACCGTTAACCGTTTATCAGCGATTATCTGTTTGTTTGTACTTTTAAATTACTTGATAAATTTTTATGCAGTTTTAATATATTGTAAGGAGAACAACGGAAAGTCAGCTACAGATCTTTAAAACTAATAAAAAATGATAACATGTCACCCATACATATATTTATTTGTTTGACACGTTCAGTTAATTAGTTATCTCTTAGGTGAGACTCCTGGATGATCAACGACGCTTATTAGAAAGTTATCGAAACGTGCGTTGCGCTGCACTATGCCCAAATGAGAGTGAGCACGCAATGTCATTCTCTGTTTCTCGCACACGTTAATTATTGATGTCAATTATGATGACCCTGGCATTTTTGAATTTGTAATTTTAAAAAAATGTGCCGAAATGTGACAAGTATGTGCTTTTACGTCCTGCCTGAAAAAATTGTTCAAAAAATATAAATTATATTCATTGTATTTTTAATGTGTTAACGTGACAGTACGTAGTCAGTTCGCCAACACGCATTGGGTCTGTGTGGTGGGCACTTCCTTGCCCTAGAACCGTCTCAAAAATGAGGGGAGGCCTGTGCCCAGTAGTGGGACGTACGAGTATATAGGCTGTAATTTTACTTTACTTTACTTTTTTCACTTACATGAAATCAAGTTCGCCGATTTTTTCTGACGGAACATTAGTCCATTATCTCCTACAGGGAAGCACAACATATAATGTTAGACAGCAGTTATAGAGTAGGGTTAACTGTTAGAAACAATTCGAAAATAAGCCACGGAATCGTGTAATATTCGTGCAACTTCATCGCGTCTTCTATTGCACATGACAGCACAATTTGAACACATTACATCACAATCCTAATAAATGTGATGAAGCTAAGTCGCAGAGCCTACTGGACTTGTAAAAAAGGACCTCCTCATAAAAAATTATATTTTTTGAGTAAATTCATTTTTTCAAGCAGCACATAATATCACGTCCTGAGCACATTTTGGTACATCTATTCTTTTTTGAAAATTATGTTATTGTATTATTTGTGATCTTTATTTATTCGTTAAAATCTGGTCTTATTTTTGATACCGAATTATTTGTATGACTAAAATTCTTATTTCTTGTACGTACTGTCAAGTTAACACATAATTCTACGGCGTGAGTTTTTAATATACAGTATAGGTTCTTACATTGACTCTAAAAAAACAGGCAAAGTTGTTTTTCACTTGTGAAATTGTAAAAGCTTTTTTAACCATTTGCACATAAGAGCACATTACGCCACAGTTTTAATAAGTTCGATAAAATAAAGTAGCGGAGCCAACCGGACTTAAAAAAGGACCTCCTCATAATAATTATATTTTTTGCGTAAATGTTTTTCAAGCATCACATAATAGCACATACTGGGCACATTTCAGCACATTTTTTATTAGAAATTCAAAAATGCTGGAGTCATCATCAATGGACATTAATTATTGGAACGAGTGGCTACGCTTCCTGAGATTTTGTGTTTTTATAAAATATCCCTTAACGCAATAGTTTATAGTTTAATCTTTGTTACATGAGTGCTAGAGATATGTGTAGGCGTAATTGTGTATTTATTGTTTGTCTCTATGTGCTAGCTGCGAACCGGCGACATGCGTCCTGATTTTGAAGATTAAAAGAAGGCATTTCTAGTGCTATATTATTTAGATTTCTGTGAATGCAGATGTATTAAAAAACTCAACACATTTAATAGCCAATACAGCCTTACAGTTGACTACTTGGTAACTTTCAAACGCACGGTACGAAGCGTAGTGTCAGATAACGCAGCAAATATGAATTGTATGGAAGAGATTTGGCTCAAGAGGAAGAATTAGCGTCTTCTAAGGATATTCTTACTTGCGACTGTCATCACACATACTAAAACTGGAATGAACCTTGCGACACATCTTCACACTGATGTTGCTTCAAGTTCTGAAATTGAAGGACTGTTTTCTTCTATTGGATTTATTCATTCTAACGTACGAAATAAACTAGGTACCGAGAAAGCTGTAAAACTTGTTACAGTTTTTAAACATATTTATAAGAAAAATTAAGTGTTGTCTTACCACATTGTTTGTCTCACACAATTTAGATTTTTGGTTAATTTATAATAGTCAGTTGTTTATTCCTTAAAATTGTTATCATTTAACTTGGAGCTTTATGTGTTTTAAAAATAGTAGTTATCTTTTACGATTAAATAAATGTTTATTAATAGTACCTACTTAATTATAATTTATAATATTAACGGTTTTTGTCTTGTTTCACCATGATTTATAAATTTCATTAAATAAAATAATGTTTTGATTACAATTTTTAAATTAACTTTTTCTATAATTTTTAATTTAAAATAAAATACAACATATTGATCAACAGCTCAACTTGTAAATTTACAAGCTATTTTAATCATGCCAACACTGACTACTACAGAGCCTAGCGTCAGATTTAAAATAATTTTCGAAATAATAGATAACAAAGATTAGCGAATGGGTACAATGGCTTGGACTAGTTATCACTAATATTATATAAAGTGAACTTAATTTAGTGCTTGCTTTTATGTGTGCTAAGGCAAAAATAAATATTTTATTAGCTGTTTTCTTTCATATAAAAGTATAATTCGGTATATTCCAAATGTTTCCACTTCCCTTGCAATTCAGCACCTTGTTTGTTTGACGTACGGAACCCGGTCGAGTACACCCATTCATATGCAACCATAATAGAGCTACAGCGTGGCCATTCCTTGTTTATATATTAAATATTCTTCGAGAAATTTCTTTAACGTAAATTTGCGAACCATTAAGTAAAAAAATAATGATTTTATTATGTTTATTTTATTTTAATGTAACGTTTTTTTATATAGTGTCTAATGCATTATTTAGTGGTCTAAAACCATATTCATATTATTACCTTTCTAATGAAACCGGCTTGGAGCACATTAGTTAGATGGTTTCTAAGTCTATAATGGACATAGTTGAAAACATTTAGATGAAAAACATAAGAGGTTTTAACTTTCTTTTACTTTCACTCGTGCTCTCATTGTATAGTTTTGCTTATATGTTCATTTAAATCTAATGCGCCATCTGGCCTGCATTTATTGAGATTTTTTTCATTCTCACTACGGTTGGTTACTTTGGTAATGCTACTGTCCCAAATTTTTATTCACTGTAAGATGTAAGAGCTGGCTTCGTATTAACTGCCGCTTTTACAAAGCGTACGGATTTATTTAGGTCTTCTGTATAAAATCAAATTTTGTTTCACTTGTTCCATTTCTTTTTATCAATTTTTTGTGTAATATGCGACTGTGGCAGCGCTGTCGTCGCGCCGCAAGCGAAACACACCGAAGCCTAAATCACTCTATCAAAATTCCGTATCATAAACAGTATATATATAACATCTCCGAACTATCACATGGCAGCATCACCATTCCGCCTGTGGCACCGCTCCCGAGCGGTCGCATCCAGGTAGTCCGCGCTTTCGTTCCTGTACGGTAGTGCTCTCCCGCTCTCGCGCCTCCGCTGGCCCGCTCGCGCTGTACAGCGCCGACGCAGTGCTCAGTCCGCCGGCGGCATCGTTCTCGGACGGTCGCCTCCTGGTGGTCCGCGCTCCCGTACAGTACGGTAGTGCTGTCTCGCTCTCACGCGCCTCCGCTGTCCTGCTCACGCGGAACAGCGTCGAGGCTGCCGGTGAGTCACTTTTGCTACAGCTCTTACCCCCCTGTCTTCGGGCAGGGAGGTCTGACTGACCTCCGCTTTCATTTTCATTTTCATTTTTCATTCTCATTTCATTTTCATTATCATTTTCATTTTCATTTTAATTATAATTTTTTCATTATAGTTTTCATTATCATTTTAATTTTTTTTTTTTTTTTTTCTCACTGTCTCTTTTATTTTCTGTGTTTTTCTTGCATTTTACTTTTACTATTACGTGCATAGTGTGTTGTAGTACATCCCGCGTTCTAGTCCCTGCTCTACCGAGAGCAGGGACCCGTCCTCATCTCTACTTTCTCATCTTTAGCTTCTTATATTCTTATATAGCTCACTCAACCTAAAATGGCCAACCCCAGTCTTACTGAGTCCCTAGCCGCCCTCATTACCCAATACGGGTTAAACGGCAATGAGACGGTCCGCGCCGCCATCGCCACCATCGCCGCCCAGGCTCCCCCCCCTGCCCCTCAGGCACACCTTCCGCCGCCAGTACTAGCGGCATTCCTCGAAACGAGGAACTCTTTTGCCCCGCTACAGACAGCCCCCTTAGAAATGGAGTACGCATGCTCCGAATCCTCGGCGTCTACCTCTCGGAAGAGGCCCGCCACTACCTCAGGCTCCGGTTCATCGGAGTCCTCTGACTCCGAAGGTACCGATGAATCCAACTACACCACGGTCACCTCCAAGCGCAACGGAAAGCGCGCTGCGATCAAACGCACCCCCCCTACTTCAGCGGCCCCTGCCGCTCCCTCAACCTCCGCAGCTCCTGACGCTGCCCCCGTCCCACTGATGTCGCTAGACATCCCTAATCCACCTAAACCAGCCTCTCGCTGTGCCCCAGTGCTGGCGAAGAAACAAGTCCCGCCCCCTGTCTTCCTAAGAGACAAGGCGAAATTCACCCACCTATCCAAGACCTGCTACGACGCAGGCATCAAGTACGACCATGCAGTCAACCTCGGGGAGGCAATTAAAATCATCCCTAGCTCCATCGAGGACTTCCGCTCAATTACCCGGCTATTCACAGCCGAAAGGGTATCCTACCACACATACGCCCTCCCCGAAGAGCGTAAAGTCAGGGCCGTCATCCGAGGCGTCCCATTTGAGTTCTCCAACGAGGAGATACTTGAGGACCTTAAGTCCCAAGGCTTCCCAGTTGAAGCAGTGCACAAAATGCACAACCGTACGGGCAAGAGGTACAACCTTGCCCTAGTAATCCTGTCCAACGTGCCGGAGGCGAAAGCCATCTTCCGGCAGGTGCGCACAGTGTGCGGCCTGTCAAGGGTGAAGGTTGAGCCCCCACACAGGCCCGGTTTCCCGGCGCAGTGCCACCGCTGCCAGCTATATGGTCACGCGGCGGCCAACTGCTCCGCCCCACCCAGGTGCGTGAAGTGCCTGGAACCTCACAACACCAAAGAGTGTCCCCGGCCCAAAGACGCCGAATCCCCGCCCGCCTGTGTCCTGTGCAACCAGACAGGTCACCCGGCGAACTACAAGGGTTGCCCACGCGCACCTCAACCACGCCCCAGTAGGAAAGCTCCACCGCCGGTGAATGACCGCTCATTCCCGGCCCTCCAACAACGGCCCCGCCAGGGCCCTCCTCAGCCTATCCAGGGCTTCCCTCGACCCTCTCAGGGTCCCCCAAGGCCCCCTCAGGGTCCCCCTAGGCCCCCTCAGGGTCCCCCTAGGCCCCCTCAGGGCATAATTCGGCCCCCTCCGGGCTTCTCAAAGCCAATGCAGCCTCCAGTCTTTCCCTGGGGGCCCAAAAAGGCAGACCCTCCGCGGACAACCTCGTACGCACACGAGGCAGAGCCCACCATTGAAGACTACAACACACTATATTCCGCGATTAGGAATATAGACGTTAGGGAGATTACAGTAATCTCACGCAAACTGCGCGCGGCGAAGACCCCTCATGAGCGTCTCATCGCTCTTGCAGAACACAATGATCTTTTGCTAGCTCTGTTGTAAGTTAAGTTAACTTAATTAACTTAACTTCAATGGCTGATAATAATATTAACCTACCAAGATCCCACGGTCGTATCAAACCTAAGGGTTTATCGCTTGTATCATTCAATATTCGCGGCTTGCGAAATAACCTCCCAGAGCTAAAGCTCTTTCTTCGAAATCGCGAAGTCGATTTCCTCCTCCTACAGGAAACTAATCTTAAAGCTAAGGACACTAGAGGCCTTTCTATTAGAAACTTCTCCCTTCTTCGTAATGACAGACCCGACCGCCGAGGCGGCGGAACGGCCATCTATTACAAGAAGACACTTCATTGCTCGCCCATTTCTACTCCGCAGCTTACCAATATGGAAGCCACGGTATGCAAGCTAGCTATGACTGGACATCAGTCCATCCTCATAGCCTCCTGTTACATCCCTTCAGGAACCTATCCCCTCAAAAAAGATTTTGAAGCCATTTTATCCTTGGGCAATTCAGTCATTATGTTTGGAGATTTTAACTCCAAGCATACTGAATGGACATGCCGCACTACGTCCCCTAGTGGCAAGATACTGCTCGATATCACGCAGTCTCTTGATATCACTGTCCATAGTCCTCTCGGTGTTACTCACTTTCCCGATAACACCGATCACTCTCCCGATGTGTTAGATTTTGCGTTACTCCAAGGAGTTTCTCTCAACCTCGGAGCAATCGAGACACTAGACGATCTAGGATCAGATCACAGACCGGTCTCCCTCATTCTTGGCCATCAGCCACCTCCCCCAATACACACAAAAACCTTCACTAATTGGAAGGGATTCAAGGAGTCCCTAGCTAAAGCTCTGGACTCGCAGGATTCTACCATCTCCATTCCGTCGGACTTAGACAGTCCCGAAAAAATCGACACCGCGGTCGACTCACTCTCCACCCTTATTAAATCCTCCCTTAAGGAGAACGAAAGGGTCGTCCCGGTTGCTAACAATAGTGGGCTTCCCCTACATATTAGCAACCTATTAAAAGCCAAAAAAGCTGCCTTCCGGAGAGCAGCAAAATATCCCACCCCCGAATATAGGCGCGCGGCCAATCGTCTTCAACGAAAACTCCGCTTCCGCCTCTCTGAATTTCAAGATCTCGAAAAGAGTAAGCTCATGGAGAATATCACTCCATCTCACACAGCGTACTATCAGATGGCTAGAGCCCTCCGCATAGACGCTATCACCCACACTCCCCCTCTCTCCCGTCCCGACGGCACGGTTGCCTTCGAGGACGAGGAGAAGGCTGAGTGCTTTGCGGATAGCATTGCCGATCAATGCTCCCCTAGTTCTCAACCTGTCGACCCCTCACACGTCCAGGCAGTAGAGGATGAGGTCCGCCGCCGGAACTCACCCCCTACCGCCTCCGAACCTATCTCTGTGTCCAATGATGAGATTTCATCCCTCATCAAAGGACTTAAGCCTAAAAAGGCTCCGGGCGCGGATGGCATCTCCAACCAAGCCCTTAAACACTTTCCCGAGCAGGTGTTAACCTTTCTATCTATTATCTTCAACGCCTGCTTCAACCTTAGTTATTTTCCCACTGCGTGGAAAGAGGCAACTGTGATTGGAATTCCCAAGCCAGGCAAGCCTCTCAACCTCCCTTCCAGCCATCGCCCCATTAGCCTCCTCAAGGCAATGGGCAAGCTCTTCGAAAGAGTCATCCAAACACGGATGAGGCGCTATCTGTTTCCCACAGACGGTGACCCTCTCATCATTCCCCACCAATTCGGCTTCCGAGCCAAACACTCATGTCCCCAACAAGTTCACCGCTTTGTGGAATATATCCTCAGCGGTTTCTATCCTCGACGTCATAAAACCATCGCGGTCTTCTTCGATATAGCCAAAGCTTTTGATAGAGTCTGGCACACAGGCCTCATCTACAAGCTCTACAAAATAGGTCTCCCCGATCGTCTAGTTCGTCTCGTGGCCTCCTATTTGAAGCATCGTACCTTTCGTTTTAGACACGAAGGCACGCTATCCTCACAGCGAACTATCAAGGCTGGTGTCCCTCAGGGCTCAGTACTTGCTCCTTTGCTGTACATCCTGTTCACCAACGACATTCCCATCCCGTCGAAAGGTGTTCAACTCTCCCTCTTCGCAGACGACACTGCCATCTACTGCAAAGGTGTCTCACTACCCTTCATACGGAACAAGATCCAAAAGTCAGTTGATGACCTAGGAGATTGGTTCAAAAAATGGCGCATCGATGTGAACCCGGAGAAGAGCTCCGCAGTTCACTTCGATTATAAACGACGCCGTCTTAAAAACACTCCTCCAATACGTATGCTAGGGACCCCTGTCCCCTGGCATACGACAGCCAAATATTTAGGTGTCACTCTAGACACAGGGCTCACTTTTAGGCCCCACGTCAAACGAGTCACCCGTCACGCACGGTTTTACCTGAGTAGGCTCAACAGTATGTTGGGCAGACACAGTAAAATGTCCCTTCGTAACAAGCGAACCCTTTATAAGGTCTGTATACGACCCGTCATGACCTACGCGGGCCCCGTCTTTGCCCACGCAAACCCTAACATATTAAATGAACTCCAAATAGTTCAGAACCTATTCTGTCGTCGAGCTGCGAACGCACCTTGGTACGTCCGTAATGCCGACCTTCATCGGGACTTAGAGCTCCCAACAATTCAACAGTTCCTTAAAAAACTCTCTGAGAACTTCTTCAAAGCCTCAGAGTCGCACCCAAACAACTTAATTCGTGAGGCGGCTTCTTATGCAGCCCCACCCCCCTCTCGCTATCGTGTCCGCAGGCCGAGAAACTCTCTCTCGGACCCGCCAAATAAACTGTCAAACGACCTGAACTGCCTCCTGGCGGCTCAGGCCAGTTCTAATTAAATTAAATTAATTATTATTATATCAACTAATATTATTTTGCCTTCGTAGGCACTCCCTCAGCGGCTCTTAGCCGCCTGCGCCCTCTTTTCCCAAAAGAGGGTCGCTCATGATAAGGCACAATAGAGCTTAATCAGCCAGCTGCCTGTCCCCAAAGGCGGTTTTTAGGGGGTATCACTTAGGGTCCCCGGTAGGACAGTGAGTCCCCCATAACCACGATAGACCGGCTATCGTGGTATGCGTAATGCATTTTCCGCCTCCCTACGTACAGGGTAGCCCTTTAATTGCTTCGGGCGCAAAAAAAAAAAAAAAAAAAAAAAAAAACTATCACATGGAGTGTGGGCCGCTCCCCGGGCAGAACACCTTGCCCGGCGGGAGATTTCCCCTTTTCCTTCCACTTATATATATATATATATATATATATATATATATATATATATATATATATATATATATATATATATATATATATATATATATATATATATATATATATATATATATATATATATATATATATATATATATATATATATATATTGTATTGTATAGTTTTGCTTATATGTTACCATATATAAATATATCAGATTATAATAGTCTCCAGACCAAATATCGGTTATGAAAGCAAGCTTCATTAGAGACTAGGGCAGAGCGAATAGGGCAGAATTATAAAGCCCAAGTGTATGCACCTGCCCAGATGCACTCTCTGTTCCTTCACTCTCTAAGTCTGATGAGACGGTAATCCAACACGACCGGAGAGAGATTAAGCACATGACATATCAGGCGCTGCCAATTTCCTAACTCCGGGCTCCTATCAAGAATTTGTTGACAGAGAAACTTAATGACACATTTTAACCTGACACGGGAAACGTACTCAGGATCTTACGATCAACAACCACTTTTACGACCACTAAACCAACGAGGCAATCAAGAGAAAAACTAAAACAGGAGGAGATGGATAGCAGAATCTTCCCGAAAACAACTGAATATAATAAAAACTGCGAATATCAATCCACCTATTGCAAAATATCTATGATACAAAGGTATTGGAGCGGCGGGGCAGGTTGTGCTAAGAATTTCCGATGAAGGTGCGGTTGCCAACTAAGGCGAATTGACGTGATAACATGTAACGCCTTATTTGTTAATTCTTTATAAAGAGCGCTGACAATCGACTAGAAAACCGCTGGAGGACTTGAGCACTATGCTCAATAAACATCATGTCCTCAGGCTTATCTCAAAACATGGAAACAAGATAGAGCAACCACTGCGTATTGCCAGAGATGACTTGAATTAAGACGTGGTCCTTCACTGCTGGTCGTATGTGGAAGCTCAAGGTCGCTCAGCGAGCTATGAAGGAAAGCTATGCTCGGGATTTCTCTGCTTGATAAACTTAGATATGTGGATATCCTCAGTACAACCAGTAGTAGTAGTCAATAGAATTAAGTATCATTTATTGTGATTCTCCTCTTTGCAACATTTAACGTCAAAATATTTGGTGTTTGTTAGTTGCTTCTTATAATGTAATCAACTCAGGCATTATACTCTCACTTTATGCATGATAAGTTTTTTTTTAATTTATGTTTAAGTCGTGGTTAAACTACTGAAACAATACATGTTAGCAATATAATTTTTAATCAAATGAAATCAATAATACGAACAATTTATAATATAATTACTGACTGATAATAGGAGAAACCCTTTTTTTAAATCGACATAATAAGAAAACTTAAAGTTTGCCTGATTGTAAGTGGCAACTGCAGTCAATGGACTTGTTAACTGCAGTTAATGGACTTGGGAAGCTTCTGGACTTGAGACTTGGAAGAATTTCCGAATGAAAAACGGCAATGTAAACAGGTATATCAGATTAAAAATTGATACCTACCCAGACGGACTCCAAGGCGGAAAAGAAATCCTACGACATGTATAATAAATTATTTCTATAAGTTGAGGGGATAAGTCGCTCGCGTCCGTATGCTTCAACTGCCTAGTCCTAGGCCCGCCCTACACGTCTCCTCCGGGTGGTGCTAAATGAGCGACATACCAAAAGTACAGACTCGGCTCCTCTCCGTGCGACACCACTCCATACTTTCGCACCATGCCGCAACAAACTAAAGAAATGGTCCCAAGTTCCCGGTGCCCCTTTAATGGGGCAGGGGTGCGAAGAATCTTCGGGAGGAAAACCAGCGATGAGGTTCGCCATCCCTCACGTTTGATTTCCCGGAGGGCCGACAAGTGGATTGCAGAAGCTCGTCTGGCTATGTTGAATGTGTATGGAGCAATGAATGAAGTATGCGATATGATGTGTGATAGAAGAATATAGATGTGTTATGTGTAACTGAGACGAAACGAAAAGAGAAGGATGACATTACACATGGTATATATACCGGATACTGGTCTGGTATAGACGAAATCGAGCAGGCATGCCAGGGAGTAGTTATCATCCTTTCATAAAGAATGGGCCGAAAAGCCGAAAGAACAGACTCGGCTACTCGCCGTGTGGTAGCGGCGTAAAATATGCCACGCCCTAGTTTTCGCACCATGAGGCAAAAAGTAAAAGAAATGGCCCCGAGTTCCCGGCGCCCCTTTAATGGGGCAGGGGTGCGAAGAATCTCCGGGAGGAAAACCGGCGACGAGGTTCGCCACCCGTCACGTTCTGTCTCCCAGAGAGGCGAAAAGTGGATTGCAGAGGCCCGTCTGGCTACGTTGAATGTATGTGGGGCAATGAATGATAAAATGGATGAAGTATGCGATATGATGTATGATAGAGGAATAGATGTATTATGTGTAAATGAGACGAAAAGGAAGGGGAAGGATGTCACTGCACTTGGCATGTATACCGCATACTGGTCTGGTGTAGACGAGATCGAGCGGGCATGCCAGGGAGTAGGAATCATCCTTTCAGAACGAATGGGCCAATGTGTGAAAGAGTATGAATGTGTAAGCCCAAGACTGCTATGGATACGAATGAAAGTGGGCTTAAAGAAGTTGTTTGTGTTAGGGGTCTACGCCCCAGACATGTCTAAGCCCACTTATATCCGGGAGCAGTTTTGGGAAATGGTAAGGATGGTGCTAATGAAGTGTAAGGGAAATGAAAATATTATTATGCTAGGAGATTTTAATGGAAGGGTTGGGGTGAGGAGGCTTGGTTATGAAAGGATATTGGGAACGTTTGGTGATGAAAGTATAAATGAGAATGGTGAAAGCCTCCTCACCGTTTGTGTGGAAAGGAATCTTTTTGTGACGAACACTTTCTTTCGTCATAAGAAGATTCACATGTATACTTGGGAAAGAGGTGATGATAGAAGCATGATAGATTTCATAACTGCGGATGAAAGAATGAGGAGCGCAGTGGTGGATACAAGGGTTTACCGGGGGTCCAACGTAGGGACGGACCACTACCTGGTCTTATGCCGAATTAGGGGTTTATTCAGACGTTGGCGGCATAGGACATCTGTGTCTACCACTGCGTTACAGCGTATAAGAATTGAGAGGTTACAAGATGAAGATGTGAAAGACAAGTACAAATGCAGACTGAGAGAAAATATAAGTAATTTGGATGAGTTGTGTGTGAATGAGTTAGACTTGGAGAATGTGTGGCATAATGTTAAGAAAGGTTTAGTGGATGAAGCTACCGAAGTATGTGGTGTTAGTAAGAGAATGAATGAAAGGAAAAATAATACGTTATGGTGGGATTATGAGATACGTACGGAAGTTGAAGCAAAGAAGAGAGCATGGCTAGATTTACTAGCAACTAAGGCTGGTAATTCTAGCAGTACGAATGATGATTTTGAAAGAAAAAAGGCAGTCTTTAGACATCTAAATAAAAGAGTAAAAGAAGTAGTTGAAAGGAAAAAGCAAGAAAGAACGGATAAAAATGATAGAAGAATATCGGATAACTTCCAGGCAAATATTAAAATGTTCTGTAAACTCGTAAGAACTGCCAGGGTATGTTCAAAACAGCCTATAATGAATGCTATAAGAGATGAGAATGGCATCCATAATGGTGTCAGACAGGGCTGTGTAGCTTCCCCGTGGCTGTTCAACCTATTTATGGACAGCTGTTTGGAAAATTTGAAAGTTGAAGAATGCGGGGTAAGAATGGGTGAGTTAACCATCAAATGCCTTTTGTACGCCGATGATCAAGTCATACTTGCGTCGTCGGCGGCCGAGTTGCAAATGATGGTTACATTAATGAACAGGTCATTAAAAGAAAGGGGAATGAAAGTGAACGCAAGTAAGACGAAAGTGATGGTTTTTGAAAGAGATGAAAGCAAAACGGTATGTGAAATAAGAATAGAAGGAGAGTTAATTGAGCAAGTGGATGAGTTCGTATATTTGGGATGTGTATTCAGCAGGGATGGGAGATATGATAAGGACATTGAACGCCGAGTGAATGCAGGAAATAAAGTAAATGGGGCTCTACACTCTGTTGTGAAAAGTCAGAATGTGTCAAAAAAGGCACGTATGGCACACACATACATTCACAGTGCTGTATTAGTCCCTACTTTAACGTATGGTAGTGAAAGTTGGGTGTGGCAGAAGAAGCACGAGAGTAGAATAAATGCGGTAGAAATGCGGTCGCTAAGGAGTATGTTAGGGCTGAATCTGAGTGACAGGGTGAGAAACTGTGTGATAAAAGAAGAGTGTGGTTTGCAAGATGATGCGGTGACCAGGATTAAGAAAGGAATGCTTCGGTGGTTTGGTCATGTAGAAAGAATGAATGCGGAAAGACTGACAAAGCAAATATATGTTGCAGAAGTGAATGGAAGAGTCGGAAAGGGACGTCCTAGGCGGAAGTTTGTCGACCAAATTGGCGATATACTAAAAATGGGCCAAATTAAGAGTACCCTTAACCGACGAGCATGTATGCGTAGGTATATGAATGTGGAAGAGGCGAGAAAGGTATGTCAGGATCGTGCTAAATGGAAGTCTGTAGTCTCTGCCTACCCCTCTGGGTGACAGGCGTGAGTGTTTTATGTTATTATATAAAGAATGGGCCAATGTGTAAAAGAATATGAGTGTGTAAGCCCTAGACTGCTATTGATACGAATGAAAGTGGGCTTAAAGAAGTTGTTTGTGCTAGGGGGTCCACGCCCCAGACATGTCTAAGCCCACTTATACACGATAATAGTTTTGGAAAAATGGTAAAGATGGTGTTAATGAAATGTATTTGTGGTAGTGGTCTATGCCCCTGACATGTCTGAGCCTACTTATGTACGAGAGCAGTTTTGGGAAATGGTATAGATGGTGTTAATGAAATGTAAGGGAAATGAAAATATTAATATGCTAGGAGATTTGAATGGAAGCGTTGGGGTGAAGAGGCTTGGTTATGATATAAAGATATTGGGAACATTTGGTGATGAAAGTATAAATGAGAATAGTGAAAGCCTTCCTAACCCCTTATGTATCGAAAAGAATCTTTTTGCGACGAACACTTTCTTTCGCCACAAGAGGATTCACATGTATACTTGGTAAAGAGGTGATGATAGAAGCATGATAGATTTCGTAATTGTGCATGAAAGAATGAGGAGCGCAGTGGTAGCTACAAGGGTTTACTGGGGGTCTAAGGTAGAAACAAATCATTATTTGCTTTTATGCTAAATAAATGGTCTATTCAGACGTTGGCGCCATCGGAAATCTGTGTCTGTCACTGTGTTACAGGATATTAGAACAGAAAGGTTACAAGATGAACCTTTAAAAAACAAGTAAAAATGTAGACAGAAAGAAAATATAACTTGTTTGTATGAATTATGTATGAATAAGTTAGACTTGAAGAATGTATATCAAAATTGTAAGAAAGGTATAGTGGATGCAGCTGAAAGTATTAAAACCCTCTGGAAACTCATAAAAACTGACAGAGGACATTCAATACATCCTAGAATTAATGCTATGAGACGAGAACGGGCGTATACTGAGTGACCAACTTTCTAGTTTAACGAGATCGAAGAAATATTTTAAAAGCGTGTTTATGAGTGAGTAGATGACGTATGAACTAAATGAAATAGAAACTCCGAAAGAAAGGAAAGAATTAGAGGAATAAGTATAGATGAAATAATGACGGCAATGAAAACATGAAAGCAGGTAAGTCAGCCGGATATGATAGAGTTTCTCTCGAAATGCTAAGGGCTGGAGAGGAACTGGTGGCAGGCCTGTTGTACACCTTACGAGTTTATGTTGGGAACTGAAGCGGGTACCAGTAGACTGATGCAAAGCCATGATCGTCCCAATAAATAAGGGAAAAAGGTCACAGCAAGACTGTAAAAACTACCGTGGTATTAGTATTTTTAGCATTGTGGGAAAACTGTATGCTAAGGTACTAATTGAAAAGGTTACGAAAGAAAATGATGGAAAAATTTGGGATGTGCAAGCGGAATATAAAAAAGGGAATGGGATGTACAGACCAAGTCTTTTCCATGCGCATAATCACAGAGAACTTTTTGGCCTAAAACCAAAGAGTATTTTTAGCGTTCATGAACTTGGAAAAGGCTTATGACAGAGTGGACAGGGATGTGCTTAGGCAAGCACTGAACTCATTTATGTTCAGCGCTGGGTTGAAACAGACGTTAATGTCTCTTTATAGGGCTCTAGTGCTTGTGTTAGGATCAACGGGTCTGCTGGGACTGGTTTGGTATCCGTAACGGTATGAGACAGGGCTGTGGCTTTCTCGTGACGGCTTAACCTACTTATGGACAGTTGTTTGAAAAATTTTAAAGTTTGAGTAAGGAGATTAAGAACGGGTGAGTTCACTGTCAAATACCTTTTTTACGCCAATGATCAAGTTATGTTTGAATCGTTGGAGGCCGAGTGTCAAATGATGGTTACATTAATGAAAATATCTTTAAAAAAGGAGTATGAAAGTGAACGCAAGTAAGACGAAAGTTATGGTTTTTGAAAGAGAAGAAAGCAAAACTATATGTGAAATAAGAATAGAAGGGGAGTTGGTCCAGCAAGTAGATGAGTTGAATTGGAATGTATATTCAGCAGGGATGGGAGGTATGATAAGGATAATGAACGACGAGTGAATGCAGGAAATAAAGTAAAAAGGGGCGATACACTCTACATCATGATCTAGGTCATGTAGAAAAAATGAATGAGGAAAGAGTGACAAAGCAAATTTATGTTGCAGAAGTGAATGGAAAAGTCGAAAAGGGACGTCATAGGTAAAAGTTTATCGACCAAATTGGCGATATATTGAAAATGGACTAAATTAGGAGTACCCTTAACTGACGAGTACGTATGTGTAGGTATATGTATGTGGAGGAGGCGAGAGATGTGTGTCAGGATCGTGCTAAATGGAAGTTTGTAGTCTCTGCCTACCCCTCTAGGTGATAGGCGTGAGTGTTCATGTTATGTATTATACGTTATTTCTATAAGCCTTAATGCTCTTAAAATTTTATCATAGTATTGAAATCACGAATTTCAAGTACATAACTTACTTTAATATTGTCGTATAATTTAGGTTACGCGCAAATCTTTAGCATATACATTGCGTTCATATTTTATATTCCTATTTGAAGAGCTGTTCATGTACGATAAGAAGGACTGGGAAGATTTTATTACACAATTTCTATGTGAACGTATTCAAATTTGAGTAGTAATCTAAAGCTATTTTTCGAATGTATGTGGCTTTTATCAGTTCAATATATTAATACGTGTTATTGTAATTTTAAGGACTATAAACCACGACAAAATGGGGTCTATATCAAATAGCTAATTGTTGACACGATGAGGAATAGGGTAACCAGTTTTCTCCTGTATGACCTCCTTAATTAGGGGATTAATAATTATATTTTAACAGAAATGGTATAATAGATTAACACTAAAAATAACAAGAAAAGATTAAAAATTTCATCAATTTTTTTTAATTGTCACTAACTTAAAACGATTGTTAATGTTAACGTAGCACAAAATATAATAAAAGAAAATATTATTAGGTATCTGTTTTACTGAGATATATGATATACAATACGCGTAGAATGAGCTGATTTTTAATTCAAAAAATGGCTTTTATATTTGGTAACTACAATTGTGTGATAAACGTTTTAGATGAATTAAACATTGGGATCAAGAAATTCCGTAGTAGGCTAATAACTCGGGACAAAAAAAGTTCTTAATTAAATTTATATTTATAATTATATTTTTTATACTACGTAATACGATTTCACAGTATAAATACAAGCCATCTTGTGCAGGTCGTCGCTCCGTCTGATCAGGGGGTGTCCCGCACTGCGTCTGCCTAAACGCGGTCTCCACTCTATATCTCACTACAATAAATTATAATAAATTTCTGTAGAAAGCCGTCTGAAAATATCTTAAAAGTAATATTTTAAACAGTCAAAATTCATAAACAAGCATAAAGTTAAAATACGCTCATTTAACAGTGGTAGTGCCCTGCTTAATGTTGCACGTATGAGCCGGCTCCAACCGTGGTGGTACCACGACTGGTAACGCCAGTTAACAATCTACTTTATCAACATTACATTACATATCGCATTGAGTTCGTCCTAAGTTATATCTACTTTATCAACATAATAAAATGACCAGTGAATATTTGACTCCTCCCCTTCCTTTTCCTATCGCACGCGCTGCTGCCGAGGTGAAGAAAAGGATCACGGCGCGCGTCATTAAGTGACATTACGTTCTCCGCAACGCACGGCCAGCCGTCGCGTCTTAGATATATTAACCTCAAACCACCCAGGATGAACATTGAGTTCTCCTGTTTATGTTTAATATTCACCGCATCAGACATTGTGTCTTTGTAACTCATAAAAGTGTGAGACGCACTCGTAAGGGCAAAGGTCGAGAGTGTGGGACTTCACGAAACTGTTCCGAGAGTGCGTGTGCGCCGAACCACGTGGCGGACCCGCTGTATAGCAGATACTCCAGGAGGAAGGCAAGGCAGCCCTCATCAGGTCAGTGCGTGCTATCCCACCTACTTATTTACCCCTTTGTGTATGCACCAAAACTTACAGTCCACTAAATATTTAACGAAGATACCTTAAGTTACTGGCGTCTCCAACGACCTAATTCTGTGAGGCATGACGTAAAAGCTCTGCTTCTGCATTGAGTCTTGTAAGTGCGGGTGTTCGGAGGCCCTATTCTCCCCCCCCTCCCCCAATTAACATGGTAGAGGAGTTAAACAGAACAGACTAGCACCCCGGTGACGAAGAATCTCTCGCTGAACATCAACGCTCAAGCTACCCTACTCTGCTTGAGCATGAGTTTTCAAGTTTCCCCAGAGTATTCCTGGAGGGGGGGGGGGGTGAATTCTGCCCGAGACTAAACCTGCTCAGGGAAAACGGATCAATAAGACAAAGGCAACCCTGCTACGCTATCTTATCGACATCATTCAAACTTTAACACCGTCCACTACCATTTGGAAAAGGCGAAGCCGGCCTTGCTATTTTTAACCGGGACATAGGTGTCCTCTCCGGCTGATATTTCATATCCCTCCTATCCGAAGCCAAAATTAGAAAAATGTTTGTGGTCCGGACTGAAGTTTACGTGTACGTAAGAGAGTTCTGACGTAAATCGATAGGAGAGAGATCTGTTCATCGAGATCGAGAGAGCAATGATCATCGCCGCATTTACGGGTGCCTCTATAGGTCCTATCGCCGTAATGCCGACACAAACCGATTCATCGACGCTCATCTTCGCATCCCATTTGTTTGGTTTTGGTGAAACATGTGTCGTCCTCCAGATTACGGCCGAAATTCACTCAACGTGGTACATCATTCCCTTAAGGTGAGTAGTAGATTCATGATATGATCTGCGGCTAGAAGTTGTGTTGATCGTTACCAAACAATTGGTGGTGATGGCTTACACTTACATCACGTCTGCAGGAGCGGCAGTCTGGCAGGAGGTGGTGCTCACGGAGGGCTTTTTGTGGCCAGTGTGCCTATTATTTGACGTGTTGCCTAAACTGTTTGACGTACTTTCACTGTGGCTGTATTTGATCGTTCTGTATGGCGTGTAAACACATTGACATGCGGGACTTCGGTCGATATTTGAAATTATGCACCAACAAGGGGTCAAGTCTTCTTTTACTGGCGCGCCAGTTATTTTGCTGTAGGAGTCTGATTTCCAACTTAACGTGTGTCTTCTGGGGGAGCGCGTTGGTTTGTTGGCGCTCACCACACACGACGTGTGTGAAGCGGTGTGCCTCTCCCACATCTTTTTTAAATGAGCAAAGCCCTTGTATCGGGTACTTTTATATAAATATTACGAGCCTTTTCCGAGTAGAAAGGGATTAATTTATAAGGAATTGATTGATTTGAACCTAAAGTAAAAAAGTAAAGTTACAGCCTATATACGTCCCACAGCTGGGCACAGGCCTCCCCTCATTTCTGAGAGGGTTTTAGGGCAAGGAAGTGTCCGCCGCGCTGCCCTAATGCGTGTTGGCGAACTTCACATGTCTTCGAAATTATTTTTTTTCTTATTACCCAGACATGCAGGTTTCCTCACGATGTTTTCCTTCACCGCCGAGCACGTGGTAAATCAGCACTTAAAATTGCAATTAACAATTTCATTGGTGCCGGCGGGGATCAAACCCGAGTTACTCGCGTTCTGTTATATTTACAGCGAGCGTTAACCATCTGAGCTACCACGGCTCGCATTCTGTTGAACCTAATACAAGTGGAATAGGGACGATTTAATGTTCTTAACAGTTTGAACCCTTTCTTCATGTACGGGGTTTTTCATCTCAAAATAATTATAAGGCACTTCCTATTGCCTTACTGAATATACCTTCATCCAAGATACACCTAATAAAACTAAGTTACGTAAGTAAAAAAGGGTCTTAACTAAGTGGATTACGCCATAAGTTTATTAAAAACTACCGATAACTAAACCTTTAGAAAGATCATCACATCCGTCGAGTCGCGGCGCATACGGACGTGTCGTACCGCTTAGTTAAAGTTAAATCATTTTCAATAAATAGTGTCATTCTAAAATCGTAATTATTGCAACTACAATAGAGTTAATTTAGCATTGCTAGTGTCAGTGGTTACGTGCCGTGTTAAGTAAGCGTGTGACCTTCACAGCGCAGTGAAATTGCACTCCAGTTATTATTGCATCTTACTCGCATAACACAGAGTAGCTGGAGTTCAGAGAAATCCTTCTGCAAAATGCAACGCTCACCTAATAAGCGTCACGATTCTAATCCGGATTTATCGAACATAGGTGTAAGAAAGCGAAAGAACGATCATGATATCACAGAATCGTTTCAAGCATTTACGGACACCATATTAAAAAAATGGATAGCTGGAAAACATAGATAGATTAAAATCTACCACAAATAAACGACACATTAAATGATATTATTAAGAAAGATCTTACTATATTAAAAGAAGACTCTCTAGAACTGAAGACAGAGATTAAAAATGTTTGGAAGGAATATACAGAAGTAAAATCATGTGTCGCAGTACTGAGTGCACAACAATCCGAAATGCAAAAGGAAATGATCACACTTCAAAAATCAGTGCAGTTTAACTCTGACTGGCATGATGAAACCACTAAAAAGTTCGAAGTCCTATTTGAGCTCACAAAGCAAACCGACCACCTTAAATCGGAAATTAATAATCTTAAACTACAAAATCAACAATTAAATCGACAAATGAACATCAACGAGCAACGTGACCGAATGCTAAATGTTGAAATTGTCGGCATGCCAGAATCAATCAACGAGGACCTGAATGATACCATCTTGAGAATATGTAAACACGTCGGAGTTAAAATCGATACAAATGACATTCTGCAGGTTAACAGAGTATCCCCAAAAGTAAAACTGCCAGGTCGATCCAGTGTGATTATTGCCAAAATGAAATCAAGGCTCCTGAAAGATAACCTAATATCTTTATCCCGTAAAAATCGTCTAACCACTAAGGACATTGGGCTAGCAGGTGAAAGCAGACCAATTTTTGTCAATGAGCACTTAACCTCTCACAATAAGCAGCTCCTAAAAAAGTGCAAAGATTTTGCTAAATCGAGTCAGTACCAGTTCGTCTGGATAAAAAATGGAAGAATTTTTGTACGACGAAACGATACATCTCCTGGCCTGCAAATATTCGACGAGGAGTATCTCAGGAAAATTATCACCAAACAATAGCTGATGTCGTTTTTATAATGTTATTATTTTTTCTTATTGGTTTTGGTGTCTATGGTTTGTTTACCTTTACTAATTTTTATCACAACCGTTATAATATAAAAATAGATGATTTAATTGTTTTCTATAATACCATGTTAATTGAAGAAACGTTTTGGTCCATATTCTCTCTGAAGTTAGTCTACTCTGTGCTCAAACTAATTATTGTTATATTTTGTACTTTTGCATTTGCGTCTGTTCCCTTACGCATAGTGCACTACAACTTCACATTGGTTTGTCGATTAAATGGCGGGTACTGTAACACACAATATTCAAACTTATCGGTTCACTGTAACAAACTAGTAAAGTCAAAGACAAGTTTTTTTTATGAACATATCTTTTTTGAACCTATGAGGATCTGTAATATCCATGAATACATAATGGTACATCAACCAACCTCTCTCATCACTGGTTCAAATTGTTATATTTTGTACTTTTGCATTTGCGTCTGTTCCCTTACGCATAGTGCACTACAACTTCATATTGGTTTGTCGATTAAATGGCGGGTACTGTAACACACAACATTCAAACTTATCGGTTCACTGTAACAAACTGGTAAAGTCAAAGACAAGTTTTTTTTATGCACATATCTTTTTTGAACCTATGAGGATCTGTAATATCCATGAGTACATAATGGTACATCAACCAACCTCTCTCATCACTGGTTCTAATAAGCAAAGTACTACGCAACCACTACTATTTATATATATCGGCTTTGGGGAGTGTACGGCGTTCTGCACCTGCAACAATTTTATTTTACAATACCGCCAACTTGCCCGCAAATTGATGCGCCTACCGCTTAGTAGTAGAACATTACACTATATAAGTAAACACTTTAATATTCTGTCAAAAACACACATAAATCCTTTCATTATAAAAAACAATATTTATTCCTTGCTATTATTTTGGAGAAATAGTATTTTAGCGTGTGCGAGCGAAAATCTCATTACGCAACAAGTAATAAAAACATACTTAATACTTGTAAACATAACTTTACTAATAAATGTCCGTGGTTGTTATTTTATTTTGATAATTTTTTATTTTATAATATTGCCATTCGTTTCCGGTAAACTCATTAGACAGTTACAATTTATTAAATTAATATATGTTTAAATGGCGGTCCAATATAACATATTAGGGAAAAATGTATCTATTTATTATCAAAATGCTCGTGGACTGAGAACAAAATGTTTACAACTGCGACAGCAAATTTTGTGCAATGAATATGACATTATTGTAATCACTGAATCTTGGTTGCATGATGGGATCTTCGATTGAGAATTTTGCGATAACAGATATGACGTGTTCCTCCATGATCGTGATCTAGACTTAAGTTGTAAAAAAATTGGGGGAGGTGTTATGATACTGGTGCGCTGCGGACTAGGCGCAACGCGCTGCGAAATCGCCGCCGCGGATGCTGCGGGTCTCGAGCCACGCACGGAGATTGTGACGGTATCGGTGCCGGCGTGTGCTGTTACGGCCGCTGCTGACCTATTTATTATCGCGATTTATATTCCACCTGATTCAGGGCGTATTCCGGGAGATATAGAATGCCTACTGCAAACTCTTACAAGTACCATAAGCACAAACGGTATACAGGGACATTTGTTAGTGATGGGCGACTTCAATATGCCATGTATATCGTGGCATAGGGATGGCCCTGTACATACAAGTGGTTGTAATGTAGATGTGAGGGACGCTGGAAACAGACTGACAGAAGAATTGAGTTTTCTAGGGTTAAAACAATATAATACTAATGTAAATCAAGCTGGCAATACATTAGACCTAGTATTTTCCGATCTTCCTTTGGAAATCACTAACTGCACCTCACCCCTAGTTAATATTGATCGGGCTCACCCAGCTCTTGTAATAGTCTTAGATATCACATTTACCCCTCTAGTTGAAGCATCACTCCCAAAGCATAGCTTCAACAGAGGCGATTATGACAAAATAAATGAAGCATTTGGCAACATCGATTGGCTATCTATGTTGGGCTCGTGTGGAGCTGAGAACGCTTGTAATATTTTTTATGATACCATTAATAACATAATCTCAAAATATATTCCTTATAAAACAACACATGGCAATCATACTTATCCATTCTGGTACAACCAAGCTCTTATTAAAATAATAAAAGAAAAAGCAAAAGCACATAAAAGGTGGAAAAAATATGGCAATTATTTAGATTGTAATGAATTTTTATTGCTACGTAAACGACAACAACGCGTAACTGATCTTTGCTTCAAAAATTTTACAAAACAGGCTGAAAAATCTTTTAAATATACACCAAAGGCATTTTGGTCTTATATAAAATCCATGCGCGGAGGTTCGAACTATCCCAAACAAATGTCATACCGAGAAAACACAGTATCCAATGGGAGAGACATATGTGATGCATTTAACGATTTCTTCAAAAACGCCTTCGGAGTCCCATCCACAGGGTCTACAGAAATTGAGTGTGATAGCATAGTTGGTGACGCCATTTCCAAAATTCATGTTGAGGAGTCTCTGGTAGAGAAAAGATTAAATCTCCTCGACGTTTCAAAGGGAGCTGGATGTGATAATATTCCACCATTATTCTGGCGTAACTGTGCAAAGAATTTATGCACACCTATAGCCCTTATATTTAATATTTCACTCCGCGAAGGAGTCTTTCCTAGAATTTGGAAAAAAGCACACGTGGTGCCTATACATAAGAAGGATAGCAAAAGTAAAGTTGAAAACTACAGGGGGATCTCAATCTTAAATACAATTAGTAAAGTCTTCGAAAAAATAGTTTTTGATTCCGTATACCCTGTTATAAGTAAAGGCCTTCCAGCTACCCAGCACGGATTTCTCAGACAACGCTCCACTGTCACAGATCTCGCGTGCTTTTCGAACTATGTATTATCAAATATGGATGGCGGCGGGCAAATTGACGTGGTCTACACGGATTTTGAAAAAGCTTTCGATCGTGTGGACCACGTCATTCTTTTGAGAAAACTTCAGATATTGGGTATTCACGGGGATCTGCTCAGGTGGATCGAATCTTACTTACATAACAGGTCACGAGCTGTGGTGGTGGGGGGACACAGATCGGATTTCATTGACATACCAACAGGTATACCCCAAGGTTCCCATTTAGGACCTCTTTTTTACGACGCTTACGTCTATGATATCATCAACTGTTTTACCTTTACACAACATTTAATGTACGTTGATGATAAAAAAATATTCGTCAAGATTCAAAGTGAAGAGGACTGTTTTAAAATGCAACTTGATTTAGACGCCTTATTAAATTATTACTTAAAGAACAATATAACTGTTAATATAAAAAATGTGAGTGCATTACTTTCACGAGAAAACCCAACCCAATATTACACTGCTACAACTTTAATGGAATACCAATTGATAGAACATCGACTGTGAGAGATCTTGGCGTATAATTCGATAGTAAAATGCTTTTGTCTGACCGTGTTGGTAAAATAGCGGACAGGGCTTTTAAAAATCTAGGATTTGTCATTAGGTCATGTAAACCTTTTAAAAATATAAGTACCTTGAATTCATTATATAACGCTTATGTTCGCAGTGTCGTTGAATATGCCTGCCCGATCTGGTCCCCTCAATACGCCATTTACATAAATCGTCTAGAGCGCGTACAGAAAATATTTATCAAGCATCTTAATTATCGCGAACATAAACCAGCCTTACCAACCTATCAAGAGAACTGTGACCGATTTAACCTACTTACCCTTGAAGATAGACGTAAACTAGTGGATGTGTGTCTACTGTACGACATAGTGCACGGACGCATTGATTGCCCCGAGCTAGTTGCGAGCGTGGGGCTTAATGTGCCTTTTCGATGCGCTCGCCGCGCCACGCGCCGTCTGCCGCCCCTGTTAAGTGTGCCGCGCGCTGATACTAATTACGCGCGTAATGCACCCCTCTCGCGTCTACCCAGCCTTTACAATGATTTTTTTGGAGAAATTGATATTTTTAACCACAGTAAGAACGCTTTTAGGCGCTTAGCTATTGAAAGTCTTAAACCTAAAACCCAAAATTAAATTAAATAACATTACATAATTTATAACTTAAAGTAAAGTAAAATAATAATGTTATACTGCTAACCTAGTGTATAATAAATAACATGTGTGTCTTCGTGTATTTGTTTGTTAAAAAAAATAACATGTGTGTATTCTTGTGTATTTGCCTGTGTCGTAAAGCGACAATAAAAAACTAAAGAACCTAACTTAACTACAACGAAAACAACCAAAATAAAATAAATTATTTAAAAATTTGAAAAGTTTTACAGTTTCTTTTATAAAAAAAAGGTATGAAGGTGATGATGGGTTGTAATGAAGATAGTGATTTACAATATTATTAAAAAAAAGTAACAAAGATAAAGATACTGCAACGAAGTGTGCACAGGCTATGTCTATGATAGGTGCACAGCTCCTGCTCTAGGTACACGCAGAATCTGGAGAAAGCACACGCAGCGTCTGGAGAAGGTACACGCAGCGCTTGGAGTAGGCACACGCAACGCCCGGAGTAAGTACACGCAGCACCCGGAGTAGGTACACGCAACGTCTGGAGTAGGCACGCAGCGTTTGAAGTAGGTACACGCGGCGCTTGAAGTAGGCAAACACAACTTCCGGAGTAGACACACACAGCGTCCGGAATAGACACGCAGCGTCTGGAGTAGGTCCACGCAACGTCTGGAGTAGGCACGCAGCGTTTGAAGTAGGTACACGCGGCGCTTGAAGTAGGCAAACACAGCGCACTAGTAGGCGGAGGCGTAGGCGTGGATAGGCGACGACTTAAGGAGCGGGCAGAGGCTTGCAGGATCCCGAGGCAGTGCGGATAAGGCCTTTAGGAGATGCTTCAAGTATCAAAGCTCAAGTCAGACTCCCCATTCGCCGATTGTTCGACTTATTTTCCCTTTTTGACGGATCTGGCATAAGAACGGAAAATTATTCTCATTAAATTTGAAATTATTTAAATTAAAAGCAAATTCTTGTAAATGGCCAAGAAGAAAGGAGTATTTTGAAGTAAAAACATCAGACCGGTAACGATATTTGAATAAAAATTGCCATGACAACCTGATAAACAACGATGTCAAAACATGGCAAATTTTGGTTTTAGGCTCGTAATACAGAAACGGCAAGATTTAAGTGAAAAATGAGATATTATTTATATAGGAAAAAAAATTAGCGCAACAGCGCGCACGAAACCCGAAATTGCAGAGTTACGGAGAACTAAATAAAAGACCGAAAAAGGTAGACTCCATTGACACCGATTTAAAAAGTGCTGATAGCATGAAAAATACGAAGTGAAAATGATTTGTTATTGTGTTCTTATCATTGAGTTATAATGTACTACGTACTAGAGAAGCTATTCCAAACAAAAATTGTGCACTACTCGTATGTCTTCGCGCATGCGCGGTAATAGTAGAGTCGCGCATGCGCAGTTGGTATAAACGCGCATTGCGCTTGCGCGGTCAGTTTTTGTTATTATAGATTATACGTAAGTAGAATGGTCAGTATGTAATAATTGTTTATTTATATTGTATTGTTAATTATATCGAGTACAATTTTTTAAATTGTTTTTTATTTTGTATATGTGCTAATTTAATATAATATTACATAATATTATGTCAGAATTACATTTTAATGATATTTTTATCTGAATATTTTAAAAGGTATCTATGTCAAATATAAAAAAACGTACTAAATGTATGTTTAACAAAACTTATTAACATAAAATTTAAATTACAAATATATTTATTTAAATTAGAATCATAAATGTTGTAAATAATCGTTCATAAATGCTGGGCACGCGAGAGTTAAAAATGGACGAATTTATTCCACTTTGACTTTGATGTGGAAACTTAAAAATAAAATAAAAGAATAATAAGCGGATTTAAACATGGAAATTTTTGCCAAATCATAATAACTTATATATGTTTCTATAAAAAAAATGTGTATAATAATATATTCGTCCTATACTTAAGTACCCACGGAAATGTCGCATCTGAACATATTAATTTCATAATCTATATTCAGTGACACGAGATGGCGTCTTAGGAATAATTTGTTTTATTATTAATTTATAATACTTTTTTATTGAATAAGTATCTTATTAACCGATGAAAAGTAATTCCTTGGTTTTTACTGACATTTCTTGAATTATTTGTGCAATATCTAAGTACACAAGACGGCATATTTTTATCAAGAGATTTTTTTTAAATCAACACAACACGTGACAACTCTACAAGCGCCTAGCGAGTGACTGATTAAAGTGCAGTGCATGAACCGCAGTTGAGTGGAACAGAGTAGCTGAATGCGGTGTCTCCTCTAGTACGTAGTACATAATAGCTCAATGGTTCTTATGAATTAAAAATATTACAGGATCCTATGGAAATAAAGGTGATGCAAAATATCAAGTTTTGAGGCGAATGCAGAACATCAAAAACAGAATTGAAAAATAAGTTTAAAATAGTGTAAAATGATATGTAAGTATGTATAAGCATAACACTACATCTGTTACCGTTGAACATTGTGTGATGTTAATGATTTCATTAATGTGTATGTGTACATATTTTCATGATTTTTTTCTGAAACATTTGAATGTACGTGCTGCCTGAGGGAACAGGTGCAACAATTCAATTTAATGATTTAAGTGTAATATGAGTAACCCACCGGTTACTAATTATTACGACCGTAGTATGCTATGTCATAGTAATTAAGGGAAACCTGTTATTGGCCTTATTATAAGAATACTATTGTTTAATGTAAACTATATAGAACGCTGTTGGTTTCTTAATAAATGAAAAAAAAAAGATCCTTGAAAAATATCAATATTTTCTTAACCTGGTTATTATATTATGTTACAATAATTTACAACAGTCGATCCCTTTTATATACAGAGGGGGTAGGCGGTGGGGACGTTACAGTATTAATGAACTTCCTGGAGATTTATAAGGTGGCTCACTTTCAGGTTTTCGCCACTCACGTATTTTTCGTAAATTTGGTGATTACAAAACCGGGGCTCATTAAAAATAACAATAGAACATTAGCAATTGTTCTTTGCCAAAAGTTCGTTTCTCCTTTGCTTTCTTTGCCTCGTCGCTGTGCAAACTCGAAATCCAAAGTGGTGTACGAGCATGAAGGTTGAATTTGTGCAGTCGCCTTCTCCTGGATATGTAAACTCTTTTTTAAATCCGATACGAATATTATTTTAATTTTAATTTAATTGAACTACGCTGGAAATGTGATATTAATATGTTATTTTAAAATCTAACATTATTATTATATTAAAGTATAGAATAACATTATATAAGTAATATAATCATTAATTTTTTACGTGTGATATATTAATTTTAACAATGAAGGATTTCTCTTTTCAGATTTGTTTCAACCAACGTAAGTTTCATAATATACCTTTAATAAATGTATATGAACTTAATTATTAATAAATTCAGATAATTTAAAAATGTAACAAATTCTCTTCTACTCTATTCGATGTTAAATATTACATTGAAAATTTATGCGCAAACAACTTGTTTCGAGTAACGAATTTTTTCACAACAATTTTTAGTATGTACAGAAACGATATACAGGATTGCTTCGTTGATTCACCCTGTCTGCTATTTTATGTCTGAAGTTGGAGTGTTTGCATTCGAGTTTCCGTAACGAATCTACAGAAACATTACCTACGAGTATACGTGTTTTGAAAAGCATTCCACTGACTTCTACTAACGTAGTTTTAAGGACGATTATTCAGAATACCAAGCTTAAATACGGCCACCTTTCTCCTTCCACTTTTTCTTTCTTTTTTACTGCAAATTTAAATGTCTATGCAGTCTACAAAATTCTTTACAATGGCGATATTGTCATTATTTTGCATTTGTCTACTGCCATTCTAGTCGAACGAATTCCTTTGTCTGTATGAAGGATTAACTTTTCTCACTATAAAGCTCAGATGAAGTAAAAAAAGGGCAGATATTGCACCTAGAATAAGAAACTGTAATCAATTTTTTATAACTTTGTGCAAGTCAGGGAAGTGTCGCCACTTTTTATCAAAAAGTCCCTGAAATTGATACAAAATACTACAAATGCGAAAGTAAATCTGAGAGATGATGAATGTAGGAGGCGTCTGTAGATCATTTAAAAGACTTCTTGATAGATTGTCCAGTGAGCATATAAGCATCGAAAACTAATACAACATATGTAATGTAAAACATGTTATAATAAAAAATATCTTAATAATAAAGAAATCGTAAAAAATAGTTGGGATAAAAAATAAATTTCCATGGAATTAAAAACATAATTTTCTAGTCTCCAGATGGCAATGAATACCCCCCAGAATACGCAGTGCCGCCAAAGTACCCACGCTCGGGAAAAGTAATATAGCTTGGAGCTAGGATGATCAGCAAGGGATCCTTCGTCACGTTTTGTTTGATTCCGTTACGATGTTAAGGGGAAGGGGGAATTGGGCCTCCAACTACCTGCACTTACCAAGAGTAAAGCAAAAGTAAATCTCTACTTCACGCTGATATTCTGTGAGGTCGTGGTACCACCCCGGTTCGAGTCGACCCATCCATGCAACAGCAAAAAAGCTGTTGGGTGGTTCTGCCACTGTCAAGTCAAAAATATGGCTGTCATTGTGGTTCATTTCAGTTCAGTCTTATAGCAGCTAATTTTTATTCATGTCTCATTAAAATATTCGTTGAAAGCTTAAAATAGAATTGAAACAAGAACATCAGCGATTTAAAAAATAAAATATTTGGCTTGTCTTCAATTTGATATAACATAATAAGACGTAATTAAAAAAATATGTTGACTACATATATTTCTATAACTTAACCTTTAATTAATTACCCAAATTTTGGACCATTAGAAATAAGAAATACTGGAAACATTCTACCGTTACGTAATATCGGCACATTGACATTCGTGCTTCGAATAACCTTCAAAATTTTCTTGGAATAATAAAATAAAATACAGTTAGATGAGTGTTTACGTGTGAAACTATATTGCTTTAGACTTTTTCTTAACTTTAGTATTGTTTTTGCACCATTTAATTACACAGGACGGCATTTTGTAGGCTAATTTACTGCAAGACGCCCCGAGAAGTGCTGACGAAAATGAGCGTAATTTGATGCATGTGTGTGCGTGAACGCGTATGTTTATATAAAGGAACGGAGTTTTTTGACCTTTTTTTACTCCATCTTAGTTATTAAGCCGTTTTTCGCTATGGGTCTTATTTACGCCACTGAACCAATAGGAGGGTATTGTTTTTTTAAGAGTGTGTATGTATGTGTGTATAAATGTCAATTCCTTTAAAACGCTCTGTAGCCTAAAGAGATTCATAATCATTAAAGACTGACCTCCCTCAAGAAATGTCACACAGAACGGTTGTTGACCAATGGCTTGATGGATTTTGATACATTGGGTCTCGTTACATTCGTCTTAGCTCTGGAAGTAACTGGTATAACATTTTTTCTCTTTTCAGTAAGCAGTCAGTTTTCTTTAAATACTGTTTTTATTATTTGCCTTGTTAGTCCAAACAATTTTCGATATTTAGTTCACTATATTGCAAAATATTGGCACTTCAATGAACCAATTGTTTGACATCTACAGGATAAGTTAGCGACAATCTATTTGTTTCATATATATATATATATATATATATATATATATATATATATATATATATATATCAGATTACAATAGTCTCCAGACCAAATATCGGTTAAGGTTAAGCTGAACTTGAGATACTGCTGGAGATAAGATTACCTTCAGGTAATCCTCTAAGTTGTTAAGCTAAGTTGACTATATAGACCAGTAAAATAACGTTTAACGAAAGTTCTAACATTTTCATGAACACTTTTTAATGTACGCAACAAAAAATTCCTATTATTTCCTTCACCAGGCTTATTATCGCGCTTGATGGTGCAAAAACCATCATGCATTAAAAGTCTCTAATTCTTTCGTTCATTCCATTCTTGGTCCTTGAGTCGATATGGGATATTTAATCACAAAATTTTCCTGGATTTTTATGACATCAGGACTAGGAGGTGATAGATTTTCTCTTACGCTGCAATCACAGTGCTTAAAGTATATATATATATATATATATATATATATATATATATATAGTATTGAATTGAATAGTTACTAGGAGTAATTTCTAGGTTATGTCCAAATATTTATTATTTCATAAAAAGTTATTTGGTTTAAAAAGTAACAATGCTGGAAACAGGGTTTTAATAATTCTTCCAATCTTTACGCTTCGTGTACTTACAGCAAAAACATTTTGAATTTTATCTCTTAGGTTGTATAACATAATAATTTCTACAAGCAAGTAAATATTCTCCGTCGGGAAATGATATCACTAGTTTTATTACATTTTCCTTTATACACTTTCATATTTGTTATCTTTTATGTTCTAAACCTATTTCTTTCTTTAGCGCTTTAAGATGCTATTGTTGACAAAGATATTTTATACATATAAAATATATCTCCGTTTAATTTTGTTAAGCTAGCGACTCACTTTGGCGTCGATTGGGTAGGTTTTATTAACTTGGCGTCGTTTAGATTTAGTTTAATCATGAAAGACTTTTTGTTTTCTCAATTATAGATCTCTTAGAGAATTCAATGTTTCATTTATAATATAGCCTAGATCATTCCTGGCATTGCTCTCTATCTATTCTTCAAGTCATTACAATTGGTTCAGCCATTTAGATAATGGTGATGATTCATGTCTTAATGGTGTGCAAATAGTTACGCCCCTCAACTCAAATAAGGCAGTTATTATGATATTACAAAAAGACACCTTCATTTTATTTATAAGTTCATAGATTTAAGTGTCAATTGATATCCCACGATATCATAAAAATTAAGCTACGAAAGTCGGAATGATTTTAATGCATCAGTGCTATTAACATTACTAACATTTCAAAATAAAGCCTATTCCGTCAGATGTGTATATCGAACCAGTATAGTTAGAGGATGAAAGGAATTCCATCTTTGTCCTCAGGGGTGACAATGACTACATATAGTCTTCTTTATGTGAAGGTTTACTCCTCAGAGAAGTACAACGCCTTTTTTACTGAATGCGTACGTTACACGTTTGTTTTACGTTCATTTGTTACTTTAGTTTTATATGAAAAATATGGGAGTAGTGTTCATAATTTGCTTTGTGAAGTTGACGTAGGCAATTGAGCCTGAACTTATTTTTCATAAATGGAGAAATATCTTAAATCTTTATACTATATATCTTTATTATATTTCAAGTTTTCCAATTCTGTTTTTGAATCCAACTATACGAACTTTAGTGGAAATAAATAACACTAATCACGACTCAGGAAGGATGTTCAATCGAAATTGAGTGATTTAAAAAAATACCCGGATGGTAACGAGTACTTCATGTACTCAACTTACTGTATTTATTAGCGTTTAAATATTGCAAACTGTCAATAGAAAAAGTAGTTCAGTTACAGAAGGACATTATTTAGTTATTACATGTATGTAGGCATGGACCTCAACACCTTAAGTAGTTTATTAAAAAAATAAGCATGAAAGGAAATCAATATTATTAAATTTTTATTTTACGTGAGAGAAATTCGTGAGAACACACAGTTTTTGAAGTTATTTGTGCAATAGTTAGTATATGAAATTAAGTTGTGTGACGTGCGCGATATGATAGTAAACGATATTAAAATTTTTACACTATTTCAGGATAAAATATAACGCCCCCCTCCCCCCTCTCCCGAAAAATAAAGAAACGCAAAATATCGTGTATGTTGCGACCACTTCTGTAAGTTACTGAATCCTTCCTAATGAATGTTCTTATTCGCTCCAAGCACTCCTTATTTAAAATTTATTGAGGAGACCATATTATGATCGCATACTCGAGGAAGATTCTCACATATTTATGCATAATAAACGGTTTTTATAACGGTTAGATCTTAGAATGGTTTACAAACATGTAAAAAAAACTAGGGTTCTGAAACGCCTTACAGGCAACATAATTGTAATCGGCCCTTGAAATTATTTGGTCGAAATAAACTCTTGAATCCCGTATTACGTTTACTCTTTCATAGATAGTTATATATAATACTAGCTGTTTCCGCGACTTTGTTTACGTGGCATTAGTTCTTTTGTTATGATATTAATCATGATTTATTTTTACTTTTAAATGGCGCCAACATCTAGAAAGACACTAATCTAGATAAAAATATGCAGTTAGTCAGTTAGACAAACTAACGAACGAACAAATATACGGGTCCATGAACGAACTACTGGACGGATTAAGCAAAGATTTTCTCACGGTAGCTGTGAAGGAAGGTGGTGAAATTCAACGTTTAAATATCGGTAAGTACAGGTCTTTTTTCTATACACAGTATGACTGATGGTGTTATTAGGATTTCCAATGACTAAAACGTCAAGGAAAGCTAAAGATTTATTTGCCTCTATCCAATAATGAATTTAATTTTAGAATTTTTGGAGTTGAGGTGGTCTAAGAATGCAATAAATTTGTCTGATGGTAAAATGCTTGTAGAATCTAGGATCAGTGTTATAGTGAAGAGGGCTTTTTCGTCGAAGTTCTCCTTAAAGATATCGGCGACAATGGTAGATACAGGTGAACTCATCGCCACATCATCTAATTGCATGTAGAATACTCTACTATTACTCTTCCTTTCACAATAGATAGCCAGTTGTGAGATGTCTGCACATTCCGTAGGCATGTTGTTTTCACCTAGCTCCAAGTCACAACAACAATGCAGTTTTTGATAGGTAGGCATATAAAAAGTGACTCAAAATGGACCATAGTTTAATTGTCGACGAGATGTAGGTCAAATATCTCACTAACAAAATGGTATGAATCATTTGTGTATGTTGTGGTATGTCTTGTCAGCAGTAACAGTATTTGTGCTAAGTGTTGAGCCAAACTATTATATAGGCTCACTATTATATGGGACGTAGGAAAGCGTTTGATTTCTGCATTTTGGGTAACTCATACAACTTAGGTGGTTTGGTACACGGTGGTATTATCGAATTTACGTCGAGATTTAATTTTTCGGAGTATTTCTTTATTAGATCGCTAGTTGTTTTAAGCACATTGATTGTAGGGTCTATTTTTATACGTACTTTCGTCGAATAAAAAAGTTGTTTTATTTTAAAATTAAAATCTGACGTATCCATTGCTACCGTAGCATTTCCTTTATCTGCGCGGAGAATCGTGAGAAGTTGTACAATGCTTTAAACTCGTCTTAGGGGAGATTTTGTTTCGGCTCCGAACTTCTACTTAGCCAGGACGAAATTTTTTGACGTGTGGCCTCGCAAATCTTTCTTCTTCACATTGTTTTTAAACAGATAATCCTCAACGCTACAAGTAATTTCTTCGTACAGGATTCTTCGCGGTGTTATTGCAAAATGTATGCCTTTCGATAATATCTTTAATGTAGGTTTGCCAAGTTTTTGTTTTGACAGGTTATAGACTGTGCGTTGTTTATTGTTCGCGTCCGTAGTCGGTTGCGTTACGTACTGCCGTTGTCATTGGTATTAGATATTTAATTTGTTCCTTATTGTTTGGTTTTTCTCTATTTGTTTATTTTTGCATTTATTATATTTAGATATTTCGCGTTTATTTTAAGTTTCAACACAATTCATCGTCATCATCATCATCATTATTACAGCCCTTCAGAAGTCCACTGCTGAACAGAGCCCCCCCCCCAAGTTATGCCACAAAGCATGGTCCTGAGCCACCTGCTACACGCATGTTACGGCTAAACGATGGACCGGGCACCGTTAAGGATATTTTTGTCAAAATTACCATTCCGTATGAAGAGAACCTCGTGAAAACTGAAACAGATAAAAAACAAAATATCTGAACCTCGTTCACGAAGTGACTGATATGTGAGGTGGTCTGCCGACCGAAATGATTCCTGTAGTCGTCATAATCATCAACATCAACTTAGTGAACGGCTTAATCCCGGTCAGTCCTTCGGGTCATCGTTGGCGACTGGAACTACGTGACGGACCGCTCAAATACAGAAGGCGTCGCTCCTGGATACCTCTCGCATCGTCCGCCGATTTCTTTCCTTTACCCCCTAACCCACGGCCGTTTGGGCTCCCCTGCCGAAGCCCATCCACTTGGGATGGGCTTTTACTTATTTATTTAGTATATTTAATTATATAATTTTTTTAGTTAGTATATAAATATTTAATTTTTTATGTTAGTATATTTAATATATATTTATGTTTATATATTCATTATATCCTTTTATAAATTTATTCAGCCAAACCATATGTGAATACTTTATAAATTGCTGTTATTCATTGACACGAGAACTTTAGTCACCGTGTTTTTATTCCGTACTTCGGTAAAAATGACAAGTTTTAAAGTGGAGTCTGCTTTCGCCAATTTGTCAAAGAATGTAGAAGCGTTGACAACAAAAATCACAACGCAAGTGACCCTAATTGAAGCGCAGAATAAGAAGATAGAAAATCAGCAGCGCATTATTGAGAAATTGTTTTCGACGATAAGTGACCTGAAGAGGGTAATGGAAGAAATGCCCGCTAGAACAATCGACCTATTGCGGCCTGGGCAGTCGACCAGCGAGACCGACGTACAGACTATGGTACTGACAGTCCCAAGTGTAAGCGAGACACCGATATCCTCAGATACGGTCGCTATAACAGAGAAAAAAATAACGCAGCGCGCACGCCGAGCTATGCAGCGGGCAAAAAAGGCTGCTTCCACACTGGAAGTAAACAATTCAGAAAAAGATGATTCAACTATAATTGAAACGTCTGCGACTGAAGAATGGAAAGTAGTAGGTGGCCATAAAAAGTCTAAGAAGGCCTATCTTAAGGCAATCCAAACTGGAGGAAACGCCCAAATCGGTTCGTTCCAGGCTATACAGAAGAAGAAGTTTTTACACGTGTGGTCACTCCTTCTTGAAACCTCGGAAGATGCGATAAGGGAATACGTGAAAAAAATTTGTGGTTCTGAGGATGTCAAAATTGAAAAGATTGTTCCAAAACCCAAGAGAGACTATTCGTCATTCAGGATTGGTGTTCCAGAATCCACGTTTGAAAAAGTGAACTGCAGAGATAGTTGGCCAATACATACCCGATTTAATGAATGGGTGCGGTTTCGAAACACCCGTAAATCAGAAACAGGTAATGAAAACCTGTTATAAGGGCATTAATGTTTACTACCAGAATGTTAGAGGACTTAGAACAAAATTATCTACTTTTTATTTGAATATTTTGGAGTCACCATACGACTTATTTGCAATTACGGAGTCAAGTCTTCATAGATCCATACATGACGGTGAACTTATACCACCTGGTTTCCAAATACTGCGATGCGATCGAGCTGATGGCCGCAAGCACGGAGGAGTATTTCTAGCTTCTTCGTCATCGCTGAAGTTGAAAAGCGTTCCTGTCGGCAATGTGGACACTGCCTTATTTGAAATTGTGTGTGCGACGGTACACCGTGATAAGAAGTTTATGTTTCTATGTTACGTTGTTTACATCCCACTGCATAGTGTAGCTAGAGAATACATGCAATTATTTCTTATATTAGAAAATATTTGTGTTAAATACAATAATGTTATAGTGCTTGGTGACTTTAATATGCCTTCAGCACCTGTGGAAATGCACAGTTATATGGAATATTTTAACGCCGTCTGTGGATTTCGCCAGGTAAATAATGTCCGTAATATTAACGACCGTACTTTAGATTTAGTATTTACAACGTTTTTAGCACGTGAAGTGGAGGTAAAGTTGTGTAATGACCCGTTAGTAGATATTGACGTACAACATCCTCCGGTGTATGTCAGCGTGACGATGGGCACTGCCAGGGAGCATCAGGTGCAACGCCTCTATTCTCGTGATGAGATTGATAAATCTTGTATTAAACGGAGATGGAATTTCTATAAAGCCAACTTTCATATATTGTACGATAGCTTTCAACAAATTGATTGGGGTAATTTGTATCAAATTGACACCCCGGAGGTAGCCATATCGTACCTATATACGGTTGTAAATGAGGTAGTAGACCGTTGTATTCCTAGAGCCCGTAGGGCCAAACTTAATAGGAATCATGCCAGGTATGTTTACCCGGAATGGTACTCATCCGATTTAATACGCGATATAAAGCGAAAGTGGAGGTATCATAAACTGTGTAAAATGACGAGTGCGCAATGTGATTACGAAGCGTTTGCTCGGTATCGATCTCAGATAAAATATAAGTTAAAAGTCAATTATGAAGCCTACCAGGAGAAATTACAGCTGAATTTTAAGGACGATCCGAAATCTTTTTGGAATTACGTAAGATGTAAGCAGTCTAGACGTAACAAAACTCGAGTAACAAAAAATGGCCTAGAGTTAAGTGATCAGTCGAGTGCGCAATGTTTCGCGTCTTATTTTCAAACTGTATATAGCGAGACGCGGCCGGCGCTGGATCCGAAAGCGGCGGAGCGTGCGGCGCAGCTCGTGTGCACGTCGGCCAGCTGAGCGTGCGCGACATCCGCACCGCTCTCGCACACCTCAAGCCTAAGCGCTCTATAGGCCCTGACGGTTTACCACCTTACATAGTCAAAGACTGTCGCTCTGTTTTTGAAAAGCCTCTGCTTCACGTTTTTAACCTGTGTCTCCGAGAAGGCTACTATCCCGAAGAATGGAAATTGACAAGAGTAATACCGGTGTCTAAAGGAAGTTCGACTTCAGATGTAAGCGGATACCGACTTGTGACGGTGCTGTCTGCGTTCGCCAAGGTATTTGAATCCGCATTACAAAAATGTATTTATACGCAGGTCAGTTCGCAGCTGACTGATGTTCAGCATGGGTTTCGGCCGGGCCGAAGTACAGCGAGTAACTTGCTGTCATTTATGACATACCTGACGCCAGCTATCGACGCTGGAGGGCAGGTGGATGCCGCTTACTTCGACTTTCGGAAAGCTTTTGATACCGTTGATAACGATATCCTTTTAGAAAAATTTGCGGCGGTGGGTTTCACACCGCATCTTTTAAAATTTTTCGCGAGTTACCTTGGTGAACTTCGGCAGTACGTCGAGTTTGCGGGGTATGAATCCGAACCTTACTTCACGTTTTCGGGTGTGAGCCAGGGGAGTAATTTGGGCCCCTTGGAGTTCATATTATTGATAAATGATCTCCCAGAGGTCATTAAGGTCTCGAAATGTCTCCTATTTGGAGACGACTTAAAACTGTTTTTGTCGGTAGCAGACGTTTCGGATTGTGAGCAGCTTCAGCGAGATATAGATAGGGTCGTGCTGTGGAGTGCTATTAATAAGTTATATTTTAAAACAACGAAGTGTGAGGTGATAAGTTACGGACGCAGACAGGCGCCGCTGCAATATCGGTACGAGGTTGACGGAACGGTAATGCCGCGCGTTACTTTCGTACTTGACTTAGGTGTGCAGATGGTGGCGGAGTTAACGTTTTGTAATCACATTGAAGATATCTGCGGTAAGGCATTCCGAAACTTAGGTTTTATCATAAGGAATTGCAGGGATTTTCTTAGTACGGCGATTATTAAAGTTTTATACAATGCACTTGTTCGCAGCCGGCTGGAAACGAGTGCAATTATTTGGAATCCCCATGAAGATAAATATATCAACATGGTGGAAAAAATTCAAAATAAATTCACGCGGTTCCTTTATTTAAAGGAGTATGGCGTTTATCCTTTCTACCCGCTGATGTACCCGAGCATGTTCGTGATCGGCATGGTCGGGTACAGCCAGCTTGGTGTGAGGCGGGACGTCGCACTCTGCAAGTACGTGTGGCAAGTCTTGCGTGGCCAGCTACACCATCCTGAGATACTGGAGGTGTTGCAGCTGTTTGTGCCTGATAAGGCGGTGGTTAGGCGTCGCCCACATCCCACCTTTAAGGTGCCGCACGCGAGGACAAATCTGCTCAGGTTTGCACCTATGTCGGGGGCTTTAAATTTATTGAATATTATTTCCGAAGAAACGGACATTTACCACTTCAGCCTGGCAAAGTTCACAGAAGCGGCACACAGGGTCTGTGAGATTTTATTATAATTTTTTGTTTCTTAATTATAATTGTATAAGTATATATTTTATGTCAGTAGTTATATTTAGCAGTTATTATTTGGTTTTGTACAGCATCGTCTTGGTTTTGTACTGTTATGATGTTGTTACTGTTTTTGTAATAAATAAATAAATAAAAATAAATATATAAATACCCCAAAAAATAATAAATTTACATATTATAAGAATTGTAAGAATTATAATGATAAGAATTCATTTGATTGATATAAATGATTTAATTCAAGTTTTTAACTTTAGAATTTTGAAAAAATACATCATTTTTATAAATTTATAAACTAATTATATGCAACTTTATTATAAATTATTAACGGAAGGTAAAATATAATGCCTTCGTTTTTAATTTCTATTTAAATAAATGTGTACTATTTTCCTATAGTTGCTTAGTCGGCAATGTAGATTTTTTCAGCAGCTCCCAAATAAATGATTTTAAATTAGATTATTTGTAACAGCTATGTATTATCTGGCTTATGTGTGATGCCAACAGCAGCTTCTATGGAAATGCACATTTAACGAATGTAGAAGCCTGCTTTTTTTACTGTTCTACGATGGGATTAGTCAGTAGACGTACGCCCAGGCTAATTAAACACCTACATGTAAAATTCTGAAAGAACATCTGCCCAGTAAATTTTGAGTGAATCGTAAATAACAAAAATTATAATTGGCATCAACACATTTTGCCCAAACTCCTAAGTTGATTTTTTTTTAAAAATATTAGAATTACACTCACGATTTTTCTACAGATTTATTTCATGTAATGGATTATTTCCGATTCATAGAAAGTAATATGGACATTTACAAAAGGTTTATTCATTTTTTACACTTAATTATCCCGATGAGCTAATAGCGTGATCGTCTTGTTTTCATTTACAATGATTCTCGTAATTCCTGATAATATTTCTCGCCAAGGAAAATATTTCATAACATTAATTGTACAAACGCCTGTTATCGAAATCAGTGCGGTAAATGAAAAATTAATTTAAATTTTCCGTTCAGAATAGAATTATTTTTATTCAATTTAGAACACGTAAATATTTATTGAAAATAATTTTTGACTTTTAGATTGGTTTTTACTTTTACGACAATGGTAGAGCCACGCAGCAGCCTTGACTGTTGCACGTATGGGTCGGCTCTAACCGGGTTGGTACAGCGTCCTCACAGAAGATCAGCGTGAGGTAGAAGCTCTGCTTCTGCATTTTTTCTGGTGAGTGCAGTGGCTGGAGGCCCAATCCCCCCCCCCTCCCCTTTCATGGTAGCAGAGTTAAATAAAACACTACCCCAAGAGTGTTCCAGCACTCCAGTGACGGAGAATCCCTTGCTGAACATCCACGCCCAAGCTACCCTACTCTTCCTGAGCGTGGGTACTCAGACTACCCCGCATATTCTAGGGGTGGGGAATTCCGCTCGTGACTAAACCTGCTTGAAGCAAACGGAGCAATAGGTCAAAGGCACTCCCTGCCACGCTACTTCATTCAAACCTAAACGCCATCCACCACCATCTGGAAACGGCGTAGCCGGCCTTGTTCTTTTTAGGCGATACACAGGTGTCCTCTTCGGGTGATACTTCGTATTTCTCCTACCCGAGGTACAATTAAGAATACTCCTAAGTTTTTTTTTATATAACGTGCCCTGGGATGGAGTTTGCATATACGTCAGAGAGAATATCTGTTTTGACGCCTCGGCAGCCTTGAAGTTATGGACCTGTCCATCTTATGGTTGGTACAGGTGCTCTATAAGTCCCATAGTGGCAATGCCGACACCGACCGACTCATCGACTACGTCTATATGGCTGCAGACTCCGTGCTATAACAGGCCTCATCCGCAGAGATTGTGATGCTTGGTGATTTTAACGTTTGCTTCTCACCGGATGATACCAGCATTGTTGCTGATTCAGTTGCTAATGTTGTACTACAGGGAATGGAACTTTTTATTCCATCATCTGTTGTACCTATCGTAGGCAGAATCCAGCGATGGTTTGGTCACTCCTGCAAAATGGCACTAAGCCATAAGCAAAACCCGGGGAAAAAGAAATATAATTCCGCCTCCAGACCCTCAAAAGTTTCATTGTCAAGGCAATTCAGAGCACACCGGCAGAATTGACGAAAAACTAGTTCTTCTTCCTTCGAGAATACGTGCATTCTGGTTGCACAAGGCGCAGGTTCGGTCGCACATGGAATACTCTTCCCATCTCTGGGACGGGACTCCCCAGTGCCAGCTCCTTCCATTTGATTGCATCCGGTGCAGAACTGTTCGAATCGTCGGCAACTGAGCTCTTTCCGATCGGCTTGACTCACTGGCACTGCGAGGAAATATTGCATCTCTTTGCATATTTTATGGCATCTACCATGGAGAGTGCTGTGAGGAATTGTTCGGACTAATTCCAGCCGCACAATTTCACTATCGCATATCGCGACAAAACTAGCGATACCATACATACTATCTGGATGAATGGCGGTCCACCTCCGTGCGATTTATAAGAAGTTTTTTTCCTCGCACAACTTTCTTGTGGAAGCGACTACTACCGGAGATTTTTTGGACCGATACGACTTAAGGACCTTCAAGAAAAGAGCCTACTCTTTTTTAAAAGGCTGACAACGCATCTGCAATTCCCCTGGTGTTGCAGTTGTTCAAGGGCGGCGTTAATCACTTACCATCAGGTGAGCTATATGCTAGTTTGCCGCTCTCTTTTGCTTGCCATCTGCTCTGTCTTGGAAAGAACCAACCTAAACTTTAGCGGGAATTTAAAAAAATAACTTACAATATAATGATATTTATATACAACTGTAATGAAATAATTTAGAAACGATGGTAGCGATCACCTCATTTCCTGAGATTATTGTCAGTCATGTAATCTTTATAGTATAATAACCATTACCAAACCATATTGCTTAATAAATGTTTAACCTTTTGATAGATAAGTTCTGCACATTTTTTGTGACTTTGTTGAAAGAGTTTGTATATTGGCCCATGAAAGAATTACTTACTCTTTGAAGTCGAGTAACTACTATAACTAACTTGTGCTTGTTTCTAGTATTTACAGAATGTAAATCACTATTTTTAATAAAACTTTTGTGTTTTGTGTACATCCATCAAATGTTCGTAAATATATTGGGAGGCCAAAGTTAATATAATTATTTCTTTAAATTTTTGGCTTAAAGATTCCTCCGGACCAGTGGATTCAAAAAGACTCAGGCCATCCCCGTTTAAAAGCGCACTGGTATTCACCTGTTTAACATTTGGTGTTGTTAATTTAATACAATTCTTCATATAACTGCTCTACTGTTAACTGTTTTATTATTTAAATATGATGTAATAAGTTTAAGTTCTATAGTTTTTACACCATAATAATTTAGACTCCTGATAAATGTTTAATGGTGAACACGCAAGCATTGGAAAGGTCACAAAATATACCCAATGCATTCTTTGAATTCTCCCGTCAAAAGAAAATGTTTCACTAGCACAACACCGGCATCATTTGTTGAGCAACCCCTTGTAAAACCAAACTGATTTTTATGGAACAATTTATTTACGTTTAAAAACTTAACATTTGATCTAATTGATCTAAATTTTTCATAATTTTTATCGAGCTTTTGTAGTACAGAAATAGGTCTAAAATTAGTAGGTATAATGTACAATCACATTTAGATAAAGGTACAATTTTACTTGGTTTCATTAAATCAGGAAACATAACAGATTCCATACTTTGAAGAAGAGAAGTTGGGATGTGGTTTCATTTATTATAGACACAATAACATTAACAGGAATTCCCCATAGATCTGCATTTTTCTTAATATATATAGTTCTAATTATTATACAATATATTTTGATATTATTTTATGAAAGACAAATTCTTTTTTACAGACATTTACATTTTGTTTGAGTAATACGACTATAGGGGACAGTAGGGGAGGAATTCAGTGACTTTGTAGACAAGATCGAAATTTTGGTAAAATATTGTTCAAAAGCCGTTCAAATTTTGTTAAATTATTGTAAAATTTAATTCAAACTTGGAGTTGTGAACTTCCATCTTGCCACTCTGCTATTGATTATACTCCAAATCATTTTAATTTTATTAGAGACATTCCTTGTTCTCTTAATATAAAGACTTGGCTATAAAACACACCTGTTTTAAATATTTTGGAATATTTTTTACATAATATGCTCTAATTAAGACACTATGACTACAGGAAATTTCATTGTAAAAGTCCGATATTTTGTCTACTCCTATAGATTCCTAATGTCGTCCATTCATTTAACAATTAACGACTGTTTAGAGAGAGAGAGAGAGAGTTTTAGAAGTAAACATTTTATTAAATTCAAGATTTATATAATGATTCAAGTTTATACAATCATCCATATTATAAGGATGTATTGTTTTTACACGGAAGAAATAGTAGCTTTTTCATTTTACGACTTATAAATCTCTCTAAGCGGTATTCGTTTATTGGAACAAGCACAGCTGTCTTAATTTTCATTTTTTTTATATGGGAGGTAACGTGCCCAAATATCCACAGTAATCAGAACTTAAATTTTGGATGATTAATTACAAGGTTATATGATTTGAACAATGTTCGAAATTTAATACTCATGTAAGAAGTTTCAAGCAGATTGATATTATAGTCTCCACATATGAACACACTATGATAACTGTTTATCAAGCTTAAGTAAAACTACCTCCATAATTTTTCAAAATAATCATACATAGAATGTGGGATTCTGTAAACACAATAATGAGGTGCTCGAACTCGATACATGCCATTTATACAGTTCGCATAACAGAGACAATCACAATATCTTTACGTAATTTTTTTCACAGTTATATCATCTGATCGCCTGGTACTTACTGAAATTAAACATATTACGGTTATAATATTTTAACCAATATTCAGCTATTCATAAAGTGAGTATGTTGACTTCAAATTTTTAAATATTTATTTTCATAATAGCTGCTGCTGACACTATGAGACATAAGCTAACTAACGCTTAATTGACACAATATTTTTTTTAATTTTTAATTATTTTTTAATTTTTGAATTATTATGTGGGAGTTGAGGAAATGTAGATTACATTGCCATCTAAGAAAATTTATGAAAACATAACACATTAATTTTAATAGAAATTAAAAAGCTAGCGGATCATGAAAGGATGCCCGCAGGGTGGGATTCTTTCACCTCTCCTGTGGAACATGGTCATTAATGAACTCATCAGTAAATTAAACGCTAATCATTTCTACACAGTCGGTTATGCAGATGATCTAACAATACTGGTCTCTGAAAAGACAGCAAACATTGTGTGCGATCTGATCCAAGCGGCTCTCCGTATTGTGGAGAGATGGTACAGGGAATATGACCTAACTATTAATCCAAACAAAACGGTTCTAGTAATGTTCACACAAAAACGAATGCTGAATAACTATCATCTTCCAAGTCTTTTCAGCACAAAACTTCAGCTGTACTGTAAGGTAAAATACTTAGGTCTTAACTTGGACAGTAAACTTAACTGGAATAAACACATAGGCAACAAAATCAACAAAGCTAGTTTAACTTTCTGGCAATGCAGAAACATGATTGGCAAACGATGGGGTTTGATGCCATAAATTATACTGTAGCTGTACAAAACTTTGATTTGGCCCATGATCAGATACGGCTCTCTGGTGTGGTGGACCAAAACTAACGAAACCACCTATACGAAAACTTCAGCGTTACCAGAGATTGGCTTATATGGCTGCCATGGGCTGCATTAGAACTATACCAGCAGCAGCTTTAGAGGCTATACTGGAGCTAACACCGCTTCATCAACGTATAAAAACCCTAAATCTTTTAAGTAAGAGTAAAGTCCCCCATACATGTATAATTGATAGAATTTACTCAAAAATTTACTCAAAAATCTTACAAGCCAAGTATGATAGGATCCCAGAACAATTTTTATTCGATAAGAAGTACAAGATACAATTGAAGGACACTGACCATCTGGAAGGATTGGGTCAAAGAGAGCTCAAAGTTTTCACGGATGGTTCTAAGACAAATGAAGGTGTGGGGTCTGGGGCTTTCTCTGAAGACCTTAATATCCACATATGCACACCGCTGGATACCCATTACACAGTCTTCCAGGCTGAATGCATGGGTATCATCCAAGCGGCCATAGAAATAGATGCTAGGAAGGTGAAAGACTTCTCCATCAGAATACTTACCGACAGTATGGCAGTACTACAAGCTCTGATTTGCAATGTGACGAACTTTGGACAGATATATGAGTGCCATGAACTATTGAATAAGGTATGTAAGAACAACAATGTGACTCTGCAATGGATCAAGGGACACAGTGGATCTAGAGGCAACGATGCAGCAGATGAACTAGCCAGAAGGGGATCGGCTCTGGCTACTATAGGGCTGGAACCTATAATATCAATCCCCTTTGGCTACGTTCGTTCACTGGTAGGTAGATACTTCAACAATTTACATGCTAAGCTTTGGAAAAATTTAGTAGACAAGCTAGAGAGGCCCTGCCTGAAATAAACAGTCGTCTAATCAAGGTTCTAATGAGACTGAACAAGCCACAGATCAGGATATTAACAAGTGCTATCACAGAACATGGCTCTTTAAACAAACATTTGTTTACCATAGGTGTTATTGATAGCCCCCAGTGCAGGGCATGCATGGGAGAGGAAGAAACGGCGGCTCACGCGTTGCTGATATGTCCAGAAGTCGCTTTATACAGGGCTAAATATCTCGGCACGCCGGGATCGCTCCTCGAAGTTGCTTGCAACATCAAAGGACTGTTGAACTTCTTCTGGGAAATATCATGGCTCAAATAACCACGTTATTCCTCCCACACGCAAAATACGCGCTTAGACGTGGAGTTACGGAAAACAGCCCTTCGTAATATAAACCAAAAACTCTAGCGATTTTTTACCTTCTGTTAATAATTTATAAATTAGTTGCATATAAATAGTTTATAAGTTTTATAAAAAAAATTATTTTAAATTGCTATCAAGATTCTCATTTCTAATTTTAACTAATTTTCAGTTTTTCGAAAAATATGTGTGTTTTTTTTTAACTATTAGTCCTAGGACTGCACGTCAGAAGTGAAAACTTCATAACTTCACAAACTTGTAAACATTAATTGTTTGTACTCATATATACTTGTAAATATTAATGTATCTGAGCGTGACGGCCACGATAAATTAGTTCTTTTCCCCCACGGAGCAAATACAAAGAGGAGACGGCCTAAGCAACCGTGCACTGTGATTTTAGCTAAGTCCTGTCGTCATCACAGTGCGCGTGGCTTTAGTTAGTATACTGTCAGCGTTTGTACTCTGCGCATAGGTGTGTGCGAAAATTGCAAATCGGTGTATTTTCAAAGAATTAAGAAGAAAAGGATATGTGCTTTATCGTGTAAAAACTACTCAGATAGACACTCTGATCCATATCCAAATATCCATAGCATCAGACATATAATTAAGCATACAATTAGGCATATAATTAATAACACATTTCATGTGTTAGTAATTATATGCCTAATTTATTAAAATATATCTAGAAAAAATATCTTTACGTCGGCTTTCAAATATAATTAAATATATTCGACACTAGATGGCGACACTTTGCGTAGTGGGAACTAAACATATAAAGGTACGTCGAGCTCTGCATTGGTTAAACAATCACACGAAAGTGCTGAAATTGGTTTTTTTTTTCGAAGTTGGTTTCAGTCCTAAAGAATTTTTAATCGCCAAAATATTATTTTTATAGTTTTTATAGTCATTTTGTAAAGAGGCCGCCATCTACCGTCAAGTAAAAGAACAATCAAAAATAACAAAAAGACAGAGCCGTAATTAGAAGCCAATTATTTTACCCAGTAACATTTTATCCTTAGTAAAATAAAGTCTTCTTGAAATTAAATATTCCATGTACATTATTCAGTCTCCTTGAAACTTTTATTTCGTAAGACAACTATTATAACAGTTGTATTTCAGTTAATTAAGAAGCCCACTTAAATTATTGTATTGTCTTAATGTTCTAGATTTGCATTCCATAATCTTAAATAGCAATGGATCACAAAAATTAAAAGACAAGACTGGCCTCCGACAAAATATACAAAGATTTGTTCTTGCAAACAAGTTTCAGTTATAAAAAAGGCTTTAAAAATTAAAAAGGGAAGTTTACCTAGTATTAATCTGAATATATCGGTTCGTTTGGAGGAAGTTTGTATTTTACTATTATACTATTTTAAAACTTTAGTTATTTTGGTAGAATGAGTTAAATATTGTTGTTTTATACTTTATATTATAGCTTAAAAGCAAATTACCAGGGGCCTCAATATCGTCACCTAGGCCTATTACAAATGATTAAAATGAATTTTTGATATTTTATGATTCCCCAAGAAATAAGAAACTAAAGTGAGAAAAAGAATAACTTCGATGGAAAGCAAAAAACGAAGAATTCAAATGAAAGTTAACGTTTTCAAAAGAAGGTACTTTCCCCCATCATAAAAGTGACTAAAGATGTTTTCACTTAAACAATTCAATTTCTAATTCTGCCCAACAAGCCTCGCATATTTTGATGCACCAAGTATATACAATATTTATGATTGTCTTTATGTGAAATAATACAAATTAACAATTTGTGGGCCGCATTCTGGATAATTTAAATGTTTTTATTATAACTATACATTACCCTTATTGTCTGCTTTTCTAATTTAAATTCCTTGAAAATAATTCCAAATTTAATATAAAGTCAAAGCCCAACAGAAGCAGAGGTCTGGGTAGTCAAAAGGTAGACATAGACAAATAGAAAATATTACCATACATATACGTAATATAGAAAATTACTTACTATATTAATATACGTAATATCTATCTAATGAAATCTATTATTATAATTTTTAAAATAAATGTCAAATTCAAATTATTGTTATTATGTACATGACAAATTGTTCATTATAATCATAATATTATGTAAGTTATTTTTCCTGTATGTAAGCCAACTTAAACAGGATAACTTTATTCACATATAAGTTATTAAGATATTCAGTATATTTTAATAACTGACTCTTGTTCATGTTGCCTCTTCTCCTAACAAGAATGATTAATATACCATAATGGCAAAAATTACTAGTTAAAATTTTATCCATAACTAGCTGTGCCCGCGACCTTTAACGTTTAAACTATCGAATTTATACTTCTGTTATGATTTTGATCATGATTTATCTGTACCTTTTCATGGTGCCAATATCTACAAATATACAAATCTGGATCAAAAAATTCAGTTAGTTAGTTAATTAGATAAACTAACGAACAAATAAAATATACGGGTCCACATTTTGTTTCAAATATAAACAAAAAACAAAACAATAATGTAATCCACGATTTACTCTCCAATTTTTCTAGCTAACACTTGGTCCCCATAGAATAGAAAAGACATTGCGCTTATTAAGCATGCATCATCACCAATTAATTATTGATAGTATGGTATGAGGTGTCTATACTTAATATCCATAAAACAATTGAAAACTAAAATCCAAAGCCCACTTAAAATTATGAACCCGGTTTTTTTACATGGGGAAATGCCTACGCACAACCGCCTGGCGGGGGCAATGACGGTTTATGTCTGTTTTGTACCGACTAAAACCCCATGGTGTTCCATCTTGGTGGCATATTGGCAGGGCCACGGGAACACATCCGAGTAACGTGCCAAGAACGCTGGCCGCGTTTTTAATTATTTAAATAAAAAATTTAATTACTTATCGTAGTAACATTATAGTCTTAAATTTGCGCGAAATATTCTATAACCACAACGCAATAAATGACGTACATCAATACCACAAAGACGTAAGAAGCGAAAGATCATACGCTTGATTAAATATTTTCGCTTCGTTGCCACTAAGAATGAAGCTCGGTTCGAGTACATCGTGCTCGGAATTTATCGATTAGTTCTGCGTCAGCTACTTTTTTGTAATATAGTTGTTTTTCACTTAATATTAAATGAAATACAAGAATAAATAAAAACGTCTATTACCAATGCTTTGCTTACGTAGACTTCCCATTACGAACATCAGTACTTGTTCATGACAAAATCGCAAAACCGAACACTTTTGGGATCATTGTTTGTCAGAGTGCAAATCTCTCTATCACAAAAGTGCCGGTATAAATATTTTGAAACATTATCTAAACTATTTAAGTATAAAAAGCTCTGGATCAAAAATATATCCGCGTGTTGATTAACCAGAATGCTTACCGACCGCCATCCGATCGATGCGCAGAAACAAATCAGACTGAATTTTTCGAAATTATTTTAAAACTGGTGCAACAAAATTCTTATCGTTTTCGGCTTTATTTATAGCAATGGACGATACATAAATTCACCGTTACGACCTCAAAACAAAATTAGTCTATGATTAAGAAAAGACCATCATCTCCAACTCCTAAGAAATTCGAGATGTGTACTTACATTGGTATGATTATTGGCTCTCTTTTCTCAGATAGTTCATGGAACTACTGTTACAAGCACTTTGTAAGTAGACTGTAAGTAGTTATTATACATGGTAAAACCTCCAACATGGAGCTATGTTATTTGTAGCGAGAATAGATCGGCTCGACCGGGGTAGGAGGTAAAATGGCTGCTTAAGGGTGGTGGGTTTTATATGGCAAGTGTAAATTACCGGAGCTCCTTTTGTACTGAAAACGAGACTTACATCTTAGTCATCAGGGGCGACATCGCATCTGCATTTTGATTCTTAATCGAAGATAATTGTAGATGTCTATGGGTCACAACATCCACTTGCCATCAGGTGGACTATGGGCTCGTTTGTCATCCTTATTCTATAGAAACGCAAAAATCGTGAGTATCAAAGAAACAAACATGTTAAGCGGCCCACAAGTCCACCGTTGCGATTGCTGCAATTTATTTACCAGCCCTTGAACTTAGTGATTTATATCTTATTCCGAGATTGAGGAGTTCCTGAGAGTACAAAGATATAAACACGATGAAGTAGAAGTAACTGTAGTACAGGAATTCTTATCTTACTTAGGATTATGAGTTATTTAAGAGGATAATTATCAGCTAAGATATTTCTTAAAGGCTTTCTTACTTTATAAAAATTTTCACAGCTAAGCTCGTGGAAAATAAGCAACAAAAATTTCAATTATCAATTTCATTGGGTCTGAAGGGAAATAAAACTGGCTTGCTCATACTTGTCATAAAAGTAAAAAGTTGAGTAATATTCTATTTTTAGCAGTGCAGTGTAGACTTGTGAAGTATAGCTTTCATTTACCGATTTTATGGCCAATACTATTATAGAGTAAAAATATAATGATAATTACATAAGTTTAATGATATCGCAAACTATCACATCGAACTTTATTTTATTAGAGTGTATTTAATCTTGGATTATCGAAATGGGATAAGCTGATATCTAGAAAAAGAAGTTCACGGACTTGAAACAATGCCAATTTGTAACCAAAATAATGATGAAATTCAACTAATAGCTTTTTTCTTAACTACAATTATGTGCATATTATATTACAAATAGTCTAATCTATATACGAGTATTAATACGTGAAAAAAGCTTTGTTCCACTTTTTAAGCATTTTGAGCTCACGGAGGAGTGTGACATTTGGCATCGTAAATGTTTACATAGAAAAGGAGAAAAAAAACCTAAATTATGTAGAATATAATATTATTTTGTGTTATAGAATTTAATTTTGCTATCGATTTTAACGTGTCCTTTTCAGCGGCTAATAATTCTGAGGCCGATATTTTGTCATTGTTTTTGTACGATATTTCTTGTATAATTTTCGAAAAGTAATTTTTGTTTGTTCCAGCTTGGATTATTTCGTATCTTTCATATTGTTTTTAACATTTTTAACAAATTATTACAAAAATTTTAATTATTTGATAAATGAGGTGAGTATATCAAATTTATATGCATTCGAACTCTGCGTCTTTTTATTTGCAAACTCGGCGGTACAGAAACAATATTGGTATTGCCTTTTAAAGCTCTTCCTAATAACCTAACAAATTGTTCATAGCTGCCTCAGGGTCAGTACGATTGTATACTTGTTAAAATTTAGTGCAATTATATCATTATTTAAAGTAATAAAATTAGTTGTTGAGATCTTTTTCTTTGTACAAGAAAGCAGATTGAAGATTGCAGTTTTTCTTAAGCAAGCACTGTAGCTTTATGATCTGTGACAATGGATTCAATTACAATCGTGGTTGCCTTTAACTTAGTTTTTAGGAATACATGGTCTGTATATGATCTATAATGAGTCATATAAATAAAGGCTGGAAGAAGTCAATGACTAGGTAAAAGATTCAAATAATCAGATGCCATAATATAATTATTCTCAGTAATATTATTAATATTATTATTGCTATAGCACTCTACGATGATAGGTTAGTAAGTTTTTGGTCTAGAGAAGCACATTAAATTTAATAAAATACAATAAATTATTTACGTTAATACCGCCAATATCAAATAACCACTATGTGACCAGTAATTCAAATTATTTCGCCAAGAGTGCCACCTACGGCAAATATTACCCCTATGAAGTAAACAAATATACGAAGCTAATGAATGAATGAAGCTCAGCAATGGCTTTGTAAATTTTTATTTACTTGAAGCTGAAAATTTACCTAAAGCAATAGGAATTAAAATATAAGCGACGATATATTACTATCATCGCTGTCCTAGCGGTAGCGACGTCCAACAGTCTTTATGCTCAAATTGCTTGGGGTAGCGATTACATGCAATTTCTAAGAAAGAGTTAGTTGTCACCACTGACGATAATGGTGATGTGATTATCAAAATGGGATACAAGTGCGAAAATACAATCTAGTATCTTTATTATTTTTTGATAATGTAAAATAATTCAATTTATTTATATAAGTGGAAAAATTATAATTAAATTAAAATGAGTGCTTCATTTTCATAGTTAAACGTGAGAAGACTAAACTACGTTCCAGTGAGATTTATTTTGCCGCTTCGCAATTTTGCAAAATGAGCGGCTAGAGAATAACGAGATGTGGCTACTTCTGATAAATTGCAAAGAATATAGAGTTGGTAAGTTGGCACTTTCGTTCCATATAACAGTAATATTTTCGCATATTTTTTCCTATTGCATCTACTCAACCTACTATTGGGAATGATTCTTTATAATATCAAGAAAAGTCGGTATCTAATTATTAATATATATGTAAACATATAAATAACTACATGCACGATTTATAATACTCCTGTACGTGTGCCTCTTGGTAAGTGAATACTCAGACCCATAAACATATACATCGTTAGTCAGATATCAAAATCCATAAAAAAGTGTCTCCAGTTCCTAGTATAGCACTATATTGCTATTTTACGACAGACACACATCAAACTCTCACAAAAACTATGTGAGAGTGTATCTGTGTCTTCATCGACTTTTTGACTAGCAATTATAATACAGTTGAACACTAAAATGTAGTTAACATTTCAACCCCAATAAAAATCCTATGGAGTAGTATGCGCTCGGCAAATCCCGAGCGGTAGCAAGCGACTGCACCCACCCACAGCACTTAAAACCATTAAAACTTATATTTAGAGACTACTTATTGATAAAGAAATCTGGCATAATAAAATCTATATACAAAATTTTCTATCCCGTGATCTAAACAAAAATCAGGTTTTACTTCATTACAAAAAGATTTAATTGTAACTTAATAACAAAACAAAAACATACCAAGCGAATGTCGGCAGCGTGAAAATCACAATATATATATATATATATATATATATATATATATATATATATATATATATATATATATATATATATATATATATATATATATATTACTCGAAATTATTTACGTAAAAAGATAACTTATATTCACACAAAAATTTTCATTACAATTTTATAGTGAAAAACTATACTAAAACACTAATAAAACACTATAAAAATCCAAAAATCAACACAATAACATTCACGTGAAAATGGCGTACGGAATGAACGTAGATTATAAATAAATATGCACACGATAATTGTTTTTTATTACACAAGAGCATAGACAATTTCATATTGATTCTATAATGCCAAACTTCTTAATAGAAAAGTAGTCTCTTTATATAATTTTTTATGGGTTAAATAGCTGTGAGTGATTGGGGTTTCATGATACCGCTAGGGATTTGACCGAATATCACCGCGATCTCATGAGACCGCTAGGAGATTGAATGGTTAAATGATGACATTTTAATAAAATAAATATAATATTAAATAAGCACCTGGAAAATATAAAATAAATACATATGTGGTGGCAACGTAAAATAATTCATAAGTTGTTTACTTTGGATTTTATATGGGCACTGCATTAGCGACAACTCCGTATGTCATCTGGAATCACTGTCTTATCGCTCGGTGGTGTATTCTTATTAGGAAATTTGACGAACATTCAACTGTATTGTGGGCTATCAAAACATATTTACGGTTTTTAAATATGAGACAACATACAGCCGAAAGCGGCGCAAGGATTTAACTCTCACTACCATTGAATAACAGTTTAGTTTAATTGACTTTTCGGGTTGTTGTAACCGCTACGCAAGAAAAATCGAAGGTAACCTTGTTTACTACTGATTTAGCTGTCAAAAGCTTCGAACAGATATCATCAATCTTAAGTTTGCTTTAAACTATGTATGTCATTATAAAAACAGCCCTGAGCTACCCGTATCACAGTGATTATTTTTTTTTTTTTTTTTTTTTTTATAGAAGAGGGGGCAAACGAGCATGCGGCTCACCTGATGTTAAGTGACTACCGCCGCCCATGATCAACCGCAACACCAGGAGAATTGCGGGTGCGTTGCCGGCCCTTTAGAAAGGAGTAAGCTCTTTTCTTGAAGGTCCCCAGGTCGTATCGGTCCGGAAAAATCGCCGGTGATAAACTATTCCACAGAGAGGTTGTACGTGGAAGAAAGCTCCTTGTGAAACGTACAGTGGTGGACCGCCAAGCATCCAGATGGTGTGGATGGTATCGGGACGTTTGCCGTGTCGTGCGTTCACGAAATTTGGCGGCTGGGATTAATCCGAACAATTCCTCAGAGCACTCCCCGTGATAGATGCGATAAAATACGCAAAGAGATGCAACATCTCTTCGCAACGCCAGTGAATCGAGCCGATCGGAAAGCACTCGGTCGTCGACGATTCGAGCCGCTCTGCGCTGGATGCGGTCAAGTGGAAGGAGCTGGTACTGGGGAGCCCCAGCCCAGAGATGGGAACAGTATTCCATGTGCGGTCGAACCTGCGCCTTGTAAAGTTGCAGGCGGTGTGCCGGCATGAAATACTGCCCCGCTCTGCTGAGCACGCCAAGCTTTTTAGAGGCCAATTTGGCCTTCCCTTCCAAGTGACCACGAAACTGCACGTCACTCGATATGTCGACGCCGAGGATTCCGATACTGGCTGAGGCAACAAGGGGAGTGCCTTGAAACTGAGGGGATACGACAAAGGGGTTCTTTTTAGCGGTTAACGCGCAAACTTGTGTCTTCTGGGGGTTAAACTGGACTAGATTTAGTCGTCCCCAATCCGAGACTCTGTTCAGCAAAGACTCGACTTCAGACACAAGTTTGTCCCGGCACTCGGAGACGTTTTCCCGAGAAATATTGGCTCGGCCGGTGTAAAGAGCATCACCAGTGCTGTCATCTGCATAGCAATGAATGTTACGGGTATGCAACATATCATTGATATGCAGAAGAAACAGCGTTGGCGATAGCACGCAGCCCTGTGGAACACCAGCATTAATAGGCTTGCAATCGGAGCTTGCACCGTCTACAACGACCTTGATGCTCCGATCTGCAAGAAAGCTGGTGATCCAATCGCACAATTTCTCGGGAAGCCCATAGGAAGGGAGCTTCGAAAGAAGCGCTTTGTGCCAAACCCGATCGAAGGCCTTCGCAATGTCCAAACTAACGGCCAATGCCTCCCCCCTGAACTCTACTGCCTCCGCCCATCTGTGAGTGAGGTAGACCAGAAGATCACCAGCTGACCGACCACGGCGAAAACCGTATTGGCGGTCACTAATCAGCTGGTGATCCTCAAGGTACCTCCTTGGATTAGTTATATTTACATACATATTACACGCACATATAATGAAACTAGCATTTTTATACATTTTATCGCGTTTAATCAACATAATTTAATATTCCAGACGTTTTTAGTGCTTTATCCTCGGAGAAACTGAAGGATTTAACGTCTCAAATATCAGATTTCTTCAGCTTAAAATAATTAGTTTCCGATTTGCGCAGAAAGAACCTATAGTACTACTTGAACTAACTTGAAGTCGTGCACTATGCTTTGGTTGGGATTTAATTTTGTTAATTAAATAATACCAAACAGTTTACCTATCAATTACCGATACATTCGAGGACGGTCTAAATGACGAAACAGTAAAGAAGATTTTGAGCCATTTATTAGATGAATATAAAGCGTTGATCAACTCATGCAATAGCTGATCTATTACTTTCATTCCTCCGCGCAGATAAGGGGAATACTATGGTATTAATGGATACATTTGCATATAATTTTAAGTAAAGTCAAAAGTAAAGTTAAAGCCTATATATGTCCCACTGCTGGGCACAGGCCTCCACTCATTTCTGAGAAGGAAGTATCCACCGCGCTGCCCCAATGTGTGTTGGGGAACTTCACATATCTTGGAATTTTTTTCCTTATTCTTTAAACATACAGGTTTCCTCAATATGTTTTCCTTCACCGCCTAGCTTGTGGTAAATCAGCACTTAAAATTGCAATTAACAATTTCATTGGTGCCGGCGGGGATCGAACCCGGTTTACTCGCGTTCTGTAATATATAAAGCGAGCATTAACCATCTGATAGCTCAGATGGTTAACGCTACCACGGCTTTAAAATTCATGAAATTTTATCAATTATCGGTACTTATAAAAATGTTTATTTAGACCAACCAAATTATGAAAAATAAACAACAAGCGGTTTTGTAATATATATTCTTAAAGCCACTCATTGTTATATATAGCGGCCAAGCCCAATTTCATGCCTAACTAGTTTATCCTAGGCCAAATCGGTTTTTCTTACGGGTGTTAGTCTAGTTTCACCCAGGACAATCTAGTTTGGCCTAAATACTTTGGCTTAACTGTTTCGACCTGGGCGGAACTGATTGAATCATTGAATAATCTAACCTAAGAATATAAGACCATACAAATTAACTCAAATTATAAAAAGGAATCATGCATAAAAATATATTTTCTAAAATTTTTTACGAACAATTAAACAATTTAATAATGACTAAAGATTTAAGATTAAATAAAACAGTTAAGACCACCTACGAACACAACAATACATTGAGAACATCAATCAACGTTTAACAAAAATTATTTTCATTTACTCAGTTCCGCCTAGGCCAAACTAGTTAAGTTTAAAGTAATAAGGCCAAACTAGGTTGTTTTGAGCTTAACTAGTATATTCATAGACGCGTAGGATAAACCGATTTGGCCTGAAATCGAGTTTAGCTGGTAACATACATAAAAAATACATTAAATCAAGACATAAGTTCGATAATACTGTCGCATTATTTACTAATGAAGTCGTATTGTAATAAAAATACACAAGACTAATCCACTATGTGTAAAAATGAGCCAAATTGGTTCACCAACTCATAAATTTTCTCAAACTTACCTGGTTAAACACAGGTCAAGGTCTCAAATATTAACATAATATAATGATTTATTATATTATGTAAATATCTGAAATAACCTACAAACAAAACTAAATCAAATACTTTTAAACAATTTTACATATAGGAATAGATTAAAAAAACACTGATGAATTCAGTTCCCTATATGCAAGTATTAGGTTTATTAAATTCATTTGTGAAATAATTATTGAAAGTTTCATGTATTATTCCATCGATGAAAGTACCAGATATTTTTATCGATTGAATAATATATATCTTTCTATATATATCTAATAGATAAATCTGGATTATATACAATTATTGCAGTAAAATAATATTAGAATCGTTATACTGCTACGGTTTGTTACAGTATATAATTTGAAATACAAAGCTAATTTAAAGATATTGTAAGCAAAGTAATGTAGTACCTAAGTAAGCAATATGTCTGTAATATCCTAAACCTCTTTCAGTTCCTTTGTGGCTAGACCAAGAGTAATAATTTGGATATGATGGCGGTCCTGTCAACGGCAGAATATCGTTTTCATTGTCGAAAATAATAGGTTTATTTTCATTCTAAACCACCTGTGAGCTAATATAAAAATACTGTAGGAACCTTAAGTTTTAATGTTATTATTTAAACGACATTCTATGTAACTGTAGCTAGTTTTACCTTAATCCACCCCAAAAAAGTAAAAAAAATTAAAGTTCTTTGGATTTAAAAAAATGAAAAAATAAAAGTAAAAGCTGACTTCAAAATACTATTTGAATAAAATAAATTTCACATAACAGCTGCCGTGCTGTTGCTTATAGTTGTTAGCAGATTTCGCCCGTCCGGGCAATATTTTGTAAGTTATAATACACGCCGCTGGTTGCGCAGATAGCAACTGGCTCGAATCGAATCTTGTTCGCTCGCGTACAATGAAATTTAAAGGCAAGCGCTTATCACAACATCTACCTCGCCCCTCATTTAAGATATTTAATTAAATTATATTATTAATAAGTTTTTATAATTATATGAAAGATACTGACCATACGAGTACACATAACCAATTTTTTTCAATGACTAATAGTCCCTGTAAGAATACGCAATATTTATATGAAAAAGAAAATAAACCCAATCCGATCTGTCAAAACGAATTTTATGTAACAGCGCATAAGCTATATTTAATAAATTGATAGAAAAAAGAAGTGCGCAGTGCGCTGCCGTGTATATATATATATATATATATATATATATATATATATATATATATATATATATATATATATATATATAATAGGCTGTGAGGTATTCCATCTTAGTTCTCAGACGTAAGAACGCATCTGTAACCCTCTAAGTTTGAAGTTGTCGACAGTGTATCCATTGTGCAGTCAATAACCATTTACCACGACATAGATTGTTAGTTTTTTTATCACTTTAGTTTTATAAAATATATGAATTTATTATCATAGTGACAGGTAATCAATGTATCTCTTAAAGGCATTTTTTCGTAATAACTGAAACTATGAGTTTAATCTAGAATTTTGAAATGATGAAAGCTTTGAAAATTTTGAAAAGATGAGACAAACGAAATAAAAAGCACTACATTAGATTTGACAGCCGATAAATATCAAGGCACTAGGCCATTTTCTCTTTTCACCGAACGTGTTACGTAAATTGAAGAACATACTTCATATCTTACATCACATTGTTATTTAAAGAAAGAAAGAAAGAAAAGTTTATTTGGTACACACATTATAACAAAAAGAATAAAAATAAAACATTTTTTTAATATCTTATCAAAAATATTTAAAAAAAGGAATAACAAAATATGCACAAAAATGGTCTCCACTCAGCCTTAAGTCACGAATTGAAGATATAAATACATCAATTCGAAACGCTGATTTTCAGTGGAGCCAGGAGTGTGAGGCAGATGACAAGTAACAGCAAGAGAAAAAATGAACTAAACATAAATATAAAATAAAATCAGAAAAAAAAACTGTCAAAATTCCACCTGTCAGTGCAACTTTGATAGTGTAAAGATGGACGAACGGTGGTATGCATACAGAAAAAATAAAATAAATTGTGTATATGTGCATGCGTGTTTGAGTGTGTGAGTGCGTTCGTATGTGCATGTACGGTACTAGCATTGAAATTGAATCATATCATTTATGCCTATTTGCTGGATTTTTGTACGGAAATCAGAAACTTTTTTAATAAATTGAAATAATACTAGTTTTTACTTAACTCTATAAATTCTAATAATTTATAAGTTTAACTCTATAAATTCTAAAATTCAGTTCACAATGGAGTTAGAGGCAAACAATTCCTTAGCTTTTCTAGATGTGTTAGTAATTCGGAATTCTGATAACACCTTGAGCCGTACTGTGTATAGAAAAAAGACCCATACAGATAGATATTTAAACGGTGATTCTCACCACCATCCTTCACAGTTAGCTACTGTGGGTAAATCTTTGTTTCAGAGAGCACGAGGGATCTGTGACAGTAAACACCTGGCTGCCGAGCTCCAACACGTAAAGCAAGTTTTGCATGACAACAAGCTTCGGGTCCCGCGCCTACGTCACAGAGAACGAGTGAAGCCGGCCACAGTCGAGCGTGTACCTGCTGTACTGCCATATGTTAGAGGAGTCACTGACAAGATTGGCTACATCTTGAAGCGCGCTTCCATCAAAACATACTTCAAGCCGCCGAAGAAGATTGGTCAGTTTTTACCATCAGTCAAGTGTAACGTCCCTCTGCAAGATGCAGGAGTGTATAAGCTTAATTGTGAATGTGGTCTCTCCTACATAGGACAAACTAAAAGATCAATTAAAACCCGCGTCAAAGAACATATAGCTGATGTGAAGAATCGACGCTCCGGGAAGTCTGCAGTCTGTGAACATGTACAGGATCGCCCCCGTCACTACATCAGATTTGATAGACCACAAATCTTCGCTAAAGAACACCGATTCCTTCCAAGGATGATTCGCGAGGCTATTGAAATCAAAAAAACATCCTAATTTCAATAGAGAAGATGGCTGGGTGCTACCATCTGCTTGGGATCCTATAATAAATTAAATAAATCCCAACCCAAGCATACAACTGCAAGACTTCATGATACCATAAGTTCATACTGTGTAGATCGGAACAAAAGTTAAATTTTAATCTATGGTAACCGCGGTTAACTATGACATCTGGACGTTAAACATCTCAGTGCTTCCCGTGACCATGGGTGCTGTAAAGCTCTCGAAACGTCGGGTATTAAAAAGTTAAATATACGCGATAAATTCCGTAAAAACTAGTATTATTTCAATGTGTAGTGTTCGCGTAAATATAAGAAATCATTTTTTTAATAAAGTTTTAAAAGTGGCAACTGTTTTACTATTTCTGATCGGTGGTGGTATATCATTCCAGCACTTCGTGGCAGCAAAACGGAAACTACCACGGTAGGCAGCTGTGTGATGCTTAGGGTATGTGAGTCGTGATGCTGTCCTAACCGCACGCTGCGAGAAAATATGTTTTTGGTATAAGTATGATGGTTCCCTGGTATTTATAACTCCAAAAAGCAATGATGCAAGGTGGAGGGTACGTCGAGCAGCCATACTAATCAGGTCGTGTCGATTTAAAAATGGGGTGATGTGTGATCTCTTAGGGACTGTGAAGCAGAAACACTACATTTAACATTACGTTTACGTTTGTATTTATGACACTTTACTGATTAAACGAAAATACGTATTGTTTTAACTAATTTAAATATTAAAAATAAATAATTAATAATTAGGTGAATATAATGAGGTGAGTAAAAAAAATATAAATATATATACGTAAAAAGTGATGGATGGTACCTACTGTTAGTAATTAATTAAATAATTTAGTTGAAATTTTTAAATTATGCATGTGATGTTTGAAGTTATGACGATTTTGAGATTTTAGCAACACTCACCTAAAATAACTACTATAGTCCATAAACATCTGTAGCCAACTTCAAAATAAAACCAGATTATACTGGCTTTTTATACAGTTTATATATTCCCTTGGACTTATTTTTAAGGCAATATTAGAATTGCAGACATAACTCAGATTTATTATATGTACAAATATACTAATTATGTTATATTTACTACTAAAACACAAATCGAAAGAATTGTATTTCGCAATTACTTTATTTATGTATAAGTCCAATATTCAATCTATCCGGAGGCCTGTGTTTAGCTGTGGATTGTGGATCAGACTGCAGACTTCCGCGAACATGTTCAAGATCGTCCCCACCATTACATTCGATTTGATAAACCACAAATTCTCGCAAAAGAACACCGATTCCTACCAAGGATGATACGCGAGGCTATTGAAATTAAAAAACATCCAAATTTCAATAGAGAAGATGGATGGGTGCTGCCACCTGCTTGGGATCCTATAATTAACAAAATTAAACCCAAACCTAAGCATACCACTGCAAGACTTCATGATACTATAAGCTCGTTTTGCGTAAATCGGACCAAAAATTAATATTCAAAAACCGAAGGTAGCCGGACTATGACATTGGGACGTCAAACATCTCAGTCCCCCCCGTGACCATGGTTGCTGTAAAGCACCCGAAACGTCGGGAATTAAAAATAAGTAAAAGTAGTGAAATAAACGCGATAAAATCCGTAAATTTAGTTTTATTCAATTTTTGTTTTCTCGAAAAAATCTTCTATGGTCCAAAAATCTTCTTTTTTCTTTTTCTTCTTTATCTGTTTGTAAAGTCTCATCACGATTGGTTTAAATATTCCGGAGATTTGCCCGCACAGACAGATAGACTATGATATATGACTTAAATTATGTACAAAATGGTTATTTGCGCATAACAGCATGCAAATGGCAGTTATTTCAATACCACGGACAGACTCTCTAATTTTATTTATATTTCTTTATTTTGTGTAATAGAGTGACAAACTAGCATACAGCCCTCCTTATAGTAAATGAATACTCTGATAAAGAATCACAGTATCCACTAAAATTACTTCACTTTAACTACGAATTAAAATATTAATAAATTTAATAGTTTTTAAGATAGAAGAAGCACGAGAGTAGAATAACGCAGTAGATAGTATTTTTGATGTGGTAGAGCCATGCTGCAGTTATATTAGTAGTATAGTTGTAGCACGAATGGGTCGGCTCGACAGGGGAAGGACCACGCTCTCACAGAATACCAGCGTAAAATAGTACCTTAATGCTGCTGTGTTTCGTATGGTGAGTGTAGAGAACCGGAGACCCTTTTTACGGGAAACGAGGCATTCCATCTTAGTCCTCACGGGTGACAACGCATCTGAATTTTGATTCTTGATCAAGGATAGATGTAGATGTCTATGGGCCACAGCAACCACTTACCATCAGGTGGACTGTGTGCTCGTTTGTCACCCCATACTACAAAAAATACTATATAAAAAAAGTAGAAATGCGGTCGGTAAGGAGTATGTTAGGGCTGAATCTGAATGACAGGGTAAGATGTTGTGTAATAAGAGAAGAGTGTGGTTTGCAAGATGATGTGGTGACCAGGATTAAGAAAGGAATGCTTCGGTAGTTTGGTCATGTGAAAAGAATGAATGAGGAAAGAGTGACAAAGAAAATTTATGGTGCAGAAGTGAATGGCAGAGTCGGAAAGGGACGTCCTAGACGAAAATTTATCGACCAAATTGGTGATTTATTGGAAACGGGCGAAATTAGGAATACCCTTAACCGACGAGCATGTATGCGTAGGTGTATGGATGTGAAGGAGGCAAGAGAGGTGTGTCAGGATCGTGCCAGATGGAAGTCTGTAGTCTCTGCCTACCCCTCTGGGTGACAGGCGTGAGTGTTTATGTTTATGTTTTTAAGATAAATGAAAAATAATGTTTCCAGACTCGGAGTGGCCGATGCAGCGCTAGAGTCAGAGAGAGACAACAATACTTTAAGGATGTCAGAAACGCGAATGTCACAAAAGTGGCTACAAATTTTAAATATAATACAAAAAATATTTTCAAAATATTCCCCTTACCCCATCCCCGTTCAAAATTCATCGCTCTTTTCTTTGTTAAAATCGGTTAAATAACTGCGGTTTAACTATCAACCTAAATAAATGCTTGTTTGCACAGTCTAAAATAGATTTTTTGGGTTTCAAGGTGAAAAAGAATTCGGCTCGCAAGGACCAAATTGAAAAAGAACCAGACGGGCGGGAAAGTTCGATAAAGAAACAGAAGGGAGGAATCGAAGCTTCTCTCGATCCGGCCTCCTATAACGCCTACGTTGGGTTCGGGAACAACGTATGTGATCTCCGCAACGGAACAACACACTAGGGCGATAACCGACGGGGATTACGGGTCTTCCGAAGTCGTCCCGGTCCCAACGCCTTAATTCTTCGATGTGGACTGTATAACTTTATGGACGAATTACTTGGGAATAAAACAGCAATTATCTTTAAACCGTTCCGTGAGAGAGTAATCACTTTTTCCTATCACTTCCCTACACTTTTTCTTCTTATTGACTGCTGGTTCTTCACTTTTCCCGAAGGATTTTCTTATTTTTCCGAACTAATTCCCCGAACGAATTGCAATAAAACCCGTTCACTAAGCTACCCCCAGAGCTATACGCGAAAGTGAGCCGCGCCATTCGCGCGCCCGCGCAACTCAATAACATGAATTTGTACTATTACTCTCCCACGTTTCACTTAATTTCTTTATTCACATAAGTCATACACAAATACAAGTTATCTATTTAGATAGCACAAAACAATATCTACACCATGTTATACATTATTTCTTCGTATCACAAAAATCCTCTAATTTATAAAACAAAATATGCCTATTTTAATCACAAATCCAAAGTCCAAACTTCTTAAATATTTAACACAGAAAGTTAAAACAATGTTTCCCACTTGAATTTATACATATGTTAACTAATTCAATAGTTTAATTTACATTTTCTCTATTTATTTCACTATTTAAAACACTTTTAAATTTCTTATACAAAACTATCATTATTTCACTTATACACAGGAATTTTCACATAAAAATAACACAGAATTCACCTTTTTAGCACGTACAATCAACCTGAAATGTTTTACAAGTCGTTTTTACATAAATTGCTGAAATTACAAACATTTTAAATTTTTACATATTTGGCCTCCTAGGGGCGTGGTCAGCGTGCTTCCGTGAACTCACACTATTTGAACAACTAACTTTGCACGGCTCTCGGCTATCAGAAAAAATGAAAGTCTGAAATACACTTAATTTTAACAATATTAGATAAATAAGTGCTTCTACATAATTTTCAAACTGTAGGAAACTATCTCTGATAAGATTCTTATCAGTTATCATGTTTCTTATCAGATAACAATACAAGTGAATGTTTTCATTAATCAATCATAACAAATAGGCATTTGTTTTCGTACAAAACGTATCATACTTATACAAGACAATACTTATGCAATTAATTTCCGTTAATTCTGTTTATGCACAGAGTGATCATCTCGACCGGGGAACAAATCCGATCTCTTACTTCACTTTAATATTCCTTTGAATTTACATCGTTGGAAAGACGATTTCAACCGGGGAACAAATCCGGTAACGTAATTTATATCATAAAATTCCCTATATGAATTTATTGAAAGATATTACTTAGAAAACAGAAAACTAGTCCGGCCTGGGAGTCGAACTCAAGACCTTCATATCATTAATTCGACATTTCTTTAAGATTTAACTAAGCATTTTCTTATCAGAACATTTCTATTGGACAATGAGTCTTTGAAAAGTTATTCGTCATCGGTTGACTTCATAAACTGAAATATTCTTATAGGCGCGTCGCCAACAATCTCCCCCCCCGTGCGTTAGCACCATCATTTGGGAGGCGTCGCGGGTACCAGGACTTTTATTCTGGATGTAGGTCTCCTCAAGATACCTGTGCTAGTAATGACGTCAACGACTCTGGTGTGACCGTCTGATCTTGGTAACGTTCTACTAATTTTGCCTTTCGGCCACGTATTTCGCGGCAACGAATGATCTATTATTAAAACAATATCGCCTTCTTTAGGTTCCATGAACTTTCCGTTATTACCTGTTCGCGGTATTAAGGTAGGCATGTATTCCTTCAGCCACCTTGTCCAAAAATGGTCGGCTAACCTCTGTGCAGCTTTCCAATTGAGTTGACCCGTCAGATGCTGCTCTAAAAATAATCCAGGTGGTCAATCACCACATGAGCGTCCCAGAAGAAAATGATTGGGTGTCAAACCCTCTTCAGGACTATCCATACTGAATGTTACCAGAGGCCTGGAATTTGCTGTGTGCTCTGCTTCTAAAAGCAACGTATGTAGAATTTCCTCTCGTGGGCTCCTTTCTCTGAGCGTAGCGGTCAACGCAATTTTGATCGATCTTACTAACCTCTCCCAGGCGCCACCCATGTGCGGTGCTCCCGGAGGTATAAATTTCCATTTAATGTATTTCTTAAATGACTCATTTTTCATGCCCTCATGGCATTCTTCGCATGCTTTCAATAATTCTTTATTCGCAGCTTTGAAATTTGTCCCGTTATCGCTGTATATAACGGCTGGTTTTCCTCTTCTGGCGATAAATCGCCTCAATGCCATTATCATTGACGCTGGTGTCAACGAGGCTGCTAATTCCAGATGTACTGCTCTGGTAGTCAGACACGTGAATAAAACACCCCAACGTTTTTCGTGTCGCCTTCCTATAGTCACACTCATAGGACCGAAATAAACCACAGCTGAGCATGTAAAAGGTGGTTCATGATGAGCTATTCTCTCCAGAGGAATATTTCCTTGTGGCACGTTCTGCGGTTTTGACCTGTATGTCCTGCACCACTGACAATGATGTGACACACTTCGTACTACATTACGCAAGTTCAAGACATAAAATTTCTGGTTCACCTCATTCATCACCGTCTGGTGATTGGCATGTCCAAAATGATGATGAACTTCTCTAATCATCATTTTAACGATTTCGTGTTTACCGTCCAATATGACAGGTTTTCTACTTTCCTCGGTCAAATTAGACTTGAAGGGTAAACGTCCATTTAAACGGAGTAAGTTATCTTCTCCTATTTCCATAGATAATTTACTTAAGCGTGAACTTCTTTCAACACTTTTGCCTGCTTTCAAGCATTTTATTTCCGAATAAAAACACTCGTCTTGAACGAACTTCCAAATTAATAATTCCGCTTTTTTCAAGAGCGCTATGTCCAACGCGCCATCGGGTCCTTTAACCGACTTTGCTAAAACTTTGTTGGAACACATAACCGACTTTTCGGCTGCGTCGTCGGGTCCTTTAACCGACTTTCTTAAACTCTTGAATTTTTCTACCGCTTGTAAGGTGCGTGTAGTTGCCCCAAGGAATTTCTTAAAGCTGCTAAATCGTCCGTAGTCGGGTAGACTTAACGGTTCTTGCTTTCTTAACGCATTTACGCCCTTTGGCGATTTTTCTTCACCTGCTTCTAAGCTTTTTTCAATATTTAACAGGCGACTTTCAACCTGCGCTCTATTCGACGGCATGCACTCATTGTCTGTGCGCCATAACAAAGCAGTCTCTTATCTATTATTAGGTATACGACGTACCGTTTTGTTCAAAATATTTAAAGCTCGTTCTTCTGGGTCGTTCGCGGGCTTTCTAGCCGACACTCCTAGAGATTCCAAACGAAAATAATCCTTGATCAATTTATCCATATCTTCCTCCTTCTTGGTGGAAATGTGGTTAACGATCTTGATCGGTTTAATACCATCCGATATGTGACCATGTAAAACCCATCCAAGTTTGGTGAGCGATGCTACAGGTAGGTTCTTACCTCCTGAAATTAATTCACGAGTAACTATGAGATGCCAATTGTCCTGACCAATTAATGTGGTAGGTTTGGACCTCTCATACATCAACTCATCCTTAATCGGTGTCAAATGAGAACACCGTTGCAATGATTCTCGGCTTACCGACTGAGGAGAAAGGTTAAGTGACTTAATTGTTTGTACACTTATCTCTTCTAAGTCGCTCGAGTAAATGCCTTTTATCTTAATGTTTAAGCGATACGAACTGTCGTCGTTAATTCGCTTACCTCCCACGGCTTCGATACGTAATCCCTCTTTACGTCCGCGAGGCGCTAATTTCTGAGCCATACACTCCTCTATGAGTGTCATGGTCGATCCCTCATCCAGAAGAGCTGTTGTCTTGACCTTTCCTCTAGGTCCATACAACTCGACCGGTATAATCTTTAAGTATGCACATGCCAGTGCATTCACTGTACTAACAGTTGTGATCTGAGCATCTTTACCCCCCTCGTCCCCTTGTGGCGAGGTTTTTTCATTGGGGTACCGGTGTAGCATTCGATGATGTGACATTCTACATCCCTCTACACCACATTTTTTCGCTTTGCACTCTAACCTCCTATGGTTAGGTGACAAACATTGGAAACATACTTTCGCTTTTTTGACCGCTTCCCATTTCTCGCGAATATTCATGTCCTTAAACTTGTAACAACTCACTATAGAGTGCTCCTTGTTGCATATAACACACTTATGTGTTACCCGACTTACAGGCTTGTCCTGGGTTGTCATAACCACTTGTCGGTTGTGCCCTTTATTATTTCGGCGTTCTAGACGCTCGCTCGAATTACTTCGGCGCATATAGCGCTCGCTCACGGCACAGATGCGTACACCTCCCTTTGCAGTGTGTACAGTTTGCTTCCTGAATTCAGGACACTTCCTTTTTTCAGGCGCATTTTCATTGCTTAAGGACCTTCCAAATTGTTCACTCAATAAATTTAAAAACTTGGCCATCTTTTGTAACTCTGGCTCCAAAGGATACTGAGCTCGATATTCAAACCATTTAAATTTAATCATAGTTCCGAGTTTCTCCACTATGCGGCTCACTAACTCCGGTGAGTACAAATACTGTGGTTGATTCAACGCTTGTATCGTGGCAACCACGTTCGTAATACGACTTGCAAAAGATCCTATATTCCGGCAATCTTCTGCCAATCTTGGCATACGCTTTACATTCTCGATTTCGGCTAGAATGAGCATCTCAACCCTACCGAATCTTCTTTCGAGAGCGTTCATTATTTCTTCCGGTTCACACAAAGTAAATAACAGCGACTTTACCGCCTCTTTAGCGGTGCCCTTTAATGCCCTCCTAAGGCGTGCAACATTTTGCACCCCTGAAAATTGGCTTCTTGTGTCTTCAAACACCGTTTTGAAGATTATCCATTCACCCGGGTCTCCATCGAACACCGGTAATTCCTGGAGGAAATGAAGCTGGGAAGACTTATCTTTACCCGCTATTTTTATTGCACTCACAATCGCTTCGGTCAATTCTGACACCTCACTCGCGTGTGTTTTCTGTGCATTTCCTTGGTTGCGCTCGATCTCCGCCCCTTTGCGGCGTGATCCTTTACACGCTTCCTTATCAGTAATATCGGGTTGTGCTACACTAACCGGCGCGCTCATTATGGTCTGCTGAACCCAACTCCTTACGAAAGGTTCCATCTGAGTATTCCGCTCTTCATCGTCCTCACTCGAGTCGATCTCCTCTTCTCGGTTGAGTCGTGCCAACTCCAATTGAGACTTGGCCAAGGCAGCAGCTGCCTGTGCTCGTTCGAGCTCTTAGCGTTCGAATTTAATCCGCGCCTCTAATTCGGCTTTCAGCCTCGCCGATCGCGATGACCTACTACCTCTCTGTGACCCTTTATCACTAGTGTGCCAGATTACTGTCCTTGACGATGCCGCTTCTTCGGTCCTTTGACCTACTTTTTCGACCACCGTTTCACTCCTGGATATAACGGATTGTTGTGCGGTGCTGGCCTGCGTACCACTGGTGTCCGTCCTGTTGCTTGTCGTTGCCATGGACGTCCCTGAGTCCCATGTGCATGTGGACGTGACGGTGGTGGCTCCACTTGAAGAAGTTGCTCCATTTGACGCAGTGGCTGTGGTCGCTCCAGATGGTTCCGCTTCTTTGGCTTTTCTTGAGAGCCCTGTCCTTGTCCTGCTCCCTTCGCTTCTCCCTGTCTGGTCTTGTGCCTTCTTCATCTTGCAGAAAGGTGATTGTTGGCCTACGGTCCCTAACTGTCCCTACGGTCCCTACAACCCCTTACCTACAACCCTTCTACACCCCAACTTAACACCACTACCCCTCCCCCCCCTTATCTCCCAACCCTACAACCCTACTACCAACCTAACAGCCCTATCAGCCCTATCAATCCTGGACGGGGCCTACCGAGGTGAGCCGTCCAGGGATGGAGTCGTGCAGGAATGGAATGGAGGAAAGGTTTAGGAACTGTCCCGCCAAGGAATATGACGAAACAGTCGAGCGGTAGTGCAAGCGCAGTCTCGCTCGAGAGAACTGCTCCACCCGAAGGTGTTGTGCCAGAGCCCAACCGTTTGGCACCGTTAGGTGGTCGGGATGTATGCTGTGCTCGCCGCCCAGTTGCCGGTGACGCCTCGTCCGAGCGCCCTCCTCCGGCCGCGACGCAGTCAGGTGCCCACGCGCACCCTCGCCTGGCAGCAGCAGCGGTGGATGCTTCTTGCAGGAACAGGAAATGCCGAGCACGCTTGCCCGACAGGAAAAATGCCAAGCCCTGCTTGGCCACGATGAGTGCCTTCATAAGACACCTGCGCCCGGCTGCGATACGTGCCCCATGCGAGCACACGCCCCAGGCCAAAATCCCGGTTTTCTTTCTTCCGGTAGTTCCAGGTCCAGTCCTTCAGCGCTGACGTCCTGGTCTTCTGGCCTTTGGTCCTATTGCTTCAGCTCAAACCTCCGGCTTCCTTCGGTTGCTGATCTTCACTCGGCTCCGAAGGTCTTCTTTTTCCACAACCAGCAGTCCACAGCCGGTTCCTTGATCCAGCTGGCGGGGTTCGGGTGGTCCTTTCAATCCGGCTCCTAAGGTCCAAATTGAAAAAGAACCAGACGGGCGGGAACGTTCGATAAAGAAACAGAAGGGAGGAATCGAGGCTTCTCTCGATCCGGCCTCCTATAACGCCTACGTTGGGTTCGGGGACAACGTATGTGATCTCCGCAACGGAGCAACACACTAGGGCGATAACCTCTTTCTTTTTCAGCAAGTAGGTTCAGACGGGGATTACGGGTCTTCCGAAGTCGTCCCGGTCCCGACGCCTTAATTCTTCGATGTGGACTGTATAACTTTAGGGATGAATTACTTGGGAATAAAACAGCAATTATCTTCAAACCGTTCCGTGAGAGAGTAATCACTTTTCCCTATCACTTCCCTACACTTTTTCTTCTTATTGACTGCTGGTTCTTAACTTTTCCCGATGGATTTTCTTATTTTTCCGAACTAATTCCCCGAACTATTTCCCCGAACGAATTGCAATAAAACCCGTTCACTAAGCTACCCCCAGAGCTATACGCGAAAGTGAGCCGCGCCATTCGCGCGCCCGCGCAACTCAATAACATGAATTTGTACTATTACTCTCCCACGTTTCACTTAATTTCTTTATTCACATAAGTCATACACAAATACAAGTTATCTATTTAGATAGCACAAAACAATATCTACACCATGTTATACATTATTTCTTCGTATCACAAAAATCCTCTAATTTATAAAACAAAATATGCCTATTTTAATCACAAATCCAAAGTCCAAACTTCTTAAATATTTAACACAGAAAGTTAAAACAATGTTTCCCACTTGAATTTATACATATGTTAACTAATTCAATAGTTTAATTTACATTTTCTCTATTTATTTCACTATTTAAAACACTTTTAAATTTCTTATACAAAACTATTATTATTTCACTTATACACAGGAATTTTCACATAAAAATAACACAGAATTCACCTTTTTAGCGCGTACAATCAACCTGAAATGTTTTACAAGTCATTTTTACATAAATTGCTGAAATTACAAACATTTTAAATTTTTACATATTTGGCCTCCTAGGGGCGTGGTCAGCGTGCTTTCGTGAACTCACACTATTTGAACAACTAACTTTGCACGGCTCTCGGCTATCAGAAAAAATGAAAGTCTGAAATACACTTAATTTTAACAATATTAGATAAATAAGTGCTTCTACATAATTTTCAAACTGTAGGAAACTATCTCTGATAAGATTCTTATCAGTTATCATGTTTCTTATCAGATAACAATACAAGTGAATGTTTTCATTAATCAATCATAACAAATAGGCATTTGTTTTCGTACAAAACGTATCATACTTATACAAGACAATACTTATGCAATTAATTTCCGTTAATTCTGTTTATGCACAGAGTGATCATCTCGACCGGGGAACAAATCCGATCTCTTACTTCACTTTAATATTCCTTTGAATTTACATCGTTGGAAAGACGATTTCAACCGGGGAACAAATCCGGTAACGTAATTTATATCATAAAATTCCCTATATGAATTTATTGAAAGATATTACTTAGAAAACACAAAACTAGTCCGGCCTGTGAGTCGAACTCAAGACCTTCATATCATTAATTCGACATTTCTTTAAGATTTAACTAAGCATTTTCTTATCAGAACATTTCTATTGGACAATGAGTCTTTGAAAAGTTATTCGTCATCGGTTGACTTAATAAACTGAAATATTCTTATAGGCGCGTCGCCAACACAAGGTACCTACGGAAGGTATTTGTCCTCTTAAGGCGTTTCCCTTATCGAACGAACTTGAGCGTTCGGTACGCCGACTCTCGTTACGATATATAGCGTAAGAAATATGCAAGACGCCACCTACAGTTCGAACGTAGTATTTATTATTTTTTCAACATGAATAAACTATTTTATGGAAATAGACACGGCAGACAATGATAAATGTATTTTAATTTTCTTTATTCGGTATATTATTTGCATTACATTTGCATTATGTATTCTCATATATTATCTAATTATTAAAAATTACTGTGTTGATTATTTTCTATATACTATACTGCTAATATTGAATTAGCTTTTTATAGTGTAAATTATTATATTTGTCGAAATGTTAATTATGGATTCGAACATTACACGCTAATTCTTCATTTTGTTCATGTGTTATTTCCATTTACTTACATATTGGACTAGGAATTCACTATGAATAATTTGATTGAAAATATACTTGAAAAGTATACTAATCTTTTATCTACTCTTCCTTATTTCGGAATAATATCAGTTAATTGAGTTTCAGGGAGATTTGCCGTTTATAGTGCTACGTTTACTATTTTTATATTTACTTGGTAGGTACTAGTAACTAATTAGATATTTCTTACCCAATTACAATACCTAATGAGGTATTGTGATAATTTGTGATTAGGAATACTGGGTTTGTATTATTAATAGAACAAAATAAAATATAAAGTCAATTTTATTATCTTGAATGTAGGAAATTAATTACAAATATTTAACTTCCTTAAATTATAAACAAGTTGCTGCAGCTATATATATACATAACCCATTAATTTTTTTTATGTATTAGTGCTATGAGACTGATGGTAAGTAAGATGATACTAGTCATGTTTTTACTATCTTAATTGTTTTCGTTATAAGTATACCACCGCTTACTAGTTGAGTTCGGATCAGTCAATTATTCTTCTTATAACTACTTCATTACTGACTTTTTCAGCCTCACAAGATATAACTGTAAAAAGGAAACTACGTATAAGTAAGTAAATCAGTAATATAGTGTTATGTATGATTCAGACTAAATAAAGGCTCCTAAAAATAGATAAAGATAAAGAGGTATTTATACCTACCTACTTAGAACTTATTAATACCTAATTACAATACCTACCAAGGTATTGCGATTAGATTGTACTGGGTAAGCATTAGTACCTACTGGTCTGCTTAGTGCTAATTTCTACTTATTATTAGTGCCGTAAAATGCCCTAACTTTGCACGAATTTAGAGATTATTGTGATATTTCTTGACACACAAAAGAAAAGTGACATATCACATATAAAGAAAAAATATAAATCAGAACTTTGTGCGCCTGGCAAAGTAACACACTATAGTTTACTCCTCATATTTTCTGAGAAATAAGCTTCTACATATCCAGGCAAAGTGAATAGCATTTCCTCTACTTTGCCTGGGCAAACATATTGCAATTTAAAATGCGTTTCCAAATAAACCGATTTCGCTCCCATGAAGTATTGGTTTATTATTCCTACTTATCCACGACATAAAGTGTAAAACTTTTAATTTTTTTATTAAGAAGGTAGGCATTTAGTCAATTTATGGGAAATCTTTTAGGGTTGTCACCTTGTAATCAAAGGAAAATAAAACAACTTATTTGTTAAAAAGGGTCATTCAGTTCATCCACCCCAAGGTAAAATAAGTTAAATATGTTCTTTATTATTACCTAGTGTGATTAAGTAGTATAACACATCTCAATGTGGATAAATGGAATAACCCATCAAAATTCAAATATCATCAATTTTTTTTTGTTGTATTAAGTACCTATGTAACAATTTGTATTTACGCAATAATATTATATTTATGATAACAAAATAATAAATAAATAAAGTGCATAAAAAATCTTCTATTCCAATTAGGTACTTTTCGAATAGATTATAATAGTTTGACAACTTTGGCACGATCTTGGACATACAAATCAACATGAAAAGGTAGGTAGGTACTTAAATTAACAAATTATACTTAAAAACATTTGAAAATTACTTTTATAAACTAAAATTATTAATCAATAAAAATAAATATTCGACAGTAGCCTAATGGCAGTGCGCGGACCGCGAACTCAAAAAAGTCGTGGGTTCGAATCCGCCATTCGACTACTGGCGTAAACCACTCGAAACACAAGCAGCCCTATTAATAAACACAGACTTGAGCAAGATTAACTTTACTCCTAGTTTAAAGCTTAAAATATCTAATGTCCGTATTAATAAACATAGAGTAAGGAGAGAGTAAACTAAACCGAATCTACTCTCGGAATAAAAGTTAATCCTTGGCGGTACCTAGTTTAACGACTGAGTAAGCGTAGACTAGTCGCGTATTTTGACATTTTGTAAAACTTTACGTTCAAGCACGTTGTTACCCGTGTTAAATTCATAAGTTGTAAGCACTAGTAACAAAAATAGCATAATGGGTTAAATGCCAAGAAGTGATGTGGAGCAGAACAAAGTGATTGCAGGTTTTTATTCATTATGTGGATTTAGACAAGTGATTGGGGCTATTGATTGCTACAATTCTAATCCCGAAAGATGCTGGAAACATCGGACAATACTACATAAACAGGAAAGGATACAGTTCAATAAATGTTCAAGTAAGTTTTATAGCACCTAGCTAGCCCATCTCTGCCGTATAGGTACTTAGTTATTTTCTCAGATTCAATACAATCACCTCAATCTATTACTTCATATTAAAGAAGTTATGAGTGCTTTGTTCCAGGTTGTGTCACATGCAAATTTAGAGTTCATGGATACAGTGGCCACATTGGCAAAGCAGCACACATGACTCAAGAATATTTAATTATCGTCGCATTAAAACAAATGTTTGAGCAGTCAGAATTTAAGGGCAGACTTCTCCGAGATTCTGGTTATGCTTGCACTTCTTATTTGTACACTCCTATCCTGCGTCCTAATAAACAAAAGGAAGAATGTACAACCGGTCGCACATCTGGCGGCCCCGTTACACTGTAGAACAAAGCTTTGGAGGGAAGCAAAGGTTTCGGTGTTTACTGCGAGGATTAAATACCAAATAAGAGCATACAAAACAATATATACATTGCAATGCAAAAGGAAGATCTGCTTGAGGATGTAGTATAAGGAGATGATGAAAATATATCAGTCACACAATTGGTAAATAACTCCGTTAGAGGAAATTCTGTTCGGGCAGCATTTATTAACGATTTTTTAAATAAATATACAATAATTACATGTACAAAAGATTTTATTTATCCCCAAAAAAACAAAACAAAAATGGTTATTTAATTAATTTTGCCCTTCACGCTCTTTTCTTATCTCTAAAATTTCGTTACAAATAATATTAAAAATGATTATATTTAGAACTTAGTTTTTCCAACGATTCCGAAAACAACACGAGGAACAAGGAACAACCAGTAACATTTATCTCTTGTCAAACTCAAAATATTGCCTGTCACTGCCATTAATGTCATCATCAAGTATTGAATTCATTCACTGACTCACTCTTTTTACTTTTAAAATAAGTGGGTTGCCATAGCGCAAGCCTTAATCCCGGCGTAAGGAATGTATAGTTAGTCCGAGGTTACTCCATGCTTATTAATAACATTGTACTAACGAAGTAAATAGTCAGTTACTCTGAGATTAGCTAGTCCAAGTGTAACTTCGAATTAAGCTTGGAATAAGCAATTTTTATAAATAAGGCAGAAGCAATTTAAGCTTACAGCAGGGAATCTTAGTAATGTTTATAACATTGTTAATATTCTTTTAAAAAAAATTTATCTTCATCCTGCATTAAAACGTATTCGTCAGGACTTTTCATGACAAAATAGGTATGTTGACTGTATTTAAAATGATGCGCCTGGAAATCCTGAATTGCTTGATATGATGATAATCCTTTCCTATTCATTCTTTCCACAGACCAAACCACCGAAGCATTCCTTTCTTAATCCTGGTCACCACATCATCTTGCAAACCACACTCTTCTTTTATTACACAATTCCTTACCCTGTCATTCAGATTCAGCATACATACTCCTTAACGACCGCATTTCTACTGCGTTTATTCTACTCTCGTGCTTCTTCTGCCACACCCAACTTTCACTACCATACGTTAAAGTAGGGACCAACACAGCATTGTGAATTGCCATACGTGCCTTTTTCGACACATTTTGACTCTTCACAATAGAGTGCAAGGCCCCATTTACTCTATTTCCCGCATTCACTCGTCGTTCTATATCCTTATCATATCTCCCATCCCTGCTAAATACGCAGCCCAAATATACAAACTCATCTACTTTCTCGATCAACTCACCTTCTATTCTTATTTCACAAATCGTTTTATTTTCTTCTCTTTCAAAAACCATAACCTTCGTCTTACTTGCGTTCACTTTCATACCCCTTTCTTTTAATGATCCGTTCATTAATGTAACCATCATTTGCAACTCGGCCGCCGACGACGCAAGAATAACTTGATCATCGGCGTACAAAAGGCATTTGACGGTTAACTCACCCATTCTTAATCCGCATTCTTCAACTTTCAAATTTTGCAAACAACTGTCCATAAATAGGTTGAACAGCCACGGAGAAGCCACACAGCCCCGTCTGACACTCTTATGGATGTCAAACCAGTCCGAGTAGACCCCGTTGATCCTAACACAAGCACTAGAGTCCCTATAAAGATACTCCAATGCTTGTATCAAGCCAGCGCTCAACCCAAATGAGGTCAGTGTTTGCCATAGCAAATCCCTATCCACTCTGTCATAGGCCTTTTCCAAGTCCATGAACGCACAAAAAACCTTCTGGTTTTTGGCCAGAAACTTCTCCGCGATCATGCGCATGGAAAAGACTTGATCTGTACATCCCATTCCTTTCTAAATCCCGCTTGCACATCCCAAATTTTTCCATCAGTTTCTTTCATGACCCTTTCAATCAGTACCTTAGCATACAGTTTTCCCACAATGCTAAGAAGGCTGATGCCACTGTAGTTTTTACAGTTCTGGTGCGACCCTCTTCCTTTATATACTGGGACTATTAGGGCTTTGCACCAGTCTACCGGTACCCGCTTCATTTCCCAGCATAAATTAAACAAGGTGTGCAGCAGGCCTGCCACCACTTCCTCTCCAGCCCTTAGCATTTCGAGTGAAAGTCTATCATATCCGGCAGCCTTACCTGCTTTCGTGCTTTTCATTGCTTTCATTATTTCATCTATACTTATCTTGCTACCTCTTTCCTCTTCTTTCGAAGTTTCTACTTCACTTAGTACACACGTTGTCTCCTCACTCATAAACACGCTTTCAAAATATTCCTTCCATCTCTTTGAACTCAAAACTTCATCATTCAAAATATAGCCATTCTCGTCTCTTATAGCATTCATCATAGGCTGTTTTGAATGTCCCCTGGCAGTACTTACAAGTTTCCAGAACATTTTAATATTTGCCTGGAAATTATCCGATATTCTTCTATCAGTCTTATCCGTTCTTTCTTGCTTTTTTCTTTCCACTACTTCTTTTACTCTCTTATTAAGATGTCTAAAGACTGCCTTTTTTCTTTCAATATCGTCATTCGTACCGCTAGAATTACCAGCCTTTGTTGCTAGTAAATCTAGCCATGCTCTCTTTTTTGCTTCAACTTCCATACGTATCTCATCATCCCACCATAACGTATTATTTTTCCTTTCATTCTATCTCTTACTAACACCACATACTTCGGTAGCTGCATCCACTAAACCTTTCTTTACATTTTGCCATACATTCTCCAAGTCTAACTCCTTCATACATAATTCATCCAAACCACTTATATTTTCTTTCAGTCTACATTTGAACTTGTATAATAGGAATTTGCACTTATTAATCTACAAAATTATATTTTCACAATAACACAATCGTAGCGTCTTTTTGTGGTAAAAAACACGTAAGCGCATCGGTTGGTAAGTATGAATACTCAAATAATATTATGTTTGCACGAAACACGGAATGTCGACGACGACGACGAGAGCGAACCTCGTACGAACGCATACAGCGTAATGCCGCCTGCACTCTGTGTACGTCCCTTTATCGTAGAATTCACACAATTTTTGGTATTATTTCAATGTAAAAAGAAAAACGAACTTAAAAAAAAATAAAACGTGGAGAATATAGATTTTAAAATTATCTATCCATTAGTGTAATCCTCAAATAATTAGAGCGTTGCGTTTAGCAACAGATGCATGTAATCAACAATTTTAGACATTTTTTAAAAGATGATTTTAATTATATTTATAGCACATAAAACAAATTAGAACTTATGATGATAAGATATCAAACATTAATAATGTGCTTTTAGATGTAGTTTACTTTTCATAACTAAGGAGATAATAGAGTCTGAAAAACGTACTTTCGCATGATTTTGGTCAGGGATACACCTTAAAGGTAAATTTGATGCTATTTGTGCTTTTGCGAAACCAGTAACTATTGAAAAACTCAGGAGATTTTTGGGTATTTTCAACTTTTATCGTTTACATTTTTCCAATGCCGTGGAATATAAAATTGAGTTAAATAAATTTATTAAAAAATCTAAGGTGAAAAACAAAACTAAAATTTATTAGGATGATTACTCAAACGAAGTATTCGTTCAATGTAAAATAAAGTTGCAAAACGCAGCAAACTTATCCTATCTTAAACCCGACACCCCGTTTGCACTTACGACGGATGCATCGAATACAAGCGTGGGAGCGGTATTGCAACAGCAAGCAATTCATGGTCACCGCTAGGGTTTTTTCGAAGAAATTATCGCCAACTTAGCAAAATACAGCACTTACGATAAAAAAACTTGTAGCTATCAATCTTGAAGTGAAATATTTCAGAAATATGATTGAAGGTCAACATTTAGTCACTTTTACGGACCATAAATCCTTAATTTTTGCGTATTCAAAAACCAATAGTGACAATGAGTTACCTAGGAGCGTAAGACAACTACTTTTTATTAGCGAGTTCACTACGAAAATTGAACATATTGAATATGATAAAAATGTACTACTTAGGGGACGCGTTATCAAGGTTAGAGACCGTAAATTAACTTAACCGTATAAGATAATGCAGTAGTCGACAATGCACATAGTAACGACGAGCAGCTAGTTATTCTACGCAATTCTTATAAGTGGAATTTTAAACAGATATTTATTCCTGCCAGCGACTTACCTGTTTGGTGTGAAATGTCTACCAATCGGGCGAAACCATATTTACCGGAAAAATTATTTATGAATAAATGGGCCAAGTCGTGCATTGCATATCAACGTGCTAAAGCTTAGATTTTTGTTAGGAATTTACTTATACATACTTCGTACGGAAATCATTACATATCTCATCTCATCTCCATACGAGGGCCCATTCAAAATTTTAGAACGAAAAGGAATAGTTTTACTAATAAAAATGCCCGGTAGAGATGTACAGATTTATTATTTGATTAGCGATCCGACCACAGCTTCACACTTTACGATTTTTTCGCGTATAACGTCAATGATTGCAAAAACATTCAGTGCAAGTTGAGCTCCCAGTGCTAGTGACTGCCTACTAATGCAAGATCAGCATACGCAGACGCAGACATTTAAAGCGACTGGTATTCATTTGGGCATTCTGATATCTTCGCACAGTTAGCTGTATGCTGCCTGTTTGAGAGTATCGAATGCCCAATAGTTACATATTTTGGTGTAAATAAAGATGTGTATGATCAAAATGACTTTAACGTAAGTGAAGCCGAGGGAAAAACTAATCTTATATAAGTACAAGATACAGCACCATCTCATCGAGACCACAAGATCTTTTGATTTTTTTCCAAAATCATATATTTATTTCACCTACGTGATAACGTTGAGTGATGTTTTTTGTTGTGATCCCATCATGTGGTTATTCATCATAAATCAATATGTTACGTCGCTCATATTTTAGCTTAGTTACGAATACAAATTTAATAATACAAATCGATTTGTCAAATACTAATGAGGTAAATGCATCTATGAAATATAGGTATTACATTAAAATAACTTTAATTTCATATGTCAGAACCCGTAAAAATAGATTCAATCAAATTCCATTAAACGTAATTCAATGCACCAAAAATATAAATTATTTCAGTAAATAACAATTTATAACATTAAAGCAGAGTTTTGCTGGTCACAGCATTCAGTGCTTGGCCAAAGTGAAAACACGGATGCGAGGCGGGTGCAGCGCGACGTACTCAAACATAACGTCTTCATTCAATCAACACAACGTCCACAGTGTACACGTGGGCCTTGTGTGGACGCGGCCACGGGCGCGGGTTCGTTGATGCGGGAAGCGCGCGACCAACTTATGCCATAGCTCGCTCACACAAGTGTCTCACTGCAGACACTTGTATGCGCTGACAGCAAGCGGCAAACGCCAGGCGCAATAAGCGGGCTTCTGAAACCATGTCGAGCTAACCGAGCGCGTTGTAATGGTGTCTTCTGAAATAAATGTAGAAGAATTTATTTTATAACACAATTTACTATGTTTTCTAATATATAGTCAACGTATTCATTGATATTCTCGTACATCAAAAAAAAACTTTTGAGTTTGCGCTCGCTATTTTACATACAGTGTGTTAAATATGCCAACATGTTCTCTGTGTAAATTGATTTCATTTATTCCATTTTTTAACTTGTAGTATTTGCCACTTAAAGTAAGAACCTCCCAGTAAAAAAGTGTTCTTCATCTATATTAAATTTTAGCTAACACTGGACTTGACAATACTCGGAACAAAGCCACACTCGATTGCGGACAGCTCCCCGTGAACTAACATAGAAGTTTCTATATGTAAAGTAGCGATGCCTGGCCATCCGCCACTAACCATCGTCTCGGCGTATCAACCACCTACCTTAACCGCCGCTGAATCAGTTATAATACTAAAACTAGGCCTCTATGTCATAATAGCTGGAGATCACAACAGCAAGCATTCCACCTGTAACTCGCTTACAATCAACCCAAATGGCACGGTATATATACTCGTATACTGTGTTAACTGGTAGTAAATTGGTTTGGCTACCAGTCAACAACCGGACATCCTTGACGTAGCGTAAATAATCCCAGAACTTAACTCGGATTATAGACCATAGGCTGGGCGAACCCGCAAGTGAGGTCTTTCGGACAAACACTACTGTGGACTGTCGTAAGCTCGAAGTCAAACTCAACTCTACGACCTCCAAGCACTTAGACACAATTTCCAGAGGAAGCCAATAAGGCGATTACCGCCGTATGCGCATACCCCATCACAGTGCGTGTGTCAAACAATCGACACCTAAAGTTTCCAAGTGATATTCGGCAACTGATCAGAGCGAAGAAAGCGGGCCGTAGACAATACGATTACTACTGCACAATACATAATAAATTTAGACTGCGCAACCTCCAAAAAGAGTTAGAAGAACGCATTGCAGAATTTAGAAAGGATAAGTAGGATAATCTGCTCAAGCATACTAAACTCTGAAAGCAGATCAATCCTCAACCATGCCACCTCTCATTAAGCCAGGAGCCCCGATCTCGCCTTTGATGACTCTGAAAAAGCCGAATGCCTCGCGGACCTTTAAGAGATCCTATGCACTCCTTCGAGCGAACCTATAGATCGTGCTCACCTCGCAGAAGTTGAAGCAAGTTGAGGTCGAGCGTAGGTCTGCGTTACCACCCACGTGTTCGGGTGTTGGACGTATGTTTATAATTAAAATTTTATATAAAAACAGTTTAATAAAGAAGTTAAAAAATATAAGTTTAAAATATGTTAAAAATGTTAAATGTTATGTTAATGTTATGTTTATGAGCTCACGTCCGTCGCGGTTACGGTGATTACGTGAACTAACACAATTTTAATAATAATTATCGAACTATAGCGATTGCTTCACGTAAAATATTAACGCCAGCAGAAATGTACGGTTGGACCGTAAATGCTACCGAGCCAAAATGTAAGAAGATGATTATAATGTTAGTTTGATGTGTTAGGTGATCTTATCTAATTAACAAGGTGATAAACAATTTGTAACAACCTAATGAATGATGTGTTGTATTTGACGGTCCAAGTTATGTAAGGATCTGTTCAAATCTGATATGTTGGTGTCATTTTCGTTTAGAGGTTCTGAAGTGATGCTTGTTTTGATGATAATGATTTCTTATATTTACGCGAACACTGTACATTGATTAAAACTACTTTTACGGATTTTTTTCGCGTTTTATTTATTTTATTTTTAATACCAGACGTTTCGGGTGCTTTCCAGCAACCATGGTCACGGGGGACTGAGGTGACTGACGTCCAGATCCGAAACATCGGGTATTAAAAATAAAATAAATAAAACGCGAAAAATCCGTAAAAGTAGTTTTAATCAATTATTTTGATGATGTATTTCAATGGGTCAACTTTTAAAAGAAATAAGTCATTCTTCATCTTAATTTGATGGGTGTGAATTTGACGGGACGGGATAACAAGTAACAACGTAAAATCTTGCGCAATTGACATGTTTTTTTTCCGCTTGCAAGTTGTTGGTCTATATATATTTGTTGATAGTTTTTTGTTGTTTGTCTACCAAATCTTCGGTACGTTTTAATCAATTATATTCTGACTCCAATACAGACGTCTGGTTCTTCAATAAATTCAATAAATGATTTTGGTTTTGTGTAACAAGTTCAATATCTTTACTATACTGTTCCACGAATCGTTCGTCCAATACGCCGAACAAACTATTTGCTAAGTAGACTATTCCATTCACAAGTTCCCATCGCAGTCTGGAGCGTCCGACGAAATGCTGATTCAATAGCGGGTTATTGTAATACTGCAGTTCCGAGAACTCGTGCTGTAGTTGTAACAATATCGTATGGCATAAATGATCTGTGTTTATGTTCATACATCTTTCGTTTAAATGTTTTGAAAATATTTCAAATGCTTTAATTTCTTCCCAATAGGGATCTAAGTTGTAATTGTCAATTAGTGTCCATTTATCCTGAATTATCTGTATTTTACCCATTGGATCGATGTAAATAGACTGGTTATTGTTAAAAGTTGTAATATTGTAAGAGCTTGTACTAAAGGCAGGTATAATTAAAAATATTTAAAAAAACATTAAACTCTTAACAATAGAGCTTAATCTAGATTGTGTGCCTTGTAATTTATTTTCTTTCTTTACTCGACCTTTCTTTTTCTTCATTTTGTTGTGGTGATATTTTTACAGGTAATAATAACAATTTACTGATCGGTCTTTTAAGGTTACCGTTATTTTGTTTTCAATGTTACAACTCTTACATGTCCATCGCTACCGGGGTGAAGTTCCACTACGCGCCCCATCGCCCATTTTCCTGGTGGTAAGTTGTCGTTTTGTACGATGACCATATCACCGATTTTCATGTTTGGTTGCGGTCATAGCCTTACTCCTACTAGATAATTGAGTAAGGTATTCAGCTTTCCATCTTTTCCACACTCCTTGAAGTATTTTTTTGTTAGTTGCCATCTTGTCCTAGCATCTTCGGGCGTTCCTTTTATGGTGGAACCTATATTTGTAGTTAAAAAATATGCAAGGGTCAAGAACTCCAAATCCTCCACGTTTTCAGTTAACGGACACAGGGGTCTTGAATTTAAGCATGCTTTTATCTGGCTCAATATTGTCCAGTATTCTTTGTATGTTAGCTCTTGATCACCAACCACACGCTTCAGGTGATGTTTTAGACTACGCACAGCTCTCTCCCATAGACCTCCAGCGCTTGGCCACAAGGGAGCATTGAAATGCCATTCGATGTTTAACTCTGCAACCTCCACCCTGAAGTTGTTTTTAAATATTTGTTGAAGTTGTTGATATTCTTCCTGCAAGATTCTATTAGCATCCAGAAAGTTTGAGCTATTATCAGTGTAGATATGAAGTGGAGCTCCTCTTCTCGATGCCATGCGACGAAGCGCTGCTAAAAATGCTGACTTGCTCAAATCTGACACTAATTCTAAATGTAAGGCTTTGTTAACCGTACACACAAAAACTGCTACATATCCCTTGGTAGTTTTTATTCCTCGCTCTTTACTTGACTTTACTTCAGTGAAACCAGTATAATCAACACCTGTGTGGTAAAAACGTTGTGCTGGATTAACTCTTGACACTGGTAAATTAGCCATTAATTGATGCTGTATAGAGGGACTATTTTTTCTGCATTTGACACAGCATCTTAATCGCAATTTAACGGCTCTGTTGCCCCCTAAAATCCAATATTTTTGACGTAACCATCCTAATGATTTCTTATATTTACGCGAACACTATACATTGATTAAAACTACTTTTACGGATTTTATCGCGTTTATTTCACTATTATTTTTTATTCCCGACGTTTCGGGCGCTTTCAAGGGAATTAAAAATAATAGTAAAATAAACGCGATAAAATCCTTAAAAGTAGTTTTAATCAATGTAACCATCCCAAAGTAAGACGAGGACCACCGTAAAATATCATGTTATGGGCATGATCTATTAGAAGATTCTAATAATAATAATTTGTAATAAAAGGCGACGCAGGCAAAGGCATGTTCTGATGCGTCACTAAAACCATGTAACTCAACAACGTCATTTTCGTTACATCATTGCGTTTATATCGCTCCGAATTTTCTGCTCTTCATGTTGTATGTTATCTGGTATGTTTTCATGCCAAGCAATATTTAACTTCCATACATTTTGAAATAATATTTTTAATTTTGTTGAAATGGGTGCTAGCCAGCCTAATGGGTCGTATAATTTTGAAATTTCTGAAAGCAAACATCTTTTTGTAGGCTTAATTTCTTGAGTAGATATGTTACAACAGAAAGTAAATGTGTCTTTGTTGTTTAACGAACAGAGTCCGAGTGTCAGTGTTGCGTGTTCAGTTTTAAAATTAAAAATTAAATTTTCTTCTCTAACCTTTACCTAAGCTACAGAGCAGTTCGTTTTTATTTGACGCCCATTTTCTCAAAGTGAACCCCCCCCCCCCCCCATTGTAATAATTTGTTTAACTCTTTAACCAACTTTCTGCCTTGCTGAATGTTGTGGGCTCCATGCACGAGATCGTCCATATAAAAAACCTCTTTTAAAGCCGTTGATGCCTCCGTGTAGGCAGCCTGTTCGTCTTCTGCTAGCTGTTTTAACGTCATCATTACTAAAAAAATGGTGCCGCCTTTGTGCCATATGTGACGGTGGTAAGTTGATAGGATTGCAAAGGTTGTTCTTGTGATCCTCTCCAAATAATTTTTTGATGACGTTGGTCTTGTTCATTCATGATGATCTGCAGATACATTTTCTCCATGTCTGCGGTGAAAGCATATTTATAATGATTTCTTATATTTACGCGAACACTACACATTGAAATAATACTAGTTTTTACGGAATTTATCGCGTATATTTAATTTTTAAATACCCGACCTTTCGAGAGGGTGCTGTAAAGCTCTCGAAACGTCGGGTATTTAAAAAGTTAAATATACGCGATAAATTCCGTAAAAACTAGTATTATTTCAAAGCATATTTATATTGACGCCTTTTTAATAATAAACATTGTAAATCTTGTTGTAAATTAGGCCCTTTATACATTAAGTCATTAAGACTATACCCACTTGAAGTTTTTGCTGATGCGTTAAAAACGACACGGAGGCTTGTGGTCATTGACTCGGCACGCGCTACACCGTTGTGAGGTAGATAACACTCCGGCATCGTATGACCGCCCGATTGTTTCATATGATTCAATTGTTCATATTCTTTAATAAAGGATTTATATTTTTTCGCGAAATTATATTGTTTTTCAAGTTTTCTTTCTAAATTCCGAAACGGTGCAGTTGCTATTGATTTCGTTGATCCCAAATTTGTTTTGATTTCTGATTTTAAGGGTAATGGGACCTCATAACGACCATTTTCACGACGTTTCGTAGTTGATGTATAGTGTTGTATACATTGCTGTTCTACTAAGGATAACTCTGAATGTTCTGTTATTTGTTCTATTTCCCAAAATTTCTAAATGTTTCTAATGTCGTTGGTAACAACATTACATTGAAATGTTTTAACACTACCACACAACAACCACCCTAGCTGCGTTTGTTGTGCGATAGACTGTGATGAATCTCCCTTTGAAATACCACCTAACATGATCACAGAATAAATATCAGCACCGAAGAGTAAGTCCACGGGACGACTCTTTACAAAGATCTTCTATGTAATTGTGACATTGTAAAAAGTTCCATCCAACGCCACAATTTTCACCAAAGCTGTCGATAGTAAAATTTCTCCTAAATTATTTTGTGACACGTGCGAAGTGTTTGTCACGGACTCGTTAAGTTTTTTTGCAACCTGTGCACCGGATATGGACTTAGTGCACGCGTCATGTAACAGAGTATTATGTTTCTGCAAGCATTTGCGGCACCGTTGTGTTTAAATATATGGATTCCGTTATGGCTAAAGAAACAATTTATGCAAAGTTTCAATTTTTTGATGGTTTTCAATTCAATTCCATTTGACATATTTAAAAATGTTTTGCAATTGTAAATGCCATGGTCATCATTACAAAAAGGACATTTTATTCCAGTAACGTTATATGATTATGCAATCGGTTTATTGGTCTATTTTGATATAAATTGAATTGCTTTTTGTAATTATTACTCGATGTTGAATTGAAGTTATGTTGAGACTGACCGTTTAATTTTGATGTATTATCCTGTTTTCACCAACATAATTCAAGTGCTGTAAATTTTCTTTATAAGTAGTCCAGAAACTCCTGTAGCACAGGTAGATCTCTGGGCCTGTTTTGCGAATCTATATATCCTGTATATGTTTCCATGTCTATTTTTGCGACAGTACGTGTACTAGCATAGGATCCCATGTGCTAATATTTACGCCTAAGTTTTTGATAGCGTTTAGGCATTCTAAAGATGTATCATGTAATTTTTAATTTGATTTACCGCTTGCTGCTGAATATTAGGGAAACCAAGCAACAGGCTAATATGAGATAAGAAAATTCGTCGCTTATTGTCAAACCTATGATTTTAAATTTCCCAACAGGTTACATAATTTTCTGAACTAACATTCAAATGCTGTAATAAACGCTCTGCATCCCCTTGAATTTTACTCTTTAAAAATTGCATTTTTTGATCGTTTGAAAGCGACGGATTGTTGTGAACGCTTTCCGTGAAAAGATCTTTGAATGGTATCCACTGGATATAATTGCCGTTAAACGTAGGGATATCCATTCTAGGCGTACAGCTTTCTCGGTGATTGACAGACCACATTTTGGAATTGAGTATTCTCTTCAAATTTTTAAACCCCTGTTCGTATATACTAAAAGTAATAGTATATTCTTCATCATCCCCTTTGAGATCATGATCAATTTCCCAATGCAGAGAATCTACAGCCGACCATCGCGACTCTAATTTTTTTAAAGAATCTTCGAATTCCCATTTTTCCGTAATGTTATTTATGTTTATGCAACAGACCTTTTAAATGTCTTAACATTAATATATTGTTTGCGAAACATGTCATCTAACTTACTGGTCGCTCCTCGATGTACCTGTGGGCGGAGAGCCTCTTGTGGCTCCGCCGATTTTCCCGAAGACGGTTCACCTAATCCACGCTGTTCCACTTGTTGAGTTGTTTTACCTTCAGGGGCTGGATACTTCTGGCTAGCCAAAAACCCTGATACTGCAAAGTTATTATTTCTTTTACCGAGTTATGTTGCTCCCTTACAATTTCGTACTCGGAGTTTGTAAAGTAGGGATGCGTACGACTCTCACTTTTTACTAGTTGACTGTGATTTTTCTGATAATCTTGCCAGTACGATTCGAAAACCTCAAGTTTTCTTTTAAAATAATCTTTTTTTTACGCTCTGACCCATCCTTTTTAATATTGACACCAATCTTGACCTGATTAGCGTGTACGTTTTTCATGTTGCTATTAAATGCAGAACTGTTGAAAAAGGAAAGACCTTACTTTGACACCACTGATTACTGCTGATGCTGCTGCTGCTGACAAACTTGCCGACACGTTGCTTCTTGACCTAGACAAGCTGCTGTTTGGCCAAGCCAAATGTTGTGGATGTTGAGCAAGATGACCACTGTTATGGTTGAGTTTAAAATGTTCGCTAGTTTTCACTGTCACGGCACTGTCTTTGAAACACACGAGGGTCTAATGCACTTGTCGAAGGACCCAAAATTGTTTATTTTTCGCTCGAAGGACCAAAAAATGTGCGGGTATTGGACGTATGTTTAATAATAATTAAAATTTTATATAAAACAGTTTAATAAAGAAGTTAAAAAATATAAGTTTAAAATATGTTAAAAATGTTAAATGTTATGTTAATGTTATGTTAATGTTATGTTTATGAGCTCACGTCCGTCGCGGTTACGGTGATTACGTGAACTAACACAATTTTTATAATTGTCGAACTATATCGATTGCTTCACGTAAAATATTAACGCCAGCAGAAATGCACGGTTGGACCGTACACCACGAACGAACCCTTAGAGCCTATATCGATTAGATAAATCATTTACGAACACTTTCAACTGACTTAGGCAAACATCGTTACAAAATAACGATGAAGATCGATGCAGAATGTTCCTTTTAACTTTAACGGGCCGCGAACCCTGAGACTGATGTAGCTGTAAAGGCCAAAAGGCTAACAGCCCCAATATTATCGAAACCAGAACTCGGTGTTTTCTCTGCAAAAAGTTCACAAAGGTGATCGCCTCCTCATTTTACGAAAATCTCTATGCTCTGAGCGCAATTTTTAGAATAGGTAACGAAAATAAGTCGCTTGGCGCCAGATCTGATAAGTAAGGGGGATGGTCAACCAGTTCAAATCGCAATTTGTGGATTTTCGCCATGGCAACCTCTGAATCACCGCGTAGTCATGGTGTAACAAGATTTTCTTTATGAACAAATATGGCCTATTTTCCACATTTCTGCCTTCAGTTTGTCAAGTAATTATGCGTAGTATCTTCCTCTAACAATTTTCCTTTTTGAACATAATCGATTAAGATAACTCCATAACTATCGCAATAAACAGTCGTCATCACTTTTCCTGTCGCAAAAACAGTTATTACTTTTCTTTGATGCCGGTTCCCCATTTGCAGTCTACTGTTTTGATTGTATTTTTGTTACGAGCGTATAATGGTGTATCCCAGTTTCTGTAGATGACACTAGGATACATAATTAATTGGTGCCAAAACTCTGATTTATTGCGCCTCAACTATGCTATCTGAGCGTTTGAAATGTTCATTCGAACACGTTTTAGGTCTAACGTGGGCAAACGCGGTATCCAAAGCGCTGATAGCTTTCTCATGCCTAAATCTTGATTTAATGTATGGCAGATACATTTTTTGGATATTTTCATAGACTTTGCTATCTCCCTTTCTTTAATTCGGCGGTCATCTAGCACCATTTGGCTTACTTAAGCAATGTTATCGTCAATGTTGCAGTTTTTGGACTTCTCGAACGTTCGTTGTTTACTAAGAAATGAATGTTACTTTCTGGGGAGGACTAAACGGTTATATCACATACAGAAAACTTGAGGTTCAGTTAAGAAAGGGCTATTGGCATTTTCTACTTCAGAGAGATATACCCGTTATACATCCTGCATTACGACTTTGAGGACTACCTAGAGATATTTTCCGGTAGGTTTCCAGTGTTTATATTTCAAGGAAAGGGGTCAAAGCACATTTGTCAAACTCTTTACAAAATATGAAATAGATTGCTCATGACTTGCCAAGGAGATTTAAGATTAAAACTTGACTTATTTTAGGCCAAACATTGAAATTTTTATATTAAATATTTGTGTTTTATTTAATAACTTTTATATAGATATATAAATAAAATAAGACAACTGAAATGGCGACGAACTAGACACATAATAAACACAAGAGAGAAATTTAAAATGACAACAAGTCAATTACGTTATGGAAAATAAAAAGAGGTATACAAATCAGGAGATGGTAAAAATCAAATTGTATAGCCAATGTATTCAAGAAAATCGAACAATTTGACAAAATGGAAACAGCTGAAAGAGGCCTTCTAATCTCAAGACACGGTGGTCACTAAATCAGGAAATCCGCAAACCAATAGTTTAATGTTATGTATATTAAGACTAGAATCAATAATAACTTACTATAAAAATACTACTTACTTATATACTTAAATATTACCACTAACTTAATAAAAAATAATTTTTAGCTATAAATTTACATATAATTTAAAGTAATATTAATTTTTATAATTAAAGCTTCTGTGTAAAAAAAATATTACAAAATACTATTCAATAAAGGGAAGGTCAGCTCGCTGTCTACGGGACCATTAGGCACGGATACGTCTACTCTAGATAACTGTAATGGTTAAATTGTAGATGTCGTCCAAAAATGTAAGTTGAAGTGTCAACTTTTTTTTCAGAAAACCCAACATATCTCCATTACTTGCGTTACTGAATTTATCACTGCTAAACATTAGTTCCAGAAATACCATAAAACAAAGTGCTGAGTCACCTGCATCTATCGATTCTCCCAATGTGTGGAAAACTCAACTGAATATATATAATAAAAAAATAAGGACGTACTTTTAAAACTTTTTTATTCAGTACTTATTAAGAACGACACAAATAGTGCGACAGGTTATATGAAATGATATAGATTACGAGATCTATATTTTTAAATATAAAAATTTAAAATTTCGTTTCTTGTTGATGGCGAACGTAATTTTTTTTATTTAATTTAACAATGTTATATTTTTTAGTGATAATGGGACGCTAAAATTATATTTGCATTAATTAGATATCAGTAATATATTTGCATTTATTACTTTTGTGAAGTGCAAATATTGCGTTTCACAAAAATAATTATAAAATACCAAGAATTGTATTTAAACGTTTAACAAATCAAAAAATACAAACTTGATCATCATATTATGAAGATAATAGTTTCTATTTCCTATGAGAAGTTATCGACAGAGCAGGATAACATTAGAATTTTTTTCTGGAGGTATAATTACACTCGTTTCACTAATCCATTACTATTTCCATTATCATACTCGTTGTCGAAATTGCTACAGTGTGTGTATTATATATAACACGTACTTATTGACTTAGCTTTCCCTGTTCTAGTCAGTGCTTACCAGCACTATATAGATTTTATTTCTGTTCTAGTCAGTGCTTACCAGCACTATATAGATTACGAACTTAGGAAGCTTACGGTACGGACGTGTCGACGATAATTTTATAAAAGTGATAATAGTGATTTATAGAAAAGTGAAACCAAGTGCTCTTTACACAAGTTCTTATTTAGTATTAACTTATTTACGCAACCTAGGTCGTTATTGATATATGGTAACATACTTGAGTGAGCGGCGAGCGTCAACTGCAGCTCCTCTCCTCGAGGAAAAGAGAAGGGCTACTAATATCCAGATCGCATTCATCGTGGTTCTGCGCGAGCGAGATATCAAGTAAATACATATATATTTTTTATAAACAATAACACACGATGAGTGTCGTTCGATCGCCACCGCAGTCGCCTAACATGTATAACGAAGGCAATAGAGATTCGATAGCAACCACAAGTAGTGTTAATAAGCTTGAAAAGACTAGTGGTTCACAACCAGATTTGCGAAAGATTACCCTGTCTGATAACACCAACCAGATAACTCTTCGCGCCAAAAGAAAACAGCCGCATGATGACTTTAGTGTACAATTTGATAAATTTCAAGCTAAAATGGAGTCGCTTATACAGGATATGGCTAAAACCCAAACTGAAAATTTTCACAGAATTGCTCAAGATGTCTCAGTAATAAAGGAAGAGATCAGCTTGATCAAGATAACAACTGATCTTTTATCCTCAGAACAGGTCAAAATAAAATCGGAGTTAGCTTGCATCTCAGGTTTCAGAGCTAACATCCAGAAAAAAGTGGAGACTATCGAAAATGAAATAGCATCACTAAAATGTTGATCGACTTCTGCGATATCTACGCCTTCGTTTAGCTATGAAGATTTAGTTTCGGAGACCTACGAACGATCTCAGAGGGAGAAAAACGTTATCATACGAGGGATAAAAGAGCTACGATCCTCAAACTTTGAAGAGAGAAACATCCACGACAGCGAAGAAGTAAAGAAAGTAATAAAAATGGCTGTTCCGGATTGCATAGAACCGACGAAAACTATCCGCTTAGGTAAATATAATACTGATAAATCCAGACCTATAAAAGTTATATTCTCGACATCCGAAGTAGCAAAATCAATTCTACGCAAAAGGTCCAACATAAAATCTGACAATATTAAAATCTACTCTGATGAGACACCATATCAACAAAAGTATCGAATTAATTTGAGAGACGAACTGAGACGGCGACTAGATGGAGGTGAAAAAAACCTTACTATAAAATATATCAAAGGTACACCTAAAATTACCAAAATCCAGCCAAAAAACTAACAATGCAAAATACAGACGACACATCGCCAAACACTACTCATGAATAAACTGATTCATACACTAACTTAATAAAAAACACTAAATCCTTAAAATTTCTCTACGCTAATGCACGAAGTATAGTAAAGCCAGGAAAACTCGATGAATTAAACTGCATTATACAATATAACATAAACAGTCTTGTGCATGTAATTATACTATCAGAAACCTGGATCAAGTCAGAATCTGAAGCCAAAAGTTTAAAATTACCAAACTACACCCATTATTATAACATAAGAGAAAATGCCAGAGGAGGTGGAGTATCCATATTTGTTCACGACTGTTTAAAACACAATTACATGGAAGATTTTTGTAAAGAGGATAATCACTACCTATGGGTTCATTTAGATAAATACTCGTTGGACATTGGAGCTATATATAAAACTCCAAAATCAAACAACAATGGGTTTTTGGAGGAATATTCACAGCAGCTGATAAGGAGGCAAGGAGCTTTAGTGTTTGGCGATTTTAATTACGATCTGCTCAATCCTAACCAATCAATTAATAACTATACAAATATACTGCTAGAAAATGGACACACAATCCTAAACAAAATTGATGCAAAATTTAGTACCCGTGATACACCGACAAAAAAATCAATTCTTGACCATGTCTCATCCAATTTGAAAAATCATAAATTCCATATGACTATAGTAGAATCGCCAATGTCAGACCACAAGCAAATATATTTAGAAATTGGCGATTATAAACCGAAAACGAAAAAGAGAGTAAAGTATCATACCTTAGATTACACAGCTATATACTCTAAAATAGAAAGCACAATAATGAATATATCCGATAATGACTACAATAGCCTAGAGCATATAATAAAAGAAGCAGTAAATAAACATAGAATACCGAAATTCAAAATCTAAAATGCATTTAAATCAGACTGGATTAATAAAGACATAATTAAAATGATAACCAAAAGAAATCAGCTGTGGTCCACTTACAAAAAAAATCCCAACGACGAATCAATAAGAAAAGACTTTATTGCCCTACGAAATACCGTGACTGAGCAAATTCAGAGTACTAAAAACAACTACTATTACAAAGCCTTCAAAAACTGTGAAAGAAAACCTTTAAAGATGTGGAAGTTGATCGGTAACTTAGCTGGTAACAAAACAAAGTTATGCTCTGCTCCTATAAAACTAGATACACAAATGGGTCCAATTACAGATGTTAAGGAAATATGTAATTATCTCAATACTTTCTTTGCTACTATAGGTTGTATTTTAGCAAATAAAATTAAAATGCATAAGGAAAAACCACTTACACAGCCTAGCTCTCAAACGGCTAATTCTAGTACGTACGAACTGCTCCATCTAACTCCAACTACGAAAGAGGAAGTAGGTAAAATTATAGATAAACTTAATCCAAACACTAGCACGGGTTTAGATGGCGTTAGTTGCAAAACCATAAAATGCATCGAAAATTTAATATTACACAAATTAACAATGAATATCAACCATTGTTTACAAAACGGATTCTTCCTCGATCCTCTTAAAGTAGCAAAAGTGAGTCCAATTTTTAAATCAGGAAAAAAGACCGACCCAGGCAATTATCGCCCTATCTCAGTTCTCCCAATTATCTTTAAAATTTACGAATAAATATTATATAAACGCTTAGATAATTTTCTTAAAACTATTAACTTCTTATCAAATAATCAATATGGTTTCCGCACAAAATCTAATACACTAACTGCAACAATTGACCTTGTGACAAAGTTGAAAAACAATATTGATGAAAATCCGCAGCACTCGGTATATTTATCGATCTGAAAAAGGCATTTGATACAATTAGCCATAGCCTGCTTCTCCAAAAACTATATGATATCGGCATCAGGGATACTGCCCACGATATGTTTCGGTCATATCTCTCTAACAGACAGCAAATTGTTAGGATCGGTGATATGGAAAGTAATCACGAATCTTTAGCCTGCGGCGTACCACAAGGCTCTATTCTCGGTCCCTTGCTGTTCATAATATACGTAAACGATGTGCATAACCTTAACCTGTCAAGTGATATAATACTATATGCTGACGACACATGTTTATTTTTATTTGGCAAGGACATCGATCAGATCATTAAACAAGCACAGCAGGATTTGGATACACTCTCTAGATGGTTCCAAGAAAATTTGCTTTCTGTAAACACATCTAAAACTAGCTACATTATTTTCAGTGCTAAAAACAAAAAAACCGAAAATCGCTTAACTCTCCGCATAAATAATGAACCCTTAACCAAAGTTAGTACAGAAAAGTATCTTGGACTCCACCTAGATAAACACTTGACATGGCAGCCGCACCTAAATAAATTAAGATCTAAGCTATCTTCTATCATGGGTGCGCTTCGTGGTAATATTCGCTGTCTGCCAAAATCAGTGAGATATATTATATACAACTCCATGATAAAACCTCATCTAGACTACCTAATAGAGGTGTGGGGTACTGCGGCTAAAACAAATCTAAAGCAAATTGAAACATGTCAAAACAAAATAATTAAACTTCTATTCCATTATCACTATCTAACTCCCACCGAAAAAATTTACAAAGAAACTCAATTAATGACACTATCACAGATTTATAAATATAATACATGCATATTAGTACATAAATTATTAAATAAAGATATACACCCTAAAATAACGTTTACAAAGAAAGGACTAATACAAAAACGTATTACTAGACGACAAAATAACATTTGCCTAAGACAACCTCGAACTAACTACGGAAGAAAAAATATATTATACGAAGGAGCAGAGTTATATAATAAATTGCCTAATAACATAAAAGAGGTCCAGTCCTTTATTTTATACAAAACAAAAAAATTAAAGCACCACATCTTAAAAGATTTTTCTCGATTTTAAATACCATTAACTTATTCAAAAAGCTAATGTTATTTCTTTAATTAATTTGATTTTACGAATTATTTAAAATATAACCATTGACATAAAAATACCATCTAAACTGCTAGCAAACATGAACTATGTGTAATTGCTATAGACTTTCTTTCAATAACGATATGTAATTGTACACGTACTTTTCTTGTTACCAACAACAAGTAACAAGATTGTGCGTATCCACTACTTAACAGAGCATTTACAAGTACCTGCCGTTCTTCATAAGTTTATTTATTTAGTATCTAATTATTAACTTGTTATTTCTCATGATAAGTGAATTGTATTCTTTTGAGAAATAAATGTCTTAAACCGTACATCAAAATCTTGGGGTGAGGAAGCGTGGTTTTCGATGGATCCCTCGTTTACTCTCCGAAAGCGAAAAACGGCTTTGTGTGGATTGGTGTCATGAAATCGTTTCTTGTGAAGAGACATGGATCTATCAATATGATCTGGAATATAAAAAGCAACCACCGGTATGGGTCTACACAGAAGGTTAGTTACCGACAAAAAATCAAAGACCTCGCAACGTCGGCAAGAAAATGGTGGCTAGATTTTTCGCGGAGTGGATATTTGTCGACGTCAATGCTAGAAAATTGTAGGTCAGTCAACTCTGAATGGTATTCTACTGTTGCATTATATCACTACACAAAATAATCCAACATTTCCTTATTCACATATCACTGCTCCCTTGCCCTAGGTCATTGGAACGCTTATTAAAATCGTTTCTTACTCTCATCCTACAAAAAATGTGACAGCGGGGAGTTTATATGGCTTAACATGTAAGTTTTCTCAGATTTTCCACTGTAAACACTGCAATTCTTTGCGCGCAAGTTGCGTACTAGCCACAACACTGTCGTGGTAGTGATAGCCACTAGGCTAGACGACAATATATCCGGCATTGCTGCAAAAACTATGTGCAATTATGATTTTTTACTTCCCATTCCTTTTCTTTTTTATGACACTTTTTTGTACTTATTATAATTTCGTCATAACAGTAGTCTCATTTTACGGAAGGAATAGGTACCCACTTATTACAAGGAAACCTTAACTGCTTTAATAGAAACTAGCGCTAAAATAGTAAATAATATTAGGCAGAAAAAATAAAAATAAATTAAATAAAATATATTTCATAACGCATAGTAAGCAAAACAATCGACCAACATGATGTTCAGCAAAGAAGAAATATTTAACTTCATTAGGAGTTCCTTGGTGAATAAATATTAAAGAAAACTACAAAATAATTCAGATATATTTTTCAGGCAACATTATCAACATTATCATTATATATTATTATATTTTAATTCCCCTGGTTTTGCGTTTGATCATGGGCGGCGGTAGTCACTTAACATCAGATGAGCCGGATGCTCGGTTGCCCCCTCTTCTATAAAAAAAATATATCTGAAGATTAATCACGCAGGTTATCTTGCTGACGTTAGTGGATAGGGACGGGCCCCCTTTTATAGGGCGGAGATATGGGACGAGGGTTGATCATCAATTTGTTCACATGTTTGTCCAATTGCATTGTGATGGATCAATACCGTTTAGATATAAAACTAGTATTTTTTTATTTACTAAGCTTTATTTTTAAACAAATAATATTGGCTATAAAGTCCTATTTCTAGTTAACAAAAAGGTGCGAATAATAGCGCTCATTCAACCAATCTAGTTTTCTTATAGTATACACACTCGTGAGCTGAATATAACTTTAATTCTGTTCTAATGTCTGTTCATGTATTGTACTTTAAATATCACACGGAATTTTTTAAAGATCTAATTTTTTAGAGAACTAATCTAGCTATAATAATGACGAAATTCAAAAAGTTGTTTTTTATTTAACGATTTCCTATATTTACGTTCAAATCCATTTTTCATCATCCAATTTACATCAGGAGGTTCCTTGTTAAAAATAATAACAGTGTAAGTTCGGATCTTTAACTTGCTCACCTACTTAGGTAATTAATCGTTATCAGCGATAAAACTATACATTCAATACAGAGCAATTACAGTTCAAACACACTGTCACAATTATATAGTAGTATAACATGAGTGAAGTATTACATGATAACACCCAAGTATGCAAATCAGCAGCAACACCACCATTCCCATTTCACTGTAACACAGAGCAGCCTCTCAGCGACACGATCTTTCTTGCCTGCACCAGAAAAATTATTACAATGGGTGGAACCATGATACTGTCTTACTACTACTGACTAACTGTTTGCTTGATTAGCACTCGTAGAATAATTTAGGTGCGACCTCATGCACACCCACCCTATTTCATCACTTTTACCCTATTTCATCGTACAAGTGGCATAATAGTATAACGTTTATGTCTGTTTAGAATACAATGAACTTAAAATTCGTAATTTGTTCTAAAAATAACTAATATTCGAAAATATAAAAACATACACATACAATAATAACATATTTAGAACTCATTTTATTAGCACTGTTTATGATAAATTAAGCATTTTAAAATATAAAAAGGTGTCCATTCACTATTCGCTGATTTGTTATCACTTCCAGCTTTACTGTCTGAAAATATTGAGGGTCTATTGTCATCAAACAGTTAATGAAATAGGGATTCTAAACGATGCTGTTCCGTTTCGTACGACACGCTGTAGCAATGGTATATTTGAAACAAGATAGAATATATTTTTTTAATTTTTCTTTAGTTTTTATTTAACTTTTTCGTTAAAATTGACAAAAACATGCAATAAACTGACTGATTATAGGAAAGTGCAATAAAACAATAACAAATGTAAATAAAAAATGTACCTAAACAGACAAAAACGAATAATCAATAATTTAACTCTGCCTATTTTACTTACATATCCGGTGACCCCGGTGGTCAGGAACATGCGCCCGTTCCGACGTCACGGGTTATATTGGCGGTTTAGTAGGGGAAATGAGGCAGCTACTCGAAATCATGACTAAAATCGGCGGCGGGGGAAAAAGTTATTCGAATTTTTCAAGTCACCCGGTCCCACAGACATATAGGTCACCGTTCCCGGGTTAAGCATGTTAAAATATAAAAAGGTATCCATTCACATTTCGCAAATCTTATGCTTCTCATTATTATCATCGTCATGCATTTTGGAGTCTGTCATATATCATAAGTGTATTTTTATAAGTACTATTGAAAGTTATTTATATTCCATTGTTCAAAAATGGAGATGATATTTATTTTGCTTTATGCGCATCGGACTTAAACCTACTGTTACCAAGCAAATGATTTATACTTTCATTTCTTATTGTGAAAAGAGACGTGTTTGGAAATACAGAAATGTCATCACATGAATTGCTTCCAATATGATATTCCATTTATATAACAAGAGAATAAATTATGTGAAGAATTCCGTTATAGAAAGCAATAGATAAGAGCGATTGTAAGGAAAAGTAATTTGTACTAAATACTTTTGATAATAGCTTAATATTAAGCGGACGGCCCAGTAACAACTATGTTGATAGGATTTATGTGAAGTTATCGCTTTAATTGATATTGTACTGAAGGAGCATATATTTTTTTCTTCTTTGTCAGCTGTATGAATCAATTACTCTAGTAGTGAATCCATGCAACTGTAGTGGATTCAATAGCTGCCCTAGGGCAGTGCCACCGGTGCGAGAGGTGCGACCGTCGTCATCGGGGGGGGGGGGGGGGATTAAATGAAACGCTACTGCTTACAAGCCAGTAAGTGACCCTACGGAAAAAGGACTTACTGGCCTCTTTTTGATGCAATTGTACAAGTGTTTGACTTAGACATGAATGATTGTCGAGATCGAAGGTACAATAATGGTGCGAACATGGCAGGAAAACTAAAGGTCTTCAAACCGTAATTTGACTCAATATTCTCGGGCATTTTTCAATCTGCCTGAAGGCTTAGTGAGCGGCAATCCGAAATAGTAGCAATTTTGCGCTATTTTTACAACTATTTTTAGAACTCGCTGTTCAACGAGTTGTATAAATAGGAGCGTGTGGTGGGATTAGTTTTGACGGAAGTAGTATCAGCCTCCGTAAAGTCCTCTTCATCTGAGGATGCCTCGTGTAGAAGCGAAACACGTATAGTATTATCAAGGATAGTAAGTCGTTTCTAGTGTGGTGGTGCTGGGAGAGGTGGCACTGGGAGTAGTGGTGCTGGTGTGTTGTGGTGTGGTGGTATTATTATTATTATTATAGTGGGAGGTGCGTACTCTTCAGTCTGGGTAGGATACATCATTGTAAGTTATTACGCGGAAATGAACAAATTAAGTCCTTACAACCTCAATATAATGGGTTTTCGCAAAGTAACGCCTAATTCTTTAAATATCGAAAAATGTATGTATTTGGACAGTAAATGACCAAAAACTAACGTGTAACTATCACCTTAGTAGCGCAAATTATACCGCTAAAATTGTTTTAAGTACGTGTCGTCGTATGGTTCGTAACAATACTGGGGCTTGCGTCCCAGTATGATACTATGGCTCTACAACAGTATAGTGAGGTACGTTTATCACCCGCGTCTTTACTGTCTGGTGTAATAAGGCCAACCAAAAGGCGACTGCGGATAGACTAAATAGTCTACGAAAACTGCCTGCTTAACAGCAACAGGAGCGATGCGTTCATCGCCTATGGCAGCTCTTGATGCACTTCTGTGCCTAACGCCCATTGATGCACTTCTGCACCTAATGCACCTTGATGCACTTTTGTGCCTAATGCTCTTTAATTAGACCAGGAGACGGGGGCTAGTTTGTATAGGATTAACGCCCAGGATAGTCTGCGCTTGTATTCCTGAAAATTGAGATCTATAAACTATACACTTTTAATAAAAATTGTATAGTGGAACAACTCTCCAAAAAAGACTGGCTGAATGGAAAGATTTTCTGTAAGGTCAGTAGCCTTATATGGTAAACCGATTGGTCAAAAATAGGCCTCAACGTAGACTTTGGTATTTACGGGGAATTGCCCAAATGTAAACTTAGTATAAATTAGGATAGATTCACACCTATGTTCCAGGCAGAAATTTTCGTCATATTTTAGTGTGCGGAAACACTGCAAATACACTACGTCAATCATATAATCTATATAAACTCTGATAGCCTAGCAGCATTGCTAACGGTGAGATCAAACTTAGTGAATTCGAAGCTAGTTGGAGACTGCGTGACCCGTATAAACGCCTCGGGATGTTATAACAGAGTCAGGATCAGGAACTTGTCAATGAGTTCGCACGGCCATTGACTCATAAAAAACACACAATTTGGAACTCAGCCATTTGTGGAATCTCAAATAGCCTAGCTCAACTGACACTTGAAACTCTTTATCACAATAAATCATTTAATAGCTGGTATGCAACATTATGCCTTAAACATTTTAAACCTTAATCCGGCCTTTTGATCGTAAATTAGCTTAAGCAGCCCTGGAATTAGATAAAAATAAACAGCGCATTCTGACAAGACTCCTGACTGGGCACTGTTGTCTTAAAAAACACATAGCCATCCGGGGACTAAGCAACTCAAAGATGTGCCGGCTTTGTTTCTTTACTTAAGAAATGCCTTTGCCCATCCTGACTGATTGTGGATACCTTTAATGCGCAAAGTAAAACATTTGGGAAACTATCTACTTCTCACAGAAGAGGTAAAATTACATCGGTTACTAGACTTAAACTACCAAAATTCTATCAAAAATGTTCATTTTTATACAAAATGAAAATAATTCCTGTAAGGTCAAAAAGCCTGTGTTGATTTGCAAATCAGTTGAACAGAATTCTAGTTGTAAATTGGTTCAGGAATTTATGAGCATGAACCAATTATTTAAAGACTTCAGTCAGCAGAACCACATAAAGTTCTCAGACTTATTAAAAATAATTATTGGCAGAATATTTTCCCTAAATGTGTAAACAGCACTTCATATCTTGAGGACTATACCTTGTCTAACTGTCGCTAAACTGAAACATAATTTTAGTACATAAATATATTTGAAAATTTACCTACGTTTCTACTATGTGTCAGGAAAGATTGTCATATCATGAAATCTTTTCCATAGGAAATCCTATTGCCCAGAAGTTAAATTATTTAGAATTCGTAAAAAATTGCAAGCGCTTAAGCCAAAAAGCTGGCCATAGTATTTCATTAAGTTTGTTGTTGGTTGTTCTTATATCTTATATAACACCATCTGCAGAACAATATTTTAAATAAAAATTATCAAACAGGATTATTAACTCTTTTTATGAGAAATAATTTGTACAATAGAATTGTTATTATGAGAAATAATAGTGGCGTTGTCGAGCGCGGCACAGTAGTGCAAGTGGAATAGACGACGTTTATTTAACGGAATAAGCAGAACAACTGCTATGGCAAGAGCGGCCGAAACAACTGTGCTTGCCCCGCATTTACACCTGTAGATATACTTATCAAGTCTAATACTATTTAAAATTATTAAAAAAAAACTTCACAGTATAGGAACTTTAGGGTTTTGTATTTAGAGGGGCGCCACTTAGATTATTTCGATAGATTTCGCACCACCTAAAAAATTTGCTAGGGCCGTCACTGAGGATGAAGATTCATGCAGCTTCGAAAAACTTATATCTATATACGTTTTCCGAAGGATGTGCTTAATTTGAGCATGTCATGAAATGTTGCTTATACACACCGTGCTTGGCAGGTAACAAGATAAACCCGGTGTCTATATCCTCGCAATTTTATAAACAAATTACGCATACTAGTACTATTGATATGAAATAGGGAACCAGTTGATGTAATACTGAAGTAAATAAAAAAAAACCGGCCTCAATACGTCGATTTTTCTGGAGTTATCGTGATCACATACAAAATCAACATCCGGACGTATACATAAAGATTTTCAAACTGTTGTTTTGTCTAAGTAGCAATATAAAATGATTTTTAAGATAATACAAGATGGATTAGTCAGTGTTTTCTTGATATACGGCTACTCATATTATAGTGTAAATGCATTATTATTACAGCGATTAAAAACGAGTTATTTTGTTTAAATTTCTTTTAATATTCATGTAATTAATAATTACCTTGTCCCATTCTTCCTCGTAAATAATTATAACTATCGTATGACGTGGATTTTGTTATACTGAGTAATTGCGAGCGGGCGAGAGAATTAAGATTAAGCCAAACGCATCCTAGCTGACTTGAATTTGTTGAACAACTTCTTGGTAGAACTTTAAGCAAAATTTCTAGTCCATATTCCAAGTCCTAATCTTATATTTTGTTCGAGTGCGATACGTCGTGATATCTTTGCTTAATATATAATTTTATTTACAATTTTATTAAATTAATTGTTTAATTTAAAATGTGACTACTCTTACAAATTTCGGTGTTATATAATATTTAGTACGAATACATTAATTCACTCACTCACCATAGTTCCACGTATGATAAGTGAGTGAGTGAATTTTTGTACACGCATTTTTTCTAAATTTTCTCATTAGTTTTACTTTGCATATATAGCCACGAACATGTCACTGACATGTCAATTCACACCTATAAATGTCAACACAATTAATCGTTTCTAATTTTCTGCAAATTATTTAAAAAAAATGGCAAATTGTGCAATAATTACGTGTCAAAAGAACATCGGGAAATGGGATTTAAATAAAGGAGACCTATCCTACAACCAGTAAGTCAAAACTATTTATATTTTCGGAATATAAGAAACAAAAATAAAGAAGTTTTGATGTGTCAAAAACATTAATCAAAAGTCTAAAATGTTTAAATTCGTTAAGTCTGTCGATAATCTGTAGTCTGCGAATCGGGTTTGTGGTAGTGATAATACAACGTAATTGCTTGTCTCGTATTCTATGTAAAATATCTCATTTTTATCAGCTTTTTGTTCTTACGTAAAAATCTGCATATTTCTTTAATTAAATATTGCCTTAATTCTTCTTCCTATTGATCCCTACAGATAGAAATTTTTTCTAATTTTTCATTCATATCCGAATGGCATACAAATAGCCCCCTCAGCTCAATTTAAAACAGTTATACTGACATAATAGACAAACACTTTATTATATATATATATATATATATATATATATATATATATATACATACATATATATATATATATATATATATATATATATATATATATATATATATATATATATATATATATATATATATATATATATATAGTAGGTGGCTATTTGTCTGTCATCCAATATGAATGAAAAATTAGAAAAAATTTCTAAATTTCTAATGAAGCCTATGTTCAGCAGTGGACTTGTAAAGGGCTGTAATGATGGTGATGATGACGAATATATGTATATATATGTATTTATGTATACGTATTGATGATATCATGAAATAGTTTTACAATATGGCCATGTAGTGGTCGTCATGAATATTCTAGAATATATGGGAGTCTTTATTTTTGAGATTTTACATTTAATAACGGTTCTAAATGCGGTATTGTTTGCATGCAATGCGAATTTGTTTTTAATTGTATTAATCCATCAATGAACATCATTTTTGACATTCACATTTAACATTCTGTTTAAATGAGATAAAATAAACTTATTTTATACAAAAAAATGATTAATTTGAAACAAAGTACGGTCAACAACGGCATCTTTACCATATTTTTGTAGAAAAAACGGAAAAATAAAACACTTTTAAATAAGCTATTCTTTTTAATCGATGAATATAGTACTTCTACATTGCTTTATAAATGCACTGCTTTTCATAGCTGCAAAACCACTAAAGCAGCACCAAAAACATAACACAGGTAAAGATGCCGCAAAAATGGCTACTTTACCTATACCGTATATCTCGATAAAATGAAGCCTTTATAACTGAAATTAGTAAAGATACCCTTTCGCTTTACCCTCTCTGTTTAGACATATTGGTACTTTAAATAAAAAATATATATACGAGCAATACAGGCTGATAGGTAAAGATGGCATGGACTCCATTGAAATTCTCATACAAATGTAATTTATTCGCATGGAGTGTTCTGTAAATACCATGCGATAAACTTGTAAAAATTGTAAAGTATACAATGTATTTAAAGTACTGGTTGTCACATATTTATCATATTTATACTATCATAGTTTCAGCCGAAGTGTATTGAAAATAAAACTAAAAGTATTATTCTAATTTATATTTAAATTTGACATCAAAATATAAAACGCCGGTTTTTATAGGGGTTGGGTAAAATTTGCACTAAGTATATCATTTTCGAATACAATACTTGTATCGGGTACTGTGGATCAGTAAAAGCCACCAGGAAAACAGGAAAATACCTTCACACTCGGATATTTTCGTAATCAGGCCGCATTAATACTTATACGTATTTTTGGTACTTTTAAACTTTACTAAGATGTATTGTCCTTCCGTATATAAACTTTCGGCTTTATTTGCCTTCTCATTTTGTTCATTTTTAGTCTCTTCTTCTGATATAGTCTCTTTTAGTCTAGGTCGTTTTATCTTCAGTCCTTTTTTCATCGTTTTCTATTATTAGGCTTTCTATCTGTTGTTTTCTTTCCTGCTTCTCTATTCTATGTTCTTTTGTTTCCAGTTTTTTTATTTGTTTCATTGTTTCCTGGCCTTCCTATAAGCCTCTCTCCATTGCATACTCATTTACCATCTGTTTTTCCACATTCTGTCCGTTCCTTTCATCACTTTTTATCCTCAAGTTTTCTTCCTCGTGTCCTTCTGTTTCCAATTCCTTCGTTTGTTCTTCTGTGTCCTGTATTTCACATTCGACTTTCTCCAAGTCATATTCATATACCATCTCTTGTACTCGCCTATTATCACTTTCTATTCTCAAGTTTTTTTTTATCTCATTCTCTTTTCTTCTAATTCTTTCGTTTGTTCCTCTATTTCCTGTTTTCCGAATTCTTCTTTCTCCTTGTCATTTAACATCTCGTTTTCTATTCATACATCCCTTTCCATTCTCAATCGTTCTGTCTCATGTCCTTTCGTTTCCAAATAGGCCATTTGTTCACCTTTTTCCTTTTCATCCATTTTCTGATCTTCTATCAGTTGTCTCAATAAGTAATCCTGCATGTCTTCAATTCAATTTTAATCCGAAGAATTGCATACCGTACAGAGCAGTCAGAGTCCGAATCCGAAGAATTATCTTGGAAGTTTTTAGTTCTTATACTCTTCATTTTGACATCTTTTTTCAAAATTTTTATTATTTAAGTATTTTAATAGTTTCTCATCTGGTTGGGCTGTATAAATATATAAATGGAAATGATAAGTATAAACAATTGCATTGTTATTATTATTAGAACAAATGTATTAACATTGTTATATAAGTTTTAATCAGCTTGTAAGCCCTCCTAAAAGTAAAACATTTACGTACGGAGACCGGTAAAGTATAGTGACAACCCTAGCTACAGGTAAAGACGCCACTGTACAGACTGTGGCAACTTTACCTGGCCTCAACTATCATTACCTATGCAAATTTCTCTAAAAATTGTTAAGATATTACCATTATAACAGTTTCTAAGTCTGCTTAGGAAGGTTATATATAATATGTATCAATTCTACTTACCTCAGCTAAGTGAATTCACAAGCACAATTAAAATTTTGACCAGAATCTGCTGCGACAAGTGTCCCGTGAGTATCAACAAACGTTTATAACTTGTCATTTGAGAGTGCTGCCAGTATTAAAAAAAATTGTGTGACCATTGGCTCATTACGAAACAACTAATGTGTCTATGAAATATCTACCATTAGTAGTTTCTGATAAAAATGATTTTTCTTATTACTTGTCAGTGGTAGGTAAAGATGACAAGGGAAGGTAAAGATGCCTTAGTTGAGGTATCTTAATAAAAATGAAAACTATTTTTAGGTATTAATTTCGTCACTTATTACTCCATTTTCTTACAATATTAAATACCATTTCTGTATGTACATATATCTCCGGCGGAATCATTTAAATTATTTTAATTTTTAGAGTTGTGTCCGTCCTCTGTCTGGATATTTTGCATTTTACAAATATGAGATTTTGTGCAGCAATCTATCCAAGGCCATGATATTTAGATTATTTTCTGGCTTTTCCCATAACCGCCTCATACGTCACCTACGAGGAGATAATATGGGCCTATTAATTTTGTATTGGAACAACGGTATCAAACGGCATTATTTTTTAAAGTATAAGTAAATTAATTATATTCAAAATATTGTTGGTATAAGGTCGTAAAACTTAAGAACATTAGTGAGTTGGTAAAATTCTTAACAACTCCACATAAATTGTTTCACATAATGTTTTCTGAAATTGAAAGAAATTTGTAATAACTCCAAGTAGCGGAATTGTTTTTATATAAATATTAAGATTATTTATCCATTTCTGAAACTTACAACTATTACTACAAGATTAATTATTACCTAATGTGATATCTATTTATTATAGTGTTGCTATCTAACTGATTTGTATTAATTATATAATGTTTATAACAAATTATGAACTGTACCCTTATTACCTAATGTGATATGTAACTTTTTACTATAGTGTTGCTATCTAACTGATTTGTATTAATTATATAATTTTTGTAACAAATTACGAACCATACCCTCTTTGTGAAATCACGCAGAGTACAGGTCCAACATCTCACTTTGAGCGTATGGAGTGCGCGCGTTAGAGGCGCTTCATGCTTCTTCTTCTGTCGTCAAAGCCACACGTACCTTTCAGGAACAGAATTATGAAACTTTCCTCGGAGTATTTTAAAAATATACGAGATTATATAACCGTATACCACACTCATAATAATGCAATTTGTTCAACAATCTCATATACTCATTACAATCTATCAAAAGTACTCTACAGAAGATTGGCATCGCCCACAAGGAGATGTTGCTAGAGTTGCAAAATTTCAGGCATGTTGGTAATCGTAGTTTATAATTATTTTTAGTTGTTATCAGAAAGATGCAGTTGCCGCTCTTGTTTCATTTTCCCTATGTTGCCACTTACGCTTCTTTGGGATGATATTATAGCGTAGTGGATATTTTAAACTGCCACTGTCCAGTAATCCATGTGTGAGGCCTTAATACTTTACTACGATGTAAATATGCCTCACCACGTACGTGTACGTGGTAGAACCACGTAAGAGCACGAATGGGTCGGCTCGACCGGGGAAGGACCACGCTCTCACGCAATACCAGCGTGAAATAGTAGCTTAATGCTGCTGTATTTCGTATGGTGAGTGTAGAGAACCGGAGACCCATTTACTGGAAACGAGGCATTCCATCTTATTCCTCACGGGTGACAACGCATCTGCATTTTGATTCGTAATCGAGGATAGATGTAGATATCTATGGGCCACAGCAAACACTTACCATCAGGTGGACTGTGTGCTCATTTGTCACCCCATCCTATAAAAAAACAAGAAGTAAATTAGACGTGCTTGTCACGCTTAGGAGTCTGACTTATTATCACAGTGCCGGAAATTTTTACTTATACGCACAACCTGAATTTGGTGTTTCAAGTAAGCTCATGGGATCGTTATGTTATTATCACGTAATAAATAATACAACGAAAGTGTACAATATTACGAGTAAGAAGTAACGAAAAATTGTAGTAACGTACTCAGACCAGCTGTGGGATTTTGTAAATCCTGTGTAAGTTATAGTTAACTTCGTTCTTGGGACGTTGGATTTCGTTTCATTAATTTATTCATTACAGTTAATCGAAATCAATTGCTGAAAATAGGCCTTCCATATAGGTTGCCTCATAGAGGGGATTTTGTAATAATTGCCTTGCTGGAAAAACAGTTTGGTAACCGTTTTTAGTATTATTTTCAGTTAATATTGGGTAAACGTTGCTGCACGTCTCCAGTTAGAGTTTTCCACTGTTGCTCTTACTGCACCCACGATATGATATGCGGTAGTGAACTATAATAAATCAAAATACATGTAGTGGACGCTGCCACTAGTCGTAGGTTGGTTACGTTATTTTACGTAAAAGTATCAGTTTCTGTTATAAGTTAATCTTTTATTACGTTGGGTAACAAAATTTTATCATAATGATAAAACGTAATGCAGTTGAGGAGTGATTCCCATCGCCAAACAGCAACCAATGTGCTAGTAGCATAATATGTTACCATGTATTACGGTGACCATAGGTTTTGTTTTTTGAAAAATTGTAGGTAATAAACGAGCGCACAGTCGACCTAATGGTAATTTGAGGCTGTGACTCATAGAAATCTATATGTAACCTCGATAAGAATCAAAATGCCGGTACGTCATCACCCCTGAGGAAATGCCTCGTTTGCAGTTTAAGTTCTCTGGTTCTTTACACTCATCGTACGAAATACAGTATCAAGTTGCTATTTTACGCTGGTATACTGTGAAATCATGATACCTTCCTGGTCGATTCGATTCATTCATGCTACAATAATTATACATTGTATCATGGCTCTACTACGTATGAAAAGGGTATATAAATGTAAATCAATGCATGTTTTAAAATGTTAAGAGACCTGTAATTTGCATTATTTCACATTTTAGTGTTAACTTATTTTCTGTCAGAAGATATAAAATTTCTGTGTAAACCAATTATAAAATATTTTTTCTTTTAAATTATACAATATCAAAGCAAACGCTAAGTGTCCTCAACAAATCTTTACTTCCCTTAGTCCCATCAATTACTGTAACGAAGCAGAGGTTTGACGTCATTAGTTAATAATAGAATTATCTCTTTGAAATACAAATAATATATATATATATATATATATATATGTATATATATATATATATATATATATATATATATATGTATATATATATATATATATATATATATATATATATATATATATAATAAAAATTAAATTGCAGATGTCTGTTTATTATTTATTTTTGTAACAAAATTGATTGAGTGGGACTAAAAATAAGTGATTGAATACATTTCTATCATTTTTTGAATTGTCTGTCTGTCTGTCTGTTTGTTTGTTAAGGTGTCTTGGATAATGGGCGCGCGGAAGGTGACCAAAAGTATGACGGGGTGAATGATCAAGTGGACTGTAGTGACATGGTTTAAAAGAAACTAAGACAAAATGGCGGACGTTGTACGTGGCGGACTTTGCACAATATACTTGCTTTGAAATTAATTTGAGACGTTGGCTGACACGACGGGGATGAGCTGCTGCAGATAAATGAACATCCGCCATCTGCCCCCAGTATCTAGCTCCCCCTTACAAGGCAGGCCAATGCGGGGAATGAACGGAAGAGAGGAAGATTATGATAGCCATCTTAATTCACAATTATTGATGAATTTGTTAGTTCAGTTGGCTATCATAATCTTCCTCTCTTCCGTTCATTCCCCGCATTGGTCTGCCTTGTAAGGGGGAGCTAGATACTGGGGGGCAGATTGCGGAAGCTATAAAAAGACGCAAGCCGCCATCGTCGTCTCTGTTCTTTTCCGTTATCAACTGAGTATACATAAACCTACATATACAGACCTCTCTCAATAGTCTCACTAGCTTTAGGGTAAGAGCAAACTTCGTCAGCAGCGAGCTGCTTTACAGTGCGTAGCGCATAAAATTAGCTTGACTTTAAATCAAATCAAAGGCGGGTAAATTCAAATACCTGTAGAGGCTCATCTGGGTTAAACCTGTATAAAATGCGCTGTAATCGGCGATTGCATTCACGAACCTCAATACAAAGAAATATTTGGCGCATATCAACGGATAGTGTAATACGAAACAAACGAAAAGTTACTATTACGAGTATATTAAATAGGTTTCCCTGTAAAATTTTACCACTATAGAGAATGTTGTTAAGGGATAGGAGTGTGATAGTTTAAGTGCTAGCATCAAGTACCACACATATCTTAAATGTAAGTTAGTCTTTCCTAATGACACCATGCTAAGGTATAAAATATGACGTTGTCTTTCGTTTCCATCTCTGATGGTGCAATCGATATTTAGGACTATTTTATGTATTTGTTAATAACATCTTGCACTTCAAACAATACAAACGTTTTTCTGCCATTTGACGCGAGTCATCGAGAGATAAAATACTCCTTTCAAGGGTAGTGCTACGATATATCGACCATTAGATCACGAACGGTCGCGCGAATATAAATTTCGTTGTGTAAAAATGAAGGTGTTCACATTTGTTAACGATTTCGTTGGCTTCGACGGCACATCCATTCGGTCGAGGATGTCGGCCTATTTTTTTACTTCTTATTTTGAATTAGATGAGCGTTGCATTATTTTAATTTTGTTTTGAACGAAAGATGCTAAGGCGTCGAACGATGGTTTGTTGGAGCCACGATTTTCCATTTCGGATGAACGTATGGTATCCGGGCTAAGCCTTTTTAACGCAATTTGTAAAAATACAAAGTCCACAAACTCATTTAATTTAAGATTTTTGAGAGCGACTACCGACGTTGCGAATCTGTCTAAATATTTTTCGAGATTTTGAATATTTGCGGATGACATAGCTATAAGATCGATCATCATTTCAGAGAGGGTTTTTAGGGCAGTGAAGTGTCCGTCGCGGTGCCCCAATACGTGTTGGCGAACTTCACATGTCTTCGAAATATTTTTTTTTCTTATTTCTCAGACATGCAGGTTTCCTCACGATGTTTTCCTTCACCGCCGAGCACGTGGTAAATCAGCACTTAAAATTGTAATTAACAATTTCATTGGTGCCGGCGGGGATCGAACCTGGTTTGCTAGCGTGCTGTGAAATTTACAGCGAGCGCTAACCATCTGAGCTATCACGGCTCTGAGTTATCACGGCTCAATTAACTACATAATTGGGATCAATTTGCAGTTCAAGACTATTAATTTTGTCCAACAAACATTCAAAATCTGAGCGCAACGATTCTGTAGTGTCTGTTTCACAAAAAAAGTTTCCTGAACGGATTCTAAGTGAAAATGAGTATTTTCCAGCAGAACACCATAAGGTTTAATCATAAGCGAGATATGAAAGACAAATAATATGTAAATACACGCTTTAGTCACTGCTTTCAACACAATTATTGTATTGGAACAGTAAATTTACGTTTTTTACTTTTATCCGATAACAGTTAGAGCATTTTAAAGTTCACTGCTGAATATGCTCTCCACTGACTGCCTCATATTTGGCATATTTTCCACGATCTATCACGCTTACATTACCCGATTATGGAACCAAATAAGCGGGTTATATTTTATAATAAACAACCAATATAATATGATCCACGCCTGGCTGCATTCAATGAAATGCGTATATAAAAAGGATATCAGTGTAGGCATTCCCGTACTTTTTGAAACGGAGAAGAGTCCGTAGTGCCGTCTTGACGTATTTGTTCACTTTACTTTAAAATTAGGAATCTTAATAAAGTGCATATTATTAATTTATGTTTTTATTTGTTAAATTAATATATACTTAAAATAAGACAAAATTCTTATTTTATATCAGAAGATTTTTTTTATTTCATGTGCAAATACCGTTTATAAATTTGATTTATATTGGACATAGTTAAAACGAACAGAATAAAATTTAATTTGCCATCAATTTCGTCTTCCCGTTTACCGACAGATATCTCTGTTCACTGTGTATCTTCTAAATACTTTTTATGTACTGAGTCATAGATAATATACCATACCTAGTGACTAACTCATAAACCAACCCACAAGCTTAATCTAAACCTCTTGAAGTAAAAATCTAAAATTCTTTACAGTAGCTACTTTTTAACACATAGAAACCCGCTGTAAAATATTTTTATTCAAATTTTTTTGCAAAATTCGGTCCCTAAGAGGGTGTAATAAGGTTGTTACAGTTGCACGCCTCATAAGCGAAGCGTTTATGGTGTTCTCTACTTTCGAAAATTTCTTTATTTTTTTACTATTGCACTTTTAGTATAATAAAAATACGCATATACACTCGTTTTCGTGTTTCTATTATTTTTAAAAGTAATTTTCTGTATTTAGTGTAAAAACAAACTGATTTAAAAAAATAGAGGGTGTATATGTGGATGGCATGCGATTACAGTCGTTAGAAAATCAAAATCATCGTATCAAAATAATTATTTTTTTATTAGGTTTAGAATCTCAACGTACAGATTCCTTATAAAAATCACTGAGTAATTTGGTCTTATTTAATTGTAATTAATGAAAATGTAAAAAAACAACTGGTACTTTTCTACAAAAAATATTCTCGTGGATCTCTTCCTTCGTCTCAAATAAAGAAGGAGAGATATTTTTCTTTTTATGTAATAAATGAGATCATGAGGCGTGCACTTTTGGATTTTCCAAACTTTTTATTATTTTATTAGGGTCGATTGACTCAATACTTACTGAGAATACCGTATTTAAAAATAAATGAATACGTATCTTTGCGATTTCCAAATACCCTGTAATGGTAGAGGATGCAGGTGCAGAGGTTGTGCAATTTTGTATGGATATGAAATATGTTGGTATTTCTTAAAACAACCCTTTCCGGGGGAGGGAGATGGGGGTAGATATTATTCAATTTGTAGGGTGAAAAAAATATTTAATGCTTTAAAGTAATCAAATAATAAAATTTGTCTCTTACGGTTATAAAACAAGGGTGCAAATTTTGAATGAAAAGTATTGTATTAAGTCCACAGCTCAAACCGCTGGACGTAGATGCGTGAAATTGAGACAAAACTTTCTTTTATTAAGTAGGCATGCACTAAGAAATAATTTTTGAAAAATTTAAATCCTTAGATAGTAAAATAAGGTTTTTAAGAATCTTTTTTTACAGGGTGATTTAATATTTATATAGGGAAAATTTCTTAAATGATTTTTAAAACTTTAAAATTAGTAAGAATACATAATTTTTAAAATAATGCAATTATATTTTTTTTATTTTCCTTATATGTCATCTTGAAGTGTTAAAACCATAGTACATGATTTGTGCTGAAAAAATGGGTTTTAATTGCATGGTGGTGGGGAAGTACGTAAAACGAAATTATGCTATTTATGAATAATACCTATTATGACAGAGTGGACAGGAATGTGTTATGGCAAACACTGAACTCATATGGGTTGAGCGCTGGTTTGATACAGGCATTAAGGTCTCTTTATAGGGACTCTAGTGCTTGTATCAGGATCAATGGGGTCTACTCGGACTGGTTTGGCATCCAAAAAGGTGTCAGACAGGGCTGTGTAGCTTCCCCTTGGCTGTTCAACCTATTTATGGACCGGTGTTTGCAAACTTTGAAAGATGAAGAATGTGGGTTAAGAATGGGCGAGTTAACCGTCAAATGCCTTTTGTATGCCGATGATCAAGTCATATTTGCGTCATAGGCGGCGGAGTTGCAAATGATGGTTACATTAATGAACTGGGAATGAAAGTAAACGCAAGTAAGACGAAAGTGATGGTTTTTGAAAGAGAAGAAAGCAAAACGGTATGTGAAATAAGAATAGAAGGAGAGTTAATTGAGTAAGTGGATGAGTTTGTGTATTTGGGATGTGTATTTAGCAGGGATGGTAGATATGATAGGGATATAGAACGACGAGTAAATGCAGGGAATAGAGTGAATGGGGCACTACACTCTATTGTGAAGAACCAGAATGTGTCAAAACAGGCACGTATGGTAATTCATAATGCTGTGTTAGTCCCTACTTTAATGTATGGTAGTGAAAGCTGGGTGTGGCAGAAGAAGCACAAAAGTAGAATAAATGCTCTAGAAATGCGGTCTTTAAGGAATATGCTAGGGTTGAATGTGAATGACAGGGTGAGAAATTGCGTGATAAGAGATAAATGTGGTATGCAAGATGATGTTGTGACCAGGATTAAGAAAGGAATGCTTCGGTGGTTTGGTCACGTAGAAAGAATGAATGAGGAAAGAGTGACAAAGCAAATTTATATGGCAGATGTGAACGGCCGAGTCGGGAAGGGACGCCCTAGAAAAAAGTTTATCGACCAAATTGGCGATATTTTGAAAATGGGCCACGTTAGAAGTACCCTTAACCGACGAGCATGTATACGTAGATATATGGATGTAAAGGAGGCGAAAGAGGTATGTCAGGATCGTGCCAAATGGAAGTCCGTAGTCTCTGCCCTACCCCTCTGGGTGACAGGCGTGAGTGAGAGAGAGTTTATGTTATGTATGTTACCTATTATAGACCTTTACAAAACTCATAACAATAGGATAAGGGAACCCTAGGGAACCAATTGAACTTTATATACAAAATATTAAAAAAAATCTGTTTATCATTGTGTCCGAGCTAATAATCCGAGAAAAATATAGTGAGATCAGATACAGATAAAACGGCTTTGGATGAAACACTGCTAAACTCTTGTCTCCGAGCTGTTACTGAGAATTTTTACAAAAAGAACTCAATTGATATTAAGACCGAACACACCTATAACTTAAAGGTCAAAAGCCTTTCCTAGGTTGAGTTTAGTTTTATTTTTAATTTTTTGTGGGATGAGACAAAATATAGATACAAAATATAATTTAATTTATTTTGTTAGTGTAGGTGTTTAGTATTATGTAAACATTGGATTTTAGTTTTCATTTAATTTTTTTACTTAATATCAATAACTGATGATGGTGTTTTCTTATTTAGGGCAATCTCTTATTTGCTTTATGGAAACCGAGCACTGCTTAGAGAATTTCGGTTTATTTACAAAATAAAACACAAGCGTACAGTTTGTCATACTCTGTTGACATACTCTGTGGCAACCCAAGTGACAAGTTGTAAAATAATAGCTCCCAAAAATTTAGCAAAATTAAATATTGTAATTTGATAATATCTACCTCAATTTTTAGTTACAGTTGTTAAATAATACTTAATTGTGTTGGTAAAATAAGTAAAAGTCATAAGTATTTTAATTAAATAGTGTTTTGTGTTTCAACTAAAAGAGACAGCTGTAACGAACATCGTTTGAACTTTCTGTAAGTTATTGTAATTTTCTTGTTATCCCTTTAATATTTTAAGATTTACCTTTTAAATTAGTGCAGTTTCGGATTTCAATTTGAATTATTTACCTGATAATTTAATTTGAGATCTGTAAGTAGACCCATAGATCTAGATATTAGCTTACTCTGTTTCTTCGGTTTTCTTTCTTTGTTTTCTTTTGCTATTTACACATAATAGTAAAATGAATACACGCAACGCCAAAACGCGCCAAATGGAGAACCAACTTCAAATGGCGCTTCTAGAACTTAAGGCGTCAAAAGAGCAGTGTGAGCTGTTGCTTAAAGAAAGGGATGACAACGAAAAGGAAATAATAAATATAATTGCCAAAAATAGTCAACTAAAAAGTGATATGGTTAAGTTGCATAAAGACTACACAAATGTTTTAAAAGAAAGGGATCAGCTTCAGGAAACAGTCGATGAGTTTGACCGATGCAGCAAAGAATATGAGGAATCCCTCAGATTAATTGCTGCATTGCAGTTGCAGTTAAGTGAGGCTAATGAGCAGATTTTGCAATTAAAACAATACTTAGATGAATTGAAAGTGTCCCAAACTCAAAGTCTGTTCAATGAGCTCATAGAATGTAAATCTTCAAAAACATTGCATCCCTCCACAACAATCGATTTGACTGGTGATGATTTTGTCACATCTAGAACAGCAGAAAGGATTACATGCAGTAGAAGAAAATTAAAGAAATACATAAAAATTAATAAATATGTTAGGAAAGTACAAAAGTTAATGAAAACAAAAATTAATACAAAAAATTATATAAATATATGTAAGGAAAAGCATGTATTAATTAATAAACTTAAATTATATGCAATTGAGGTGGAAAATATGAAAAACTGTTATGAGACTGAAATAGACTGTCTCAATTCAGAAGTTTTGTCGCTTAAAAACTCCTTACAAATTATCTCAAATAAATATGTATCGGCTCAGGTTGAGATAAAAGAACACATATTGGCCATGAATGATCTGGTAAAGTCATGTAAATACAATGAGGAGCGCTTTGACTCCTTAATAAAACATCAGAGTGAGAATCAACGCTCCATACCATGTTCATCGGGGACAATATGTGTAAATAGCAATGACTCCTTATTTTCACCAACACTCTATGACGGTGCCATAACACAGAATAAAAACTTAAAAAGTAGTTTAAATATTAAAAAACATAAAGTTATTATGTATTGTGATGACATAGGTAAAATTTTGGGCATGATGTTAAATAACCATTTAAAAGGACAATTGATTAGTAATTATTGTATGCCTGGAGCATCCTTTAGTCATATAATGAATAAAGTTTTAACCAGTAAGTTTTCTCCTAATAGCACATTAATAATTTTTGTTGGGAGAAGAGGCAATGTAAGCAAAAATCAATTATTAAAATATATTGATAACCTCAATACTTTAAATGTACATAAAATTATCTTGTTTACATTGCCTTACATACAGGGTTGGCCACAGGAAAATAAAATAAGATATGATTTAAATTTATTAATGAATAATTTATCATGTAATAATAATTTAAATTTGACATTTAATTGTAACAATTATACCAATAGAATTAATTTAATAGATATTAATAATTTAATTAAAAATTTTTTGACTACAGATAGATACTACCTATCCAAATATAATTTAAGACAGATAGCAAATGTGCTATCTTATTATTTATATATTAACTCAGCCAAGGACTTGGCTACCCAGACATCTGCTCCTATTGAGCAGCATAATGATTTGACATGTAATTTGGAATCCGTTCCAAGTAATTTAAATTAGAAAATGAGGCAATAGAGGTAATCTCTAGCAGTTATAATAATTTAAATAGTTTAGAATGTAGCTTACAAATCCTTAATAGTTGCAATTGTATAACTCCAGAAAATGATAATAAAAATTGTTTATTCCTGGTGCATCAGAATATACAAGGCATGATAGGCAAGGAGCTAGAAATTGAATTGTTTTTAAATAGCAACAATATTCATATTTTATGTATTACTGAACATTGGTTAAAAGCTCATAATTTAATGTTTAACTTTAGTAATCACCAGGTGCTCAGTTCTTTCAATAGAGAAACAATTTTAAGAGGTGGCTCCTTAATATTAGCTAGTAAATTATTATTATATAAAGAACGTAAAGATATTGTGAGCCTCTCTGTTGAGCGAACTGTAGAAATGGCATGTGTTGAGTTTGAGCACCTCATTGTTGTGAGCGTTTACAGACCCCCATGTTCGTTATATGATACTTTTGAAAAAATTATGGAGGAAGTTTTCGCTAAGCTTAATAAACAGAATAAATCTGTTGTAATATGTGGAGACTTTAATATCAATCTCCTAGAAGCTTCCTCCACTAATATTAAACTTAGATCATTGTTTAAATCTTATGGTCTTTTTAATTTATTTTTGGAGCCAACACGTATTGCTGAATCTAGTGCAACATGTATAGATAACATTTTTACAAATGTTAAGCCATTCAATAAATGTATAATTCAAAAATTGAGCTCTGATCACTGTGGACAATTTGTTTCATTACCTTATGTTCACAAAAAGCAAGTAGATAAAAAAGTAGTGTTTGTTCCAGTAAATGCACATCGCTTGGAGAAGTTTAGAAGTAACATAGTAAAAAAACTTCCATTATTTTCATACCAAAATAATCCAATTTTTTTGTATGCAACATTATTTAAGCTCATTTGCAATGAATTTAATAATACTTTTACTTCTAAAACATTCTCCTTGAATAATCGTAAATCATTTAATGAATGGGCGACAGTAGGAGTCCATAAGAGTAGACAAAGGTTATATGAACTTTACAATGAAAGGTCATATAATCCTAGCGTCGAATTTAGGGAATATGTAAAAAAATATTCCAAAATATTTAAAAGAGTGTGCTCCTTAGCCAAGTCATTGTATTTAAGCAACAAAATAAAGACTGCTTCTAATAAAATTAAAATGATATGGAGTATAATTAATAGTGAAACTGGTAAGGTCAACTCTCGCAATTCAAACTACCAGTTAAGTTTTAACAATAAATTAACTAAATCAGATCAGGACGTTGCAATGGTTTTTGAGAAATATTTTACTGATATTCCGATCTTAACCACTAAGTCACTGAATTCTTCTCCTACCGTCGCCGAATCATTACTTAAACAAAATGTAAATGTGTGTACAAAGAATTTTACATTTCATAAAGTTTCATCAAAAGATATTGTAAAATATTTTAAGACTATTGATATTAAGAGAACCGCCGATCTGTGGGGGATTTCTGTCGAAGTTATTGCGTCTATAATAGATACAATCGCACCTCAACTATCTATTATTTTTAATAGTAGTATCAAATCTGGTGTGTTTCCTGATTTAATGAAGCATAGTAAAGTAATACCTTTATTTAAATCTGGTAGTACATTGGACCCCGCTAATTTTAGACCTATTTTTGTACTGCCAACACTTAGTAAAATTTTTGAAAAAATTATTCTTGATCAATTGTTAATTTTTTTAATGTAAATAAATTACTTCATAAAAATCAATTTGGTTTCACAAGGGGTCGCTCGACAACTGATGCTGGTGTTGAGCTGATTAAATATATATTTAATGCATGGGAGAATTCACAGGATGCTTTGGGTGTGTTCTGTGACCTATCCAAAGCCTTCGATTGTGTTCACCATGAAACATTAATCAGGAAACTTCAACACTACGGTGTAAGAAATGATGCTCTTAAATTAATTATTTCATATTTAAGTGACAGAACACAAAAAGTTGTTATTAATAGTATGAGTTCTTCCGGGTCCATTGTACAAATGGGCGTGCCTCAGGGCTCAATTCTCGGCCCTTTTCTGTTTCTTGTATATATTAATGACTTACCTTACATAGTAGGGGATAACCATGATATAGTATTATTTGCTGATGATACTTCATTAATTTTCAAATTAAAACGACAGTTATTAAATTACGACGAAGTAAATAACGCTATAGCTAAGTTAGTCAATTGGTTTAATGTTAATAATTTGCATTTGAATGGAACTAAAACTAAATGTATGAAATTCTTAACTCCTAATGTTAAACATGTCAATACTAATGTAATTTTAAATGGGGAGGAACTGAGTCTTGTTGATACCACCATTTTTCTTGGAATCACACTGGACGCAAAGCTTCAATGGCTCCCCCATATATCAAAACTAGCTAGCAGACTTAGTTCTGCAGCATATGCTGTAAAAAAGATTAGAACTCTTACCAGTGTTGAAACAGCTAGATTAGTTTACTTTAGTTATTTCCATAGCATTATGTCGTATGGTATTTTGCTATGGGGACACGCGACTGACACTGAAATTATATTTATTTTACAGAAGAGGGCCATTAGAGCAATATATAATTTAAAACCAAAAGAGTCACTGAGACAAAAATTTAAGGAAATTAATATATTAACTCTGGCCTCTCAATACATTTATGAAAATGTAATGTACGTAAACAAAAATAAAATTAGTTTTGCGAAAATAAGTGATATTCATTCTGTAAATACTAGGAGCAGACACAAGCTGGTAGTACCAGTTACTCGACTCCACCGAGTCAGTAATTCATTCTTGGGGCGATGTATACGCTTTTACAACAAAATCCCAGAAAATATACAAAATTTGTCATACACAAAGTTCAAAAATGTTATTAAACTAAGTTTGTATAAAAAGGGTTATTATAATATTAAGGAATTTATAGATGATAATAACCCCTGGGAAGGGTGATCGCTACCAAGCTATTTCTAATTTGTCTTTTGTTGTTGATTGTGAACATGATTGTAAGCTATTATTAAAAAAAATAGTCCCGCTGGGTTTCTTGCTGGTTCTTCCCAGGACAGAGGTTTCTTTTGCAAACCAGTGGTAAATTAAAAAAGTGACTTTCAATAAGTATTTTTATAATCTACATTGAATAAAAAAGTTTCTATTTCTATTTTATATTCATTTTTTGGTTCGTGTGCGGGTAAGTTTATTTGTTCGCTCGTTTTTTTTTTACTGATTGACCGACTAGCTGAATGTTTTATTTGGATTAGTGTCTTTCTAAGTTTTCGCGGCAGTTTAATTTACAAATAAATAATCATAACTTGAAATAGCAAAAGTTCTAATTACGCGCGAATGAAGTTGCAGGCACAGCTAGTAACTGCAAAAAAAAATGAAATAAATGGCAGTGTTTATAATCTTAACTAGATATTTCTCTTGAAATTTATAAAAAATATAATTTATATGTATTGTATGAATTGATATATATTTTATTATATAAATATTTTATGTAATATAATATATTAATAACTGAAAAATACGTAGCTGCATGCTTTGGTAGTTTACATTAAAAAATTGTTAGAGTGCGAACCGTAAACTCAAAAAGTTGTGGCTTTGAATCCATCCGACTACTATCGTCAACCACTCCTAACACAAGCATCTTTAGGTTACCATGAGTCGTTAAAAAGAATTTAAGTAATCTAATAGCGTAGGATATGGTTGTAAAAGAGATAGGTGTGTCAGAATCGTGCCAAAAGGTTGACCGTAGTCCCTGCCTACCCCTCTGGGTGACAGGCGTGAGTGTATATGTATTTAATGTATGTAATAGCATTGTTTGTAAAACATAAATTAATTTTTAAAAATATTTAAGACAGAATATAAGAAAATATATACGTTATTTATATTGATAGTTACATTTCAATAAACTAGCACATATTTCACCTGATGGTAAATGAATGCCTCAGAGTAATTACTAAATGTATGTAATTACTCTAAAGTGAATGATGTGGTCCATGGCATTTACACCTGTTATTGATTTTTAATTAAATTTCAGATGCGATGTCATCAGTGCGGTGTGCCTTCTACCTGTTAAAAGGTTATTCGATTCTCTACATTCAGCGTAGGAAACACAGCAGAACTATAATGTTATTTTACACTAGGATTTGGTGCAAGCGTCTGCCTTTATGGCTTAACTAACATATTAATTCTGCAACCACCATACAGCTGCTACGTTGCCCTACCACGTAAATATGTAGTACATACGTCATTAGTTATAAAATTAAAATATTAAAAGGATCCAATAATGACACATATTATATTGATTGCCATGTGCAATTCCTTCTACAACAGGAGAAGATAGCCCAGTGTCCGGCGGAGATATTTTTAAAAAAAAGACCATTCTCTCCCTCATCGTAAGTAAAATTAAAGGTTATTTTTAAAAGCTGAGATATTTCTGTGGAAAATTATCATTAAATAAATGGCTTATAATGTTGGCTTATAAAATTAAAAATATTTTCTCCATTGGCCTATAAAGGTGGATTCCGTCCAACTGATTGTTTTTAACATATCACGTCTGAAGTATTATTTTTTTAAGACTCGAAAAACAGAGACATATAAAGCATATCTTTGTGTAATAAGTGATTTATTAAAATCGGTTCATTCTATCAAAATTTATGACTATTATTTTGAAATAAGGGTATGAATTAATTTAATGGTGTCGTTGAGTCATTAATTCATTTTTATCTATGATCTATAAAATCTATATAATAACGTATAAAAAACGTAATAAAATTATATATTTAATATTCTTTATCGGTGTTTTCTTAACACCAACACAGTACCCAAAAAGGAATGTTTTTTTTACAACAGTAAACCAGTGTCATCGATAAATGGTATTGTGCAAAGGTAATGCAAAGAGGTAGGTATTTTCCGTAGATATGTATTTATGACTGCTGCTGATCTTTATATTAGTCATAGGCAGAAAAACTCATAAACCAAATAATGTGTACATTATTATGTTTTTCTTTCTTAAAATATACTGACCATAAAAACGTTTGATGTAGAGCTGCAATGTTAATCAAATCAAAGCTTGGATTCCTCGTCATTGACATATCGAATGACGAGTAGTTCTACGGTAATTTGATACGGAAAGCGAAAATGGCCTCTATAAAATTTGGTTTGCTAAGCAGAGTCGGCCAGTATTTCATGTCGTCACACTGCTTGCAACTTCATAAGACGCAGGTTCGGCCTTCACCTTCCACTTGACTGTAACCAGAGCAGAGCGACTTCAATCGCCCACGACAGAGTTTTTTTTCTGGTTGGCTCGATCCACTGGCGCTGGGAAGAGAAGTTGCATCCTTATGTATTTTCTATCGTATTTTTTACGAGGACTGCTCAGAGGTTTTGCTCGGATTTGTTCCAGCTACCAAATTCACCTAACGCATATCGCAACAAAAGTCACAAAATCATCTATACTATCTGGATGGTTGGCGGTTCACTACTGTTCGATTTACTAAGAGTATTTCTTCTCGCATGACTTTTTGTTTAATAGTTTCTCACCGACGATTATTCTGGACCGATACGACTTAGCGCCATTGAGAAACGAGATTACTAATTTTTAAAAGACCAACAATGCATTTGCAATTCTTCTGGGGTTGTAATTATTTATAGGCGGCGCGACACAAACCATATAAGTAATCAGAATGAACGTTTGTGCCCTCTTCTATAAAAATATCGTAACATATAATATATATACGATACATAATACGATCTAAGCATTTAAGCAATTTTATCAAAACATTTCTAATCTTTTTCTTTAGTAACCTTTTACAAAAATGTATTATATTTCTTGTTAACATCGTTATTTCTGTTGCTATAATTTATAGGGCAATAAATAAAGATTGTCTCGAACTAAACCCAGTTTTCTCATAATTTCTTATAATTCAAAGGCAAGTAATAAATAAATGTAAGAACCTTATTTGATATTATTGGTTACATCGTGTATTGATCAACTTGGTTGTAAAAACATTGCACCTATGTATTATTTATCTCATCCTCTTAATGTAAGTACTTTGTACACTTGTATAGTAATATTTAAGATAACATTTTTAATCAAGGAGTGTTCATTTCATAAATAACACAATATAATGAGAAAAATATTTTATTATAAACAAGTCGTGAGAGGCAATAGCAGGAATTGAAATAGGGGATCAGCGTTCAGCACCCTATTCCTGATAACAACGCACAATAATTAAAAAACTGCGGTTGCCACCCACATGCCAAGCGTGGCAGCTATGGAAAATATCCCCCCTAAGATGCAATCTATGTAAGAGACCCATGTTCTGCAGTAAGCTTTGATAAGCCATGATTATGATGATGATGTGCAATAAGTTTTACATGACAAAGCTTAAGAGGATATCGGGAAGACAGCGTTGAGTCGATACAAACGAGTTCTTCTATTTTCTCCCTGGATAATGACAGAGATGTTTTCCTATGATACAATATATGTCTATAATTATCATAGAAGTTAGTGCATCAAGTAAATTATCATCATGTTTTGTTTTTTCTTATAAATGAATTGTTTCAAAATAACATACATAAAACACTCACGCCTGTCACCCAGAGGGGTAGGCAGAGACTACAGACTTCCATTTCGCACGATCCTGACACACCTCTCTCACCTCCTTCACATCCATACACCTACGCATACACGCTCGTCGGTTAAGGGTACTCCTAATTTGGCCTGTTTTTAATAAATCGCCAATTTGGTCGATAAATTTTCGCCTAGGACGTCCCTTTCTGACTCTGCCATTCACTTCTGCAACATAAATTTTCTTTGTCAGTCTTTCCTCATCCATTCTTTCCACATGACCAAACCACCGAAGCATTCCTTTCTTAATCCTGGTCACAACATCATCTTACAAACCACACTCTTCTCTTATTACACAATTTCTTACCCTGTCATTCAGATTCAGCCCTAACATACTCCTTAACGACCGCAATTCTACTGCATTCATTCTACTCTCGTGCTTCTTCTGCCACACCCAACTTTCACTACCATACGTTAGTAGTAGGGACCAACACAGCATTGTGAATTGCCATACGTGCCTTTTTCGACACATTTTGACTCTTCACAATAGAGTGTAGGGCCCCATTTACTCTATTTCCCGCATTCACTCGTCGTTCTATATCCTTATCATATCTCCCATCCCTGCTAAATACGCAGCCCAAGTATACAAACTCATCTACTTGCTCGATCAACTCCCCTTCTATTCTTATTTCACAAATCGTTTTACTTTCTTCTCTTTCAAAAACCATAACCTTCGTCTTACTTGCGTTCACTTACATACCCCTTTCTTTTATTGATCTGTTCATTAATGTAACCATCATTTGCAACTCGGCCGCCGACGACGCAGGGATAATTTGATCATCGGCGTACAAAATGCATTTGACGGTTAACTCACCCATTCTTAATCCGCATTCTTCAACTTTCAAATTTTGCAAACAACTGTCCATAAATAGGTTGAACAGCCACGGGGAAGCCACACAGCCCTGTCGGACACCTTTCAAATTATTTCTTTCAAAATACTTCTCATATGATTTATACTGTTAAACATACATACATACATACAAAAAACTCACGCTTGTCACCCAGAGGGGTAGGCAGAGACTATGGACTTCCATTTTGCACGATCCTGTCACACCTCTTTCGCATCCTCCACATCCATATACCTACGCATACATGCTCGTCGGTTAAAGGTACATCAAATTTTTTTTATAAAGGATAGGGTGACAAACGAGCACACAGTCCTCCTGATGGTAATTGGTTGCTGCGGCCTATAGACATCGAATCTATACTACTACTACTACTACCTAATTTGGCGCGTTTTCAACATATCGCCAATTTGGTCGATTAAATTTCGTCCAGGCTGTCCCTTTCCGACTCTACCTTTCACTTCTCTAACATAAATTTGCATTGTCACTCTTTTCTCATCCATTCTTTTCATATGACCAAACCACCGAAGCATTCCGTTCTTAATCCTGGTAACAACATCTATTGCATACCATACTCTTTTCTTATCACACAATGGGTGCGTTTGGCAGAAAAAAGCGCTAGCAAGCGCTTATAAGCGCTAAAATAGTTTTCGGCCAGGACACGATTGCTACTTCAGTAGCGCTGACACAATCCGCCATTTTGCTTATTTAATTTGTTTGTTTTGAAGTAGAGTTTTGTGCAATATTAGTTTTAAGTAATATAATGACATGAATAAACATATACATGCTATTAAAAAATCATGATTGGTAAGTTTTTAATATGAATACTTTACAAACATATGTTTAAATTAGGTTAGATTCCCCGGTTAAAACTAACATCGTGTCCTGGAGGAAAATAGCTACTTACGATTTGACAGCGCTTACCGCTTACGATCGCCATTTTGCTTGCAAGCGCTTGCTAGCGCTTTTTTCTGCCAAACGCACCCAATGTCTCACTTTGTCATTCAGATTCAGTCCTAACATACTCCTTAACGACCGCATTTCTACTGAGTTTATTCTACTCTCGTGCTTCTTATGCCACACCTAACTTTCACTACCATACGATAAAGTAGGGACCAACACAGCATGGTGAATTGCAATACGCGCCTTTTTTGACACATTCTGGCTTTACTTTACTTTTTAGTGTTATACCACCGTTATTATTCCTTAATAGAGTAAACGGATTGCATGAAATCTGGAAAACATGTTTTTAACATTGTATTGTTCGAACGATCAATATTGGCAACCGAAATAGTCAACTGCAGCTCGGGCTGATTATACCTACGTAAGATATAACGAAATCAGCACATCATGTTTTTTTTCTCCAAAATTGGATCAATTAATTTTTAGAAATGTTAAAAGTGGGAATTCGGCTATGTTCATATGTATTTCTTATACTTTTAATATTTGTCAAAGTTTGGTTAATGTGTAATTTATCAAAGGTGGTACGTAGTTTTCAATATAATTGATAAAAAAGGAAGCAGGTGTAGATATATACTGGATACTAAAATAATTATTTTTTTGTAATTTTTCGGGTAGAAAACAAGAAAACTAAGGTATACGTTAGTATGGGGTCAACGCCATCCGAATATCAACTTAAGGCTTCTTAACGAACTATAAAAATAAGCATTCTCTATAGTTTCTCTCCGAAATTCTCAAGGTAATAGAGTTCGTAATGAAAATATCTGAATTACGACATAGCTCAAGGAATAACTCAATGGATCAGTTAGTTGAAGTAGCATTGAGTTTGTCATATAGCGCGAAGAACGAAAACATAATGGGGAAGAAAGGGTCTCAAGTAACTGCCTAGTAGAATAAGCAATGTATAGAGCGGCCTCCTACTGACCATATCCGCCCAATATCATAGTAAACCATAGTTTGTGATTAGAAAGAACGTATAAAATTTTAGTTTTGAATTTAATTTTATTAAATTATAAGATCACAAGCAGATGGTAACACGCTTTGTATGCGAGTTAGCAATTGTAGTTGTTTTTGGTTTTTCGTTGCTATTAGAAAGATGCTGCTTCAGTTTCATTCTCTCGCCTTTTACGACACCAACGGTATGATACAGGGTAGTGAATATTCTTACACTGCCATTTCAATGTAAATTTTTTGGTAAAAATGATGATGGCGATGAATTTATTTAAAATATTTTAATCTCATGCGTCGATCAAGCTCCATTGTATAAAAACAGTACGAAATTTTTAACAGTAACCTATTTTCGTGTAAAACTAATGTTTTATCGCGTTTATTTAACTGATTTTACTTATTTTTAATTCCCGACGTTTCGGGTGCTTTACAACACCCATGGTCACGGGGGGGGGGGGACTTAGATGTTTGACGTCCCAATGTCATATTCAAAATCAGTTAAATAATAACGCGATAAAATTCGTAAATTTAGTTATATTCAATGTGTAATGTTCGCGTAAATCTAAGAAATCATTAAGTAACCTATTTTTAGAACCTACCTTTAAAGAGAAAGTTGGTTAAAGGGGTTCGAAGTTTTTACGATCCATGTAATTATTTAGATATAATCTACAAGACTTGGCCGCTTAGTAAGTGGTTAAGTATAATAAGGATTACCCAGTTCACAAGAATGGTTACTTTTTTGTATAAATGATTTTCCTGGTTTATTTATTATAGCACGCTGACTTGTGGACACCAGTGTTAATGGGCATTTAATAGGATCACGCACCGTCTACTACGACCTTGATGCTCTAATCAGCAAAAAAACTGGTGATCCAATTGCACAATTTCTCGGGAAGCCCATAGGAAGGAAACTTCGTAAGAAGCGCGTTGTGTCAAACCCGATCGAAGGCCTTCGCTATGTCCAAATTAATGGCCAACGCCTCGCACTTGGACTCTACTGCTTTCACCCATTTATGAGCTAGGTAACCTAAAAAATCACCAGCTGAGTGACCGCGACGGAAACCGTACTGGCGGTCACTAATTAGCTGGTGATCTTCAAGGTACCGCTTGAGTTGACTGTTAATAATAGATTCCATTATTTTAGAGAACAAGGAAGTGATAGTGATAGGCCTATAGTTGGACGGATTAGAGTGGTTAGCTTTTTAAGGGATCAGGTGCACGAATGCTGTCTTCCATGATCTCGGGACTACGCCTAGGGAGTGAGAGTACCGGAAAAGATTCGTTAAGATCGGTGCCAACTCTGGAGCACACCCCTTCAGCACAATAGGAGAAATGCCATCAGGCCCACTCGACTTGTTGATATCCAGGGATTTTCTCCCTCTGTGCTCTGCGCACCGAGCGTTGGGTAAACAGCACATCCTGCATGGAGCACTCACACTGCGAGATGGTCAGCGGTGTGTTTCCCTCGTCATCAAGAGTCGAGTGGACGCAAATAGAGAATCCAGTAGATCTCGGCTTTGTTCTTTGCGGCATGAAGTGAAGTCATCCTCCCTATGCAGAGATGAAAAAGATGGCTGGCAGAAGTTCCTTTAGACAGCCTTGGCGATAGACCAAAATACACGTGTTCAGTGAGAGACAAAAGGAAGACGAACAAGTTTCTCTCCAATTCTGCCGATGTTTTCTAACTTTGCCTTGACAATGACACTTTTCAAGGACCTGGAAGCTGAATTATACTTCTTTTTAAGAATACTGGTGTTTACAACCCGAGATGTAGATGCGCGAGCTCAGACCTGGTAACACTCCTGCTTACGATGTAACGCAATTTTTTAGGAGCAAACAAACCAAGGCTGGGTTCTGCCTCCGATATATAGATAGGATTTAATTAAGAGATAAATAAGTTTTAATTTTTCCTTGGGTTGATCCCTATCGCTGGTTGTTATCAAACTCATAGATGTTTAAAAGATATTAATTAGTTTCGTCAAAATAAAGTGAAGTTTTTATGAAAAAAAAAAACGCTCATGAGGAAAAAACCAACGAACGCTCATGAGGAGAACTATCATGATTTTTCAATTTAATAATACTCAAATATATGCAAATTTAAAACAAAAAGTACGATACTTAAATATTAATTTCAACTTTCTCTGAAAAGTAATGATATAATTCAAAAGACGAGAAAAATCCTTCAAAACTTTATTCGTTAGATAAAGCTTACCCGAGAGTTGCGATAGAATAAAAGTTTCGCAACACTTAGTATTTTGTTATAAAATCTGCTCAAAATATAAATATCGTCTGCATTCGTTATTAAATTTATATGTATTAGAATTACAATAATATTTATCACTACTGCTGGAACATAAATAACTGTAGCGTAAAGTGAGTGTGTTAGGTTTAAAGGGTAAGAAATTCGACAGCCTAAGTAATTTGAGAGATGTAATACCTTGAGGGTTAAGCGCTCGCCGTAAAAATGTTAGTCGCTGAGGTACCCGGGATCGAATCTCGTTGGCACCAATAATTTTGAATATTTCAATTTTAATGACTAACTTACATGTTCAGTGACGATGAAAAATATAGTGAGGAAACCTGCATGAATTGGATATGGCCTTCTCCCGTTGTAAGAATTGAACATAATCCTCACGTATGGCTAGTAGATTGGCAGTCGTAGTTGCACTACATAGAGCCATTTAGTTCATTTTACGTTTAGTGTAAACGAGATATTTTGTCGCCGACTACCATTACAGTCTTTGAGATTTCGGCGGAGGAAAAATATCTCATTGAAGAGGAGATCTCCAGCTGGCAAAGTAATTCATTCTGAGGAGTGGTTGACGCCCCGTGTGGTAATAGGAAGCTATTCTTTATACGGGTACGTATAGCGAAATACTTCGAAAACTACTACAGTGTAATTTAATCCTCATTCATTTCGCTTGCGGTGCACACAACACCGCCTATACTTCCTTCTGGAACCTCTCGTATTGCTTCCTTTTATTGGTAACAAGGCATTATACTAACTAGTTACGGACTACCTAGATATTTGCTTCTATTTAGCGTTATAACAACTTATTTAAATTGGTATAATTAACAAGTAACCTTATTTTAAAAAGGCCACAACAGAAGTACTCTCTTGCATTAGAAATAGTTTAAATAATAAAGAATTCATCACACAAATAAATAATTGTATGATTCAAAAAATACAGACATTTGCTTTTGTTGAGCGTCATAACTTTTTATGTAATTTGCAATCAAGGAACAAGTTATTTTAATGAAAAAATGTGACTGTAGAAGTAATCTCTTGCAATAATAGTAGTGCAAATAATTTAAAATGTAATCCAAGAATAAGCAAAAGTATAATTTGACAAAATAAAAACGATAATAAAATATGTATATGTAGGAAGATAGTTAATTAATAATGTACGGTTATTATGAAAAACCTTATTATCACTTCATACAATCATAAAATATACAGATCAGAGATCAACTTTAGATTGTACTGAGACTAATTTAATAGCTAATAATAATAATTAATTCGTTTTATTTGGATAATTTATTCGTTTTCTTTGAATAATTAATTCGTCTTCTTTGAACAATTAATTCGTTTCAACGAATTAATCATCCAAAGAGTCGAGGTTGATCTAGTAGCGGAGTACAACATATTATACACCGTGCCACGCCAGCGACAAGGAAGTCTTAATGGCGGCCGCTCCGTCATTAACGTTTATACAAGCGAAACAAGTAGCTACACGAACGCTACTATACGTGCAACGCGCAGGCACACCGCACACGGTGCACGTGCTGTTTACATTAATTCCGACTAGCCCCGGAGGCGCTGCTGCACGTGCAACTGTGCAGATGCCGACATACATACCTGGTACACCAAAATTTAAGAGGCATTATTGGCAAACAAATAAAAATTTAATTGTTTTTAAATAGTAATATTATACATAATATGCTATGATTTACTGAACATTAGCTAAATGATTATAAAAACCATTTTATTTAAAATCTTATGGACCTCCAACAAATATTTGATTTACCAATTTCATAAATAAAAATTGTATTTTGTTACTTTGTTGACGTCAATGATACTCCATCAGCATCAAAAATAAACACGCTGCCTTAAGAAATACCTACTAACGCCGCTTCTTCATAATCGCTGATACTTTCTTCGTCACAATCGGTTATTATGGTATATTTGGCGGTCTCCGGATCACAAAATATCTTTTCTTAAAGGTTATGGGATTTGGGCAACAAAAATAATGCAGGGTGCATAACAATACTTAACAAATCGATGGATAGAGTATGGTATGTATATTAATAAAATAAGGGTTCCCAAAGTCTTGAGAATCATAATATTAAGCTTGAGTCGTATTGTATTAAAAACTACAGTGTCCATAAATATTTGTATTAAATTTGAAAATAAAAAACATAATATAGATGACGTTCGAACTTCGAAATAATCTTCTTTCTTTATTTATTATTATCTCGGATAAATCCATTACTGAACTGCTTACGATAATCGCCACTCCTTCCAATTAGTAATCCTTTTTGTTTTTTAAATTATTTCAAATTGTCTTTTAAAAATGTATGAACAGTCAATAAATGTTTGATTCCCCTTATAAGTTTCCATTTTATCACAAAAAAATCTTAAATAAAAATATGGGGTCGCCAATTTTGTTTCTTGGTTTATGAAGCATTGAAAGTTTAATGATTATAGCTCAATAATTTAGCCCGTAAAACCCGACCCTCGTCTGTATATATTTTCTTACAATGCAGTCAATGCGGATACTTTTAAAGCACCCCGCATTTTCTTAAAGCCTCTTTTATGATGTTAAACAAACCTATTATTAAGTTGAACTGTTATTTTTATTTATCGTTTTGTGCATCGTTAAATGAAAAAATGCAAAGCGTTACGTTTGTTGTTCACTTTTTTGTGTTTAATATGCTATTTTAAGTTTTATGTACAATCACATTAATAAAGATATTTGACTAATATCACATTTTTTGTATTTTATTGTAATTTTTTTATTCAGCTAATTTCAGAAAAAAAAGAGTGCATTGGATTATCATTTATTTTTAGCACACACTTTAAATACATCGTAAAATCGCCGGTGGTGTGTACTTCCTGGTATGAATGCTTGCATGTATTATGGTTTGTATGCTTATAAAATGATTTAACGTCACTAAGTATTTAAATGTTCATTGATCAAATATCATATTAATAAAATAGTAAAACATAGTGAAATAACCTGCTTTTCTAAGAATTTGAGTGAATTATAATTCACAATATATTCTGCAATAAGAGGGAAATATTTATGGATTTATTGTATTGTCATCGGTTATTTACCAGACCATTAAGGTCTTCCAAATAAAAAAAAATCAAACTACTAGAAATTGATGAACTTTGAAAATTATAAAATTTTATTACATTAAGTAGAGTGTGTTAAATAGAGAAAAAGAGGAAAGAGTGTAGTAGTACATATGAGTTTAAATTATACACATGTACTTAACGGAAGCGTTAATTAGGTCATGACGTAAATGTATGACGTGATTGCAACTAAGCAATATTACTTACCTATTACCTTAGTATTTTAATTTATTTATAACTGTATTTTATTCTGGTATAATAAAAGAAAGTGAACCTGAATGAGTAAAGTATCTTTCAATCGCTACGGGTCTAGTATATAGCGAGTATCAACTTCACAAAAATTCAAGGCTTGATTAAAAACTAATTTCCCTCGAGTAGTGAGCACAAATTAAATAATAAACAAGTCAAGCAGCAATTCAGAAAAAAATCGAGAAATAAGAATGGAAAATCCATCCACAGCTACTAGTTAAACCAGACCAAATAGCATTAAAGTGGAAAAATAAATGAAAATATTTTGTAAGCAACCCTTTCTGCCTTTTTTTGGGTTCCGTAGTCAACTAGGAACCCTTATAGTTTGGCCATGTCTGTCTGTCCGTCTGTCCGTCCTCGCTTAATCTCTGTGACCGTTAGCACTAGAAAGCTGAAATTTGGTACCAATATGTGTATCAATCACGCCGACAAAGTGGTAAAATAAAAATTGGAAAAAAATGTTTTATTAGGGTAGCCCCCCTATATGTAAAGTGGGAAGTGATTTATTTTTAATTTCAACCCTAACGTGTGATATATTGTTGGAAAGGTATTTAAAAATGAATAGGGGTTTACTAAAATCATTTTTTGATAATGTCAATAATTTCGGAAATAATCGCTCCAAATGTAAAAAACAATGTGTCCCCCCCCCCCCTCTAACTTTTGAACCATAAGTTTAGAAAATATGAAAAAAATCTAAAAAGTAGAACTTTATAAGGACTTTCTAGGAAAATCATTTTGAACTTGGATGGAAACAACAGTCCCACTACCGGGAGCAGTTGCAGGAGCGCGGAGCGATGCTGGAGCGCAAACATAATGGATACCCACCTTTAAACTCATAAGTGGGAACACATATTGTGACGGACGGGAAACTACGGAACCCTACACTGAGCGTGGTCCGACACGCTCTTGGCCGGTTTTTTTTTCTACATAATTATTAAATCACTACGGAATAATAAACAATATATGTAACAAGCATTATGTATTATTGACTAAGAAGAAAGAAGGATAACCAGAAGGTACCCATGGTAAAGCCCGGCCAAACCGTTCAACAAAAGCTTCAGCCTGAGTCATCACCAGCACATCCGTGTCAGCTAATAGCTCGTGCGCCTGCCATTTTCATCGCCGGCCTGTCTACATTTACACCAAGTGTTCAGTGGTCGACTTCAAACATATGTAATTATTATTTAAATAAGTTAGTGTTAATTATTCTTATTATTGGGGTAAAATATTTTAATAGTATTTATTTAAAATATTTTAGTATTATATTTGTATTATTTAAGTCCTAATTTTACTTTCTATTTTATTTTTAGTAATAGATTACTATTACTAAAAATATAGTAGAAAGTAAAATTAGGACCAGAAAACATCAGCAAAGAGTTTAAAGAAGGTAGCAGAAGCAAAACTTTTATATTCTAGTTTAGGGAATATTTTTTCTTTGTTTCACTTACAAATTGAACGTAAAGAAACAATAATAATTCAAACGCATTGTAACAGCAGGCAAAATGAGATAATTGAATTAAAGTATAGTGTAATAATGAGCTAAGCGTAAGATAATATAATTATATCGTCTAAGTAAGAAATTCACGAAATTTGTAGGTAATAATACTAGTTACGTTATTAAAAATTTAATACATCTCATCACTGGTATTTAATACTAGTATTTAATATTGCATAAAAGAAATTGCTCAAAACTTTAAAATCTTAACATAAGGAGAAATTTCCTCAATAACTAAAAAGACCATTATATTTATTTTGAAGTTTATCTCATGTTTGACTTTTTATTTAATACAATATCTCCCATTTTATAAGTAACAGAGTAAGTATTCCTATCATATAATAATATCCTTTTTATTTTATTATCTAACAAATTATGTTGTATTATGTGACATGACTTCATGATTGTGTGACCTATAGATAGTAAAGTTTTTTTAATATATTTCTTTCAGATGTGGAGGAAAGAGTAAGGAGAGGATTTATTTTCCGATATTCTGTGAGAAATCAGATGAGAAATGTACTCAGGGCGACATATTATGTAGGTTTTACCTTAAAAGCCAGAAATAATTTAAGAAGTTGCTTATATGATTATTCGTTAAGTTTATAAACATCCGTTAAACAATTCAACTTTACTCTTAAGACTTATTTTAGATAACTTCAAAAAAAGGGGGAAGTTCTATATTCGACTGTAGGTTCTTTTCTTTTTGTATGTATGTTACTCGATATTTTCTTTAACTTTGAACCAATTTTGAAGACTCATTTTTAATAAATAGTTCAAAATTGGTTCCACAGATATTTATATAAAGTTTGTCATGTAACTGTTAGAGGACATTATCACTTGCGATATTCCTATGTCCACCCAAAACAGACGAAAACTTGGACCTTAAGGAACTAAAAATAGTAAAATAGTTTTCACCTAATAGCTTCCGAAGTAAAGGCTTTAATACTTATATACACTATGTCTTAGCACTGGCAGTAGGTATTATGTCGATGATCTAGAAGTCAATCGTACTAATAACAGGATTGATATTTTTCAGGAGAACGATTTAAAGTTCAACAAGATACCATAAAACTAAGCGAATTATTATTGTATATATACGTTCATTACTAGTTGAATTCATAATCTCTGATATATTAACTTTAAATAAATAAATCAATACACAAAAATAAAGGAATAAGATATCTAAAACATGAAAAATACCTAACTTAGAATTATTAAGTATTAAAATGGCGTTTAAGGTTCACTTACCCTTAGTGTATACTAACAGCGCTCCATGATTAACCCCCAACGAAAAAGAGGGGCGTTGTCTGTTTAACGTTTATTATATTTAAGAAAATGTTTTAAGCCAGGAGTTTTTTTTTTAATTAAGCTATTTTACCCTCATATTTTCGTACGATTAGAGAGTAAAACGTCACTCTGTATTACACTTCTATGCAGTTTCGTAAGTATTGTACTATGGTGTTGCATTCGGGTAGCCATCGTAGCCTTAATGTACAAATACTCCAGTACTTTGATATATCGACAGTCTGATTGGTATCTCTGAAGTACTTGCAGCAGCGCCCAAATTTCAATGGAATCAAAGGCTTTCTCATTGTCCACATAAGCAAATCAAAACAGTAGATATATTCTTTGGAAATTATACAAATTTGCAGAAGATTCCTGGTAATTCAGTGGCTTAGCACTCGCTGTATATTTCACAGAATGCGAGCAACCCGGGTTCGATCCCCGCCGGCACCAAAAAAATTGTTAATTGCAATATTAAGTGCTGATTTACTACGTGTTTTCCGGTAATGGAAAACATCGTGACGAAACCTGCATATCTGAGAAATTAATATATTTTTAGTGTAGGATGGGTTGAACAACGAGTACACAGTCCACCTGATGGTAAGTGCTAAATGCAGATGCGTTGTCACCCGTGAGGACTAAGATGGAATGCATATTGCCAGTAAAATGGGTCTCCGGTTCTCTACACTCACCGTACGAAACACAGCAGCATTAATCTATTATTTCACGCTGGTATTCTGCGAGAGCGTGGTACTTCCCCTATCGAGCCGACCCATTCTTGCTACAACTATACTACTTATATCGAGAATATGTGAAGTCAACACGTATTGGGGCAGCGCGGTGGACGTTTCCTTGCCTAAAACCCTCTTAGAAGGAGATGTACATAGTCTGTAACTTTTTACCGAAGTGTTGTGTAAATGTGTTAAATTCTCTTTGGAAACCAGCTTGTTCGGGAGGTAGTCGTCAAGTCTTCATGCGAAAAAATTCGTAATGACTCTTAACAGCACCCATTACATTGTTTGCTCATTTTACTCATTGGACTCATTTGACAATAATCGTTTAAAATTCCATAAACTTTATTTTTGACTTTAATATTTTAATGTAAATAATTCAACGTTATAAAATTTCAATAGTGTGATAAATAACTGTCGGTTATTTTCTTTGTTGCAGAGCTAGAATCTTATGGTATTATATCACAGAACAAAGACCATAAAAACTTTAAATCTCTTCGGAAGTTTCAGCTTTACATGAGAAAGTCTTAGTAAAGTAGATCAAGACTATATTGCTTTTTAGTTTTCGTAAAATGATTTCTTACAAAGTCTATTAATAGTCTATTAATAAATTACAATAGTGGAGTTGCTTATATAATATTATACGTGCAATTTCACTTATAGATATAAAATAGTAAATCATTACATCAAATTTTAACACAATCTAGAAAGAAAGAAAGAAAGAAAGAAAAAACGTTTATTCACGGCCTAATCACAATAGATACAAAACAAAGCAAGAAATTGGAATTAAACAGAAAATAAAACAATATTTCCCTAAATTAACAAAAATGTAAAAATAATATAAAATGAGTCTGTGTAGCAGCATAAGACCTTGAAATGGACAGGACTCAGTAAAAATCGAGATACAGAAACACGAATTGCTCTGATCCCGACACTGGTTTTCAGTCCGGCCTGAACTCCGACGTAACTCGGACGGCTGCCTCAATGCACATGCTATAATGCGACGCGGAATATATAATAAAATATGTGTTTTTAAATTTTTATTCACATAAATAGTATAATTATTATATCATTAGTCTAATTAAGGTAAGTACAAAATAGAATTAACGTTCTATCTATTTTTATTTATTTCTATCTAAAGAGTGCACGCCTTGCAATACATAACGCAGTGTTGGCACCGACTTTGTTATATGGCAGCGAAACCTGGGTATGCCAGAAGAAGCATAAAAGCAAGTTGAATGCAGTGGAGATGCGATCTCTTCGTAAAATGTGTGGAGTTACCATAGCCGACCGAAAGCGAAACGAAGAGATTCGCAATATGGCAGGATTGAAAGATGACCTTATCACAAAAATTGATAGGGACGTACTCCAATGGTTTGGACACGTTGAACGAATGAGTGAAGACCGAATGGTGAAGAAAATATATAGAGCGAAAGTAAATATTAAAAGGTGTCGAGGTAGACCGAGACTAACTTTCGAAGACCATGTGAGCAAATTGCTCGAAGAGGGGAGGGTCAAGAGTACTCGGATACCTAGACGTGCATGTATGAAGAAGTTAATGAACCTGAAAGAAGCGAAAGAGGTATGTAAGGATCGTGACACCTGGCGATCTGTTCTCTCTGGCTACCCCGTTAGGGATTGTGCGTGACGATAAGTAAGTAAGTAAGTAAGTTCTATCTATACATTATTTTTACTTTACTTTTCAAGAGGTTAGATTTCTAGTTTTAAGTATAATTTAAAACAGAATTCATATAAATATATTCCTTTCATGCAGGGAATTAGATTTTAATTTCCGGAATTGGCGTCCTAATTAAATAAATTCTGACAGAAGTCTTTGTCTCTGTTGTCGTGACTACTTAAATTTGTGTTTTTCGCTAAACATTTGGATCATCATTGAGACTGCGAGGTGCATCAGCTCAATGAAATTTCGAAATTCCTGCGCACCTAATCATGCCTCATTTGTGAGATTTGATATTTAATTATTGAGAAAAGATCCTTAACAAAAACTCTTTTAAAAGACCTGGAAACGGTATATCTTAGAAGTATGCTTGTATTTATATCCCGGGCTGCCGAACTGTCAGCTCAGGCCAGAAAACACTCCTGATTACTGCGAAATGCAGTTTTAAAAGAGCAATCAACCTAAAGCAGACATCTGCCTCCGATGAGTACCACAGATGATTGAATAGATATTTCTATTACGTGAAGTACCACATCAGTGATAGAACCAGCAGTGATGTGAATACGGTGGGAAGCAAGCCTGACACCATGGGTAGGATGCAAAGAAAGACCGCATTCCGTCCCAAAAAATTCAATCCAAACATGGCAGCAGCGTCTAGAAAGCAACCGTGATGGCAGTACGAGTAGCACAACACTCTGGATTAGACAATGGTGGGAAGTGGCTAAAGGAGCGTCGCCCGAGACCAGATATCCATGTGGATGAGAACTCCGCAGAAGTTCCAACAAGGATGTTGCGTAATCCTCCACATCTGAAATATGCATAGGTGAAGTAACCAGTTGTGTCAGACCATATGCCAAGGCAAAGTCACAAGTAGATCCTCCCGCATGATCAGTCAAACGTGAACCTAGCTATTTGGCTTGATGGGCGTTAAAATTACCGAGCATCACGATCACTGCGAATGGGAGCTGTTGCAGTAAGGAATCTCCAGCCAATTTGACGTGGTCGATGAATCGATCCATGTCCGCATTACCGGTATACCGGGACCTATAAAGGCACCTGTAGACGCGGGGTTGGTCGTCACTATCTACGCGCAGCCAAAAGGTAAACGGGTCCATACCTTTTAGACTGCTGAGGTGTCCGTAACAGATATCCTATTTGTCGTTTACGCAAACTCCCGCCCGGCGCACAAAGAAGTGTTCCAAGTTTACATATGGTAGAGCCATTCCGCAGGTACATTACTGATATAATTGGAGCACAAATGGGTCGTCTTGAAAAAGAAGTGACCAGGCCCTCACAGAATACCAGCGTAAAATAGCAGATGAATGCTGCTATGTTTCTTATAGTAAGTGTAGATAACCGGAGACCATCTTACATGCCTCGTATTCCATCTCAGTCCTTGCGGGTGACAACACAGCTGCATTATAAAATCGTAATCGAGGATAGACGTAGATATCTATGGGCCACAGCAAACACTTACCGTCAAGTGGTCTGTGTACTCGATAGCCACCCTTATCCCATAAAAACCCACGTAGAAAAGGTACGAGGTGTCAGTCGGAGTAGACAGGTATCTACTCCGACTGACACCTCATACCTTTTCTACGTGGGTTGACCGAGATGCACCTGCAAAAGAACGAGGCCGGTTTTGCCTTTTCTATATTGTAGTAGATGCCATTAGAGTTGAAGTGAAGACCTCTAATGTTGTAAAGTCTACGGCCACCGTGGCAAGGGTGACCATGGTTTTTTCATTCCGTTTGCCCCATGCAGTATTTGTAGTGTATTTTTTTAAGAAAAAACTTTCAAGTGCGACTTGATGGTAATAAGTCATCAGATCTTTTTTCGGACATAAGTTACGTTCAGTAAAACTATAATTCATTCACGCAATTTTCATTTATAAAGGCAGCGACTGATTACATTACTCAGTGAGTATATATGTTATTACACATATATAAAATTTCCAGATATTATCCCTAAAATACATTGCTCATCATCATTATCATCATCCTTACAGCCTTTTAAAAGCCCACTGCTTAACAAAGGCTACCCCTAAGCGATCCCACAAGGCATAGTCCTGAACCGCTTTCATCCATCCACCTCCTGCATATCGTTGTTAATACATTGTTGTATCATACGTAGCTCGCGTGTGAACTAACCAGCCCCTAAAATCACGTTCTGCGTTCTTAATTATGACTACTCTTAATGCAATTAACACTGCAGTGGTCTGGTGGTATTTAGCCTTCAAAAAATAAATCACTAATAAATGTGCATGCTGCAATGAGCACGTCGTCTTAGTATTCAACTTTAAATACTTGACGAGTCAATGATTCATTTAAGTAGCTTTTCTATAATTGAATTACTACAAGTATTGTAATCCACGCGACCACTGTGGTTAAACTCCCTGGTTAAATTTGAATGAACTTTTTTTTATAAATATGGTTTATTTTTACGTGGTAGAGCCATGCATCAGTTATATTAGTAGAACAGTTGTAGCACGAATCGTTCGCCTCGACCGGGGAAGGACCACGCTCTTACAGAATACCAGCGTCAAATAGTAGCTTAGTGATTCTGTGTTTCGTATGGTGAGTGTAGAGAACCGAAGACCCTTTTTAATGGAAACGAGGTGTTCCATCTAAGTCCTCACGGGTGACCACGCATCTGCAATTTGATTCGTAATCGAGGATGGATGTAGATATCTATGGGCCACAGCAACCACTTACCATCAGGTGGACTGTGCAACTGTTTGTCACTGGATCCTATAAAAAAATTGACGAATACACCAAAGAATTGCTTAATATTTGAAATACACTCGGTTTTTGAGGTGATATCCTATGAAAAATACACTGATGAAAATAGGCCTCCCCCAGAGATTGTCTCATAGGGCGGTATTTGTCATTGTTACTACGCTCGGCAGGTGGGTTGTTAACCGCAATTTGTTTAACTACCTACTCATATTTTCAATTGTTATCAGGAAGATACGCTGCAAACCATCTCTTATTTCATTTCCCACTGTCGCCTCTGTTGACACAAATGGAACGGCGTGGGTTAGTGGATATTCTTATATATCAGTAACTTAAGTTTATAATAAGGATTATTTCACTAATTTCAATGGCCAATACCTATGACAGCTACGAACTATCAGGTTAAGTCAATCACATATATAGACTGTATACGTAAAAGTACTTTATAATAATAATAAAATTATACATATTATGTATTACAAGATAAATTAAACTGCTTATGCATAAAACAAAAACTTGTAACTTTAGTTTACAATAAATATTTTTTTTTTGTAATTACTTCGGAGGAATTTTGATGACAAATAATTCTCTTATTTTATTTTTTATTTTTATTCAATTTTACAAACTTTTATGCACGAGCAAAAATTATTCATTCATTCTACCATATGCACGGGGATGAGCAATTACGGGTGCACTTATAAAACCCACATTGAAAAAATATACGCGCTACATTAGCGTATCTTTAATTTTTTTGTAGGATTAGGGTGACAAACGTGCGTACTGTCGACCTGATGGTAAGTGGATGCTGTGGCCCATAGACATCTATATTTAACCTCGATTAAGAATCAAAATGCAGATACGTTGTCACCCTTGAGGACTATAATGGAATGCCTCGATTTCAGTAAAACGGGTCTCCGATTCTTTACACTCACCATAAGAATATATATATATATATATATATATATATATATATATATATATATATATATATATATATATATATATATATATATATATATATATATATATATATATATATATATATATATATAGGGGGTCATTGTAGAAGCGTGCTTGTCGCGACCCCTGCCAGCCCTTTTCAAGGCTGCAATTCTACACAGCTGCGCACCCATGCAAACGAGGGTTAGGGCGTCCCTCCAAGGCGACGCACACCAGCTCGTCCCCGTTGGTGTGGAATGCAGCGCGCAAAGCGGCGATGGGGACCGCTACCCGTCACGCACAGCCCGACACGGCGGAAGGTGGAGGACGGAGTGCAGAGTTGGCACGTGGAATGTTAGAGGGGGCATGAGAGATAAGACGAATGAGTTGATCAAAATAATGAAAGAAAGAGAATTAGATGTCGTGTGTATGTCGGAGACCAAACGGAAAGGCAGTGGTATTGAATAGCTCCCTGGCGGGACGTTAGCTATATGGTCCGGAGTCCCTGAAAGCGAGAACGCCTGCCAGGGAGTGGGAGTGCTGTTGTCGTCCCAGTTGGTCGATCTTATGACTGAATACAAGGTTGTGAACTCACTTCTCTGGGTTCGCTTCAAAATGGGACTGACGAAGTTATTCCTTTTGGCTGTTTATGCGCCGGTAGCTTCGTCGTCCAGGGTTGAGCTGGAGGACTTTTGGGAGAATGTAAGAGAAGTTCTAGATTTGGTTAAGGGAAACGAAAGAACTGTTGTATGCGGTGATTTGAATGGATGGGTAGGTATCGCTCGACCATAATACGAGTCGGTGCTTGGAAAGTTTGGCGATAAAAGCGTTAATGATGCTGGCAAGCTTATACTGGCTGTATGCAAGGAAAAGGGTCTTCTTGTGACAAACACTATGTTTAGTCAGAGGAAAATCCATATTTACACTAGAAAAAGAAAGAATGAGAGAAGTATGATTGATTTGTTCCTAGTGGATGACCGACTGCAAAAACAGGTGATGGATACACGAGTGTTCAGGGATGCTGACCTGGGAACGGATCATTATCTAGTAATTACTAGATTGAGGGGTTTGTTCGCGGGTTGGCGCTACCGGACGGCAGTAACAGAACCACAGTCGGTCTGTCGCATCCGAAGCTGGAAGCTTCAGGAAGCGGATACTAGGGACAAATATCACACGAGGGTAGCCGAAAAGCTTGACACCATCGGTGGCAGGAAAGAATGTGTGGAGAGAACATGGCAGAATCTTAGGGATGGAATGGTAAGTGCAGCGGAAGAAGTATGTGAAACGACAAAAAGAGGTAGTAGTAAAAGAAGAGATGCATGGTGGAATGATGAAGTGAGAGAAGCTGTAAAAAAGAAGAAAAAAGCATGGTTAGACTACTTGGCCTCTAGTAACGATGAGCATAAGAGAGAGAAGATGAAGGAAAGATATAAGCTGCAGAAAGTTCATGCGAAAACATTGATTGAGGATGTACGTGAAAGGTGTAGAATAGAAGCGGACGAGTGGTTGTCGCACAACTTTAGGGAAAACTCCAAACTCTTCTGGAAAGAGGTTGGAAGGTCCCGGAGTGGTGCGACAGCTTTAAGAATGAACAAAGTGCTTTTGAGAACCAATGACGTCCTCTCAGAAAAATCGGACGTCATGCAGCGATGGAGTGAATTTTATAGAGAAATGTATGCGTGTCATGATCTTAGTGAAGGATCCGGGGGTGAGGCCGTGACTGGCACGCCAGACACGGACCTCGATGACACTGAGGTCATGAAAGAGATTGAACGTGCGATTCGAAGTTTGAAATGTGGTAAGGCAGCGGGACTAGACAGAGTTACTGCTGAAATGGTCACGTACAGTGTGCCTCGCGTCTGGGACAGCTTTCATCTGCTGTGCAATTTGTGCTGGCGGACGGGAGATGTCCCGGATGATTGGCGATCCGCGCTCATTTTGCCTTTATATAAAGGTTAAGGTTCACATTTTGACTGCGGGTGCTATCGGGCGATCAGCTTGACCAGTTAAGCAAGTAAAGTTTACTCGAAGGTTTTGACACGTAGGATGCAAGAGAAATCGGAAAGATTCTTATGGGAGGCACAATGCGGATTTAGACCTGGAAGAGGATGCACGGATCAAATGTTTTCTCTCCGCATGATCACGGAGAAGCTTCTGAGTGTTAACCAGAGGATTTTCTGTGCTTTTGTGGATCTGGAGAAAGCATTTGATAAGGTTATAAGGAAGAAAATGTGGGAACTGTTGCCGTGATATGGTGTGGATGGTCGATTGTTAAGGGCTGTGCAGTCACTTTACTATGACTGTTAAACCTATGTGCGGGTAGGGCATGACCTGTCACCCATGTTTAGCGTCCAAACGGGCGTAAAACAAGGTTGTGTCATGTCTTCCTGGCTGTTCATACTGTATCTCGACAACTGTTTACAGAAGCTAAAAAATAGCTGTTTGGGTGTGAAATTGGGTGACATAAAAGTTAATTGTCTGCTGTATGCTGATGATGCAGTGCTTATTGCACCATCAGAAGCAGAACTGCAGGCATTAGTCACGTGTATGAAAGAGGAATGTGAAATTAAAGGTCTCCGTTTGAATGCTAATAAAACTAAGGTTCTGGTATTTGAAAAGGACGAAGAGACAACAAAATGTGAAATATGGGTAAATCAGGAATGACTAGAACAGGTAAATGAAATTGTATACTTGGGGAGTGCTTTCAGCCGGGATGGAAGATGTGATTTAGATGTGGATAGGCGTGTCGCTGCCGGAAACAAAGTCAATGGTGCCCTGAATGCATTAGTAAAAAGGCAAGGCGTGGTGAAGAGTGCACGCCTTGCAATACATAACGCGGTGTTGGTACCGACTTTGTTATATGGCAGCGAAACCTGGGTATGCCAGAAGAAGCATAAAAGCAAGTTGAATGCAGGGGAGATGCGATCTCTTCGTAAAATGTGTGGCGTTACCATAGCCGACTGAAAGCGAAACGAAGAGATTCGCAATATGGCAGGATTGAAAGATGACCTTATCACAAAAATTGATAGGGGCGTACTCCAATAGTTTGGGTACGTTGAACGAATGAGTGAAGACCGAATTGTGAAGAAAATATATAGAGCGAAAGTAAATATTAAAAGGTGTCGAGGTGGACCGAGACTAACTTTCGAAGACCATGTGAGCAAATTGCTCGAAGAGGGGAGGGTCAAGAGTACTCGGATACCTAGACGTGCATGTATGAAGAAGTTAATGAACCTGAAAGAAGCGAAAGAGGTATGTAAGGATCGTGACACTTGGCGATCTGTTCTCTCTGGCTACCCCGTTAGGGATTGTGCGTGAAGATAAGTAAGTAAGTATATATATATATATATATATATATATATATATACTAAGTAATAACCATAGAATACTATAATACATACATAATAGAACGGGGGAGTGGGCGGAGCCTGCGTAGCCGCCCACATGTTACTTACATGTCAATTCACACCCATACTGCCGTCACAATAAAGAAGGACGTAACTAACAAAAACGTGAAATGAAAATAAAAAATAAAAAGATGAATTTTTCTTTCACATCCCGCTCTGTCTAAAGTATATTAAAATGTATCAATATGAAAATTGAAATTGATAGGTAGAGACATGAAGATTTTAAAGACAAACTTATTTTTTGATAATATTTTTATTTATTTAAATGAAATGGATTGTCTTTCTAATCTTAGCTTAAAAAATACCACACGGCAACGAAAAACTTCAAAGAAAAGTCGCATACTATTTGCGTCTTTCCAACCTACATTATAAAAATTATAAAAACTGCCATTCGTTTAACATTTTTATATATTATGGAAAGGTAATTTGAAGTTGAAAAGATGCTAATGGTAATTTACTACTTTTCTTTTTAGTAAGTATATTATAAAATCATTGGAAAAGTATGTAAAAAAGCAAAGAGGGGGAGCCAGGAGACCCATAGCACGGGGTAACCTAGTTTGGGCTCCTGCCTCCCACATCTACTCAATACTCTTAAACTATTTATGAAACAATTGTAATATGTAAAAAGTGGAAGAAATAAATGTTTATTATTATTATATGGGGTATCTATATAGTTTTCTCATCTGGTGGGGTTCTATAAATATATAATTATAAATTAAAATGAAAAGATAAATATAAATAAATATCTATAAATGCCCAACAAGATAAAAGCCCTCGGCAGGGGAGACCAAACGGCCGAGGGTTAGAAGGAAAGGGAAAGAAACCGGCGGACGATGCGGGCGGTATCGAGGAGCACCGCCTTCTGCATTTGAGCCCGGAGCGGTCCGTCACGGAGTCCCAGTCGCCTCAGATGACCCGAGAGACTGACTGGGATTAGCTCATTCCCAGAGACGACTACAGGAATACACCCCACATCTCGGTCACCTCGTGAGCCGGGTCCAGATATTTTGTTCGATCTGTTTCGGCTTTCACAAAGTGCTCGTCATACGGAATGCTAATGTCGACCAAAAATATCCTTGACTTGGCCCGGTCAATCAGCACAATATTAGGCTTATTCGCAAGAATAGTCCTGTCTGTGATGATGGCCCGGTCCCAGTAGAGCCTGGCGCGGTCATTTATTATTATTATTATTATTGGTAATTAGACACAAAAAATAACAACCCGCTAAGCTTAAGTAATAATTTGAAACGGGTATCATAGAAGACTTACTATGATAAAAAAGTGGAGAAACGTAAGTGAATGATAACATTTGTGAGGTAATTTTTTTTAATATTAAATGCGTCGTATTAGAATTATTATCCAAATGGACTCAGTCACATTATGTTACATTAATAAAATCACTCTTTAAAATTTACGTGTTTCAAAACGTGCTAAATAAAAATAAACGACAAAGAAATTGAAAATTTATTTATTAAGAAAAGTAAAGAAACTAAATATTTACCAATAGTTTCGCATTTTCATTTTTAATTTTACACACTTTTTTAAGATTATTTTATTGTTATTGCAATAGTAAATTGAAATTGTTAGTTTACCTTTGGTATTTTTCTAAATTATTATAAGTTTTGAGCAACTATTACATGGTTAAAATATAAACAAAAACTTTAATAGTCTAAAATTTGCTTTCAAAGCATCAAAACCAAAGTTATACCTATAAAACTATCTGTCACTTTTTCCTACATTTTAAATGTGCAATCAGTGAATTCAAATTATGAAATTATTCCCAGATTGGATTTAATCAGGTTTTAACTCAATTACTATACTTAATATTTGAGCAACAATCACTTTTGTAGACATCTAAAAATTAAAAGAACACATATTTTATTCTTAACAACTAAAAACAGGTTAAAGGCCTTTTTACTTTTTTCTACCATATACTAAGGAATTTTTCTTGTTTTTTTCTTGAAAGAAATAATATAAAAGCCAAGTATCATAGATATTTGTCACTTAAAGCTAAACAAAGATTGAAGCTGCCTTGGCCGTTAAAAATGTGAGATCAAAATATTCTTATCTGTATAAATAATAAAAAGATTTGTACGTTCAGTCTTTTTGTATGATCAACCACATTATGTCCTTTTTAATTAGTACTATTCCAATCACTGTTTTAATTTATTTACTAGTCTTTAATGATATCTCATTTTTTCCATTTCTTATAGTTCATTTTTAAGTAAGTAACTAGTCATTTTCTTCATGTTTTGGAGAGGTTTCTTTTGTATTTGGTAGGCGGTTTATAATCCTTATCTTTGACAGAATACATAAATAAATTTTAAAAAATACACTGGAAATATTGGAAATAATTAAGGAGATTCCTTCTCACAATTATAATTGAGCTCAGATTTTTTTTTATAGAATAGGGTAACAAACGAGCACATGGTCCACCTGATGGTAAGCGGTTGCTGCGGCCCATAGACATCTACATCTATCTTCCATCACAAATCAAAATGCAGATGCGTTGTCACCCGTGAGGACTGAGATGGAATGCCTCATTTCAAGAAAAAGGGTCTCCGGTTCTCTACACTCACCATACGAAATACAGCAGCATTAAGCTACTATTTCACGCTGGTATTCTGTGAGAGCGTGGTCCTTCCCCGGTCGAGCCGACCCATTCGTGCTACAACTATACTACTAATATAACTGCAGCATGGCTCTACCACGTAAAATCAGATGTCTTTATTTCTCTACTAATCTTTTAAGTGATAGTAAATTTTCCTTATTTTCGATATTATTGTTACGAGCTTGAGGTTCGTGACAGTAAAAATTGCCGATAAAATTACATAAATTAACACTTTAATTTACTTTGCACAAATTAAAGCTTAAAACACTAATAATTAAACACACTAATTCACTTTATTCCGCTCCGAAGCTTCGCTTGTCTCGCCAAATCCAATACTGCTCCTATCGCATCTTGCAGCGCCTATTTATATAAATTAGCAATGAAGCATCCGGAATATTCAAGTAAATGCGCGCAAAGCGACGAGTGTTCGAGTGTAGATTTTCTAGAAACTTAGTTCTTCGGATGGCGCTGTCGGTTGAAAGATTTGTGATGTCATTTTCTGCAAAGCTCCCCTCGCTCTCGTTCCTGACACTAGATGGCGCTAGTTGACTTATTCACGCAACACTGCCCCCTCCTAAGACATGCTCGTCCCGAGCATTATCGGTCCCATAATAGCGCGCCAAGCGATCCACATGGACGATCTTAGGAGTCCCTTTTGCGCCTTTCTGTAACGGCTCCGCAATGTCAAGGGGTGTCCTATCCCGTGGTGCACCAACATTGTACAATTTTGATGCTCCTCTACTCCGTGTCTGAGGTCCCCTCACAGCCGCACAACTTGCACATGTACGACACCAATCCTCGACATCATCACGATAATGGACCCAGTAAAACTGTTCTCGGACCTTCAGTAGAGTTCGTTTAACTCCCAGATGGACTCTTGAACGACCATTACGGCACAGCTGTAGAACATTCGGCACTTCAGCTTTATGGACAACCATTTGCAAACGAAACCATTGTCCCATTTACGGCACAGGACTCCATCCTGAAGCAGCAAGCTGTCCCATTGGGCCCAATAGCTTTTCGTGGTTGAACTCATCGCTGAGACGTCCCTCCACTTAGGCTTGGTAGCACGGGCCTTCATCCATCCCAGAATCGGCTTGATGTCCGGATCTTCCTGCTGTGCATGTCGTAGGCTGTCCTTCCACCCGTTGCTGAGGTGGTCTGTCCTGAGCATCCTCACGGATACCACTTCCTTACTCTCTTGCCTACTACAATGGTTGCAATCTTCAGGACAAGGTCTTCTTGACAATGCATCTGCGTTGCCGTGAGATTTCCCGTCTGATCCATCTGATAGTAAAGTCGTATTCCTGCTGCTGCTGGGCGGTGCTGTTAGCCGCACTTCCTTTCTGAGACCGTTCACCTTCCCTTCCTAGGGTGTGCTTAGGGCAGCTGGACCGAAGATGGCCCCTTTCTCCACAACCACAGCACCTAGGGCTGTATCGTTTATCGTGGTCGCGAACCGTAACTGCTGTAACCTCCCTAGCGTGAGGTCAAGGATGATCCTGTCGCCGCCAGGCAGTGCCGTTAGCTGCACTACCCTCTCGAGATCGATCAACTCTCCTTCCCACGGTTCGCTTAGGGCAGCTCGATCGAAGATGGCCCTTTTCCCCACAGCCATAGCACCTAGGGCTGTATCCTTTGTTGCGGTCACGAACTGTAGCTGCTGCAACCTCCCTGACATGATTGGAACGATGATCCTGCCGCACGGCTTCCACTTCCAGTGCATGGGCTAAGACGTCCTTAAGCGTCTCGTGATGCCCGAGCCTCACAGCAGCTCTAAATTCCAGGTCGCTGATGCCGTCGATGAATGTCTGCACTAGGTTCCCTTCAATGAGCGCAGGTACAGACCAGTATGCTTTTCGCACCAGCTTCTCCACCTCTAGAGCCCACTGCTGCAGGTTTTCGTTGATGCGCTGCACGTGATCTTTAAGCTGCGCACGAAAGACGTGTTCCAGGTGAGCGTCGCCATATCTGGCCTCCAATGCCTCAAGGAGTCGCTCATAAGTCACTTCCTTACCGAGAGCTTCCAGAACTGTTAAGGCCTGGTCGCGTAGGCCTAGTGTGAGAGCGGTCATGGCCTGACTTTTATTCCAGCCGTTCGCTTTCATAACAGCCTCGACCTGGATTTTGTAAGCTGACCAGGAAGAAGTCCCGTCGAACGGTGGCACCTTGAACCCACGTAGCGAAGGTGCTGAAGCTACTACGGGAGCTGTAGTTCCATCCCCAAGTTTGAGTTCATCCAGCGTTTTCTTAACTTGGTTGATTTGGGTCTCAGCTTCCGACAGGCGGTTATCATTTTGATTAACCTTATCCTTCACCTCCCTTATCTCTTTCCCGAAGGTAACGTGAAGGTCCTTCATGAGAAGCATCTGTTCTTCCTGGCCGTCCCTCCCCTCGCTCTCGTTCCTGACACTAGATGGCGCTAGTTGACTTATTCACGCAACATTATCTTGTACAATGTTGCCAATAGTCGGTAAAAGCAACTCTGCATCTCTGTCATTTTTGTTCTGCATGTGACTAAACATTATCAATTAATCTACTGATTTTTCTACTTCAGTTTCCGCTGAATTTAGTAGTTTTGTGTCTGTACTCTGTATTATATTTGTTTCCATTTCAGTAGTTTCAAAGATCTCTCTTTCTTCAATTTTGCAATATGAAAATAAAATAGATTAAGAATAATTAAAAATCAGTTGACAGTTTTTCGTAAAAGGTAACAGACAGATAAATAGATAAAAATTCTAAAAATATTCAGAAACTAACTAATTCAGCCTATATTATAATGTCAACAATAATGATTTTATCACTAAGATTATCCAACAAATATAAATGTATAAAGTAAGTCCAGAGAAGATGGCCGTAAGGGAGAGATAGCCACTTAAAAAACATAGATGCACTTGCTAAAGTGCACTTTTTCGTTTGTACAATTCGAGCAGTGAGTGTAAACGACATTTCGCTAGAACTCCGGCGAAAAAATAACAAAAAGTAAGTAAAATGTATCTATATTGATTTGTAGGGGTTTAAAGTTTTCAAAGGGTTTGCGATACATAGTTTTGGTAATAAGAAATCATACAAAATAATTATTTTTTTAAGTTAAATGTTCAGTCTATGAACCAAGCCTTAATATAACCGGCAAATAGCGCGTGGAGTATTTATATTTTTTACAAATAATGTGTGGACATCTATTCCGGATGATTAGGAGAGATGTCCATACATGATCGGTATGAGATGGTCATGCGTAAGTCATACGTAAAATTAAAAATTGTATTATAATAACTTAAAATGTTTTCGTTATTTATGGTTTTTTATGCTAATTATGTTTTAGAAATAAATTATAGTATTTTATTTTTGGACGCCAAATGAAAACTAAAGAGAAGCAGTCAGCTCACGAAGGAACTGGATTGAAGAATCATTTAAAGCAACCATGGATGCTGTTTGAAGATAAAATGACTATCTACATAGCTTCTTTATCAAAGACTATCATCTCTATTCAGCAAAGAAAATGAGAAGAAACTCGCTACTCGCTAATCACATTAACCAACCAACCACAAAAATTGAACCAAGTTTGATGATAAGAGTTCATTATGTGGACAGAAAAAAAAAATAAGCTTAGACTCAAAAATCTATACGAAAAGAGTAGATGAAATGCTGATTGATAAACTGGCAATCTATCCCTTGCTACTATGGCGATCTTTACCAGCTACCTACCTACCAGCAGCTCTCTACGACGGCACTATGGGAGAGATGGCCAATCGTAATTTGGAAAAAAGTAAATCATGAGACTGATTATGTTGAAGTTCAATTAATTTATGTGATATTCTAAGAAGTTTAAATAAAAGTTAATTTTTGTTAATTAATCTTTGTACTTTTAATTTTACTGGCTTCTTAAAAAACTATGGCTAACTCTCCTGGACTTACACTAGATAATTTTTTATAATCGAATCAATGGAGACTATTAAATACGTTTTATACGCTGAACATTCTTACATTCGTACGCAGCGAAACGTGACGTGACCTCACACTTACGACTTGGGCGCAACTGACAAATCATTCCTGCACTCACACAATCATTACTGCAGACGAATTTGGCCACTTGTGTCTTTTCAACTTAGAAGTTAAATAAATAATATAAGCTAAAGCCTCTGAAAAAAGTCGGAATGTCATTTGCGTCTTTTCAACTACAAAGTAATTTAATCATTGATGCTGTTGTAAAAAAAGCAACGTCATTTGCGCCTAACCTATAATTATTTTAATCACTATCAGTACTAAGATGATTGAACGTAAGAAACCAAAAGTATCTTTTCATTTAAAAACTATGAACTCACGTCTTTTCATCTAAATAATCGATGCAAATATTGTTGAAGATGACGTAACAACTGGTTAAATAAGTCTTTTCTTTTATGTTGAATTTGAATACGTTCCTTCCTTAAAAAGAATACCATTTTTGATCTACAGTTACGTCTAACACTGTTAAATAAAAAATATTGTTGTTAAATATTGGTATTTTGGAAAATTCAATAAATTAGGCAGATGCGCCTTTTTATCTTGAGTCGAATGGTATATTAAACTCGTTTTTCAAAAATTGTTAGATACGCCCTTTTTCCTATTACGGCAGTATAAATGTCGACACATCTCTTTTGAAATTACAATGGTTTCCAATTTTCGTGTCAAGTGTCGTTGCATGCAAATTATTTGGAAAATGCCAAATGGCACACTATTTACGAAAAAATATGTATTAAAATTTAAATGATTTATTTTTTCAATGATGATCTTGAACATTAATCAAAAGCCTAAAATGTGTCATACAGTCTGTCCACACAGCGATTCGGGTTTGTAGTAGTGCGTAGCGTATTTACTTGTATGGTTGACAGCCATTCTACTGTGTATTATAGTATTCAATGATTATAAAATTATATCTCATTTTCATTTATAATACCTACTATGTCGATGTCGTGTACGATGTACGTCATTAAATAATCTGCCGCTACGCGAACCGATTGAACATGATCGAAGTTACAAATCGGTGGTACATGGAAAAACTTTTGTAAATTTGTTTTGTACTATCATATGTTATCAAATTTCTATGCATATTTTGTAAAAATAAATAAATAAAAAAGCCTCATAGGATGGATTTTACTGCTACTATACGTACAAGAATTGTAATCGTAATAATATAATCAAAATGTATAAATTCAGAAGAAGCACGAAAGTAGAATAAATGCTGTAGAAATGGGGTCTTTAAGAATTATGCTAGGGTTGAATCTGAATGACAGGGTGAGAAATTGCGTAATAAGAGATAAATGTGGTATGCAAGACGATGCTGTGACCTGGATTAAGAAAGGAATGCTTCGGTGGTTTGGTCATGTAGAAAGAATGAATGAAGAAAGAGTGACAAAACAAATTTATATGGCAGATTGAATGGCAGAGTCGGGAAGGTACGCCTTAGAAAAAAGTTTATCGACCAAATTGACGATATTTTGAAAATGGGCCACGTTAGAAGTACCCTTAACCGGCGAGCATGTATGCGTAGATATATGGATGTAAAGGAGGCGAAAGAAGTATGTCAGGATCGTGCCAAATGGAAGTCCGTAGTCTCTGCCAACCCCTCTGAGTGACAGGCGTGAGTGTTTATGTTTTTTTTTTTATAAATTCAATACAATAATCTTCACTCGTGTAATCCCCTATGGTGTATGTATAGAACCAGTTTAGCTACAAAAATATGCCTACGACATGCTAGGCAACGACCAGAGTTGGCACGTTTTTCTATAAGTCCCACATAAGCGTTGGATATTAAGTACAAGGTCATTATGGTATATCAGAAAAAATAAATATAGTATAAATCTTTTAAAAATAACATATTAAAAACAAAGTTTTTGTAAAGGCGTTTAATTTCAAAATGAACTATTCAATTTAATATTAATTATTTTTGTGTATAATAAATAACAAGCTGGCAAGTTTTAATTATTTTATTGGTTATTTTTTCTCCTACAATACATAATTAAAAGCGAAAAAACCGATCCTATATGCTTTGGCATACTTAAATTTCCTTGGAGATGGATAACAGTTAGAGAATAAATTGTTTTGCTTCCGTCCTTCCTGATTTGTATAAAAATACATCAAACGGAATAAGCTAATTTCCCTTTTTCTTTGGCATTATTTTTATAAATGTAAAATGAAATAACGTTAACTTTGCAAAAGGAAAGGTGGTTATTCCACAGTACAAATCATAAGGGAAAATACACTGATTCGGTCATTTGAAATAGGTCGGTTAGGCAATTTCAGCGCCACATAATCGTTCTATTTGTAACTGCTATCCCCCCAATTAGCTTTTATTGTTGCTTTATAACAATTTGCGAAATTTATTCATAATAAGCATAGCGGCATATAAAGCATTATTATAAAATATATAAATTTAAATAAAATTATGTAAGCCTCTCAACCTGAAATAATAGACTAACTTTCTATAATTCATTGCTGTTTTATAACAAAAATAGATAAAAGATTAATATCTATTCATACGAAATCCTAAGTCAAAAAGAACTCTTTCTAATTTTTATTCATAATTACCATATAACGTATATTTTTTGTATAATCATTATCTGGTTTTCATTACCAACGTGAATTAAAATATAACATTTAAAATAATTTATAATTCAAGTGGAATATTATTTGTATACAGAAAACAAACAACGAAACATTATATTCGCAGAAGTGGTTATATATTTATTAGTATGTATAAAGATTTAATATGTTTGTAATATGTAAATAAAAGCTAAAACCTTTGAAGTAGAAAAGATGAATGGAAAACATATTTCAGATAGAACCCACCTATGTTTAGCAGTAGACTTTAATAGGCTGTAACGATAACATTAACGGTCAGAGCAGTGGCGGCCCTAGGGTGGTGCGAGTGGTGCGACCGCACCGGGCAACGTTATCGGGGGGAGGGGGGGGGGGATCAACCGAAACACTACCAATGGACACCGGTCACCAATTCACTCCCCTTATCACTTACGTTCAGTTTTACTGACGCTAATAAGGCAATCAGAGCACGAGTATTTTGTTGCTTACAAGCCAGTAAGTGACTCTTCGGAAAAAGGACTTACTGGCCTCTTTTTGATGCAATTGTACAAGTGACAAGTCAAACTTAGACATGAATGATTGTCGAGGTCGAAGGTGCAATAATGGTGCGAACGTGGCAGGAAAATTAAAGGTCTTCAAATCGGAACTTGACCCAATATTCTCGGGCATTTTTCAATGAAATGAAATGGAATGAATTATTTTTATTCAACATATTTTTTTATATATTACTTTTATTATATAATACTTATTGAAAGTCATTTTTAAGTTTTTTTTAGTAATTCATTGAAGCTTCGCGTCAATAGCTATACCAAGAAAAACAGTGGTATCCACAAGACTCAACTCTTCCCCATTTAGTCACAATTCATGTGGTTGAAGTTATTAGAAATTAATTTGCTAATATACGCGTCATAAAATAAAATGATGTGTCCTACCCAGTCTGAAGAGCACCTCCCAACCCCCCTTAATGGCATGCACTATCCCTGTAGCCACCACTTCCATACCTCCATACTAGAGGCGACACACCACTCTCGATAATACAATACGTGATTCGCCTCTACACGAGGCATCCACCGGTGAAGTAGTCTCCGCGGTATTTGAAGGCTAAGTGAGCGACGAGCCGAAGTAGTTGCTATTTATACAACTCGCTTATCAACGAGTTGTATAAATAGGAGCGTGTGCATAGAGTGCTAGATGTGGTGGTGATGAAATTAGTAGTGACGAAGATAGTATCAGCCTCCGCAGGGTCTACTGAGGCGAAAGATGTGTAGTATTATCAAGGATGGTGTATCGTTCTTAGTGTTGTGGTAATGGGAGGGGTGGCGCTGGGAGTGGTGGTGCTGAGAGTGGTAGTGCCCGAAGTGGTGGTGAAGGAATAGTACACGCAACTGTGGGTGGGTGGGAGGTGGTTTCTTTTCAGACTGAGCAGGATACATCATTGTAATTTATTACGCGAAAATGAGCAAATTAAGTCCTTACAACTTCAATATAATGGGTTTCCGCAAAGTAACGCCTGATTCTTTTGATTATCAAAAATTTTAAGTATTTGGACTTAACAAACGACAAAAAATTAACGTGGAACTCTCACCTTAGTAACGTTTGTCATGCCGCTAAATTTTTTTTAGGTACGTGCAGTCGTATGGTTCGTAACAACTAGGGCTTGCGTTCCTGTATGATTCTATGGCTGTACAGCAGTATATTGAGACCGATTATCACCTACACCTCTATTGTCTGGTGTAATAAGGCCAACCAAAACACGACTGTGGACAGACTAAATAGTTTACAAAGTACTTACCGCTTAACAGCAAAAGGAGCGATGCGATCATCGCCTGGAGCAGCTCTTGATGCACTTCTGTGCCTAAGGCCCCTTGATCTTTATTTATACCAGGATGCGGGGGCTAGTTTGTACAGAATTAACGCCTAGAGTGGTCTGCGCTTACTCTTGATCGTAAATTCGCTTCAGAATCCCTAGGATTAGGTAAAAATAAACTGCGCATTCTGGCGAGAGCCTTGACCGGCCACTATTGTCTTCAAAAGCACAAAGCCATCCTGGGACTAAGCAACCCAAGGATGTGCCGGTTTTGTTCCTTGTCGAAAGAAACGCCTCTGCACATCCTGACTGATTGTGGATACTTTTAATGCGCAAACGTAACACATCTGGGAAACTAACCAGAAGAAGGGAAATTGCTTATCGCAAAACAACTTTCAACCGTAGTAGACCCACGCGGCAGCTTCTGTTTTTGCACATATGGGCCGCCTCAACCCGAGGTTGTACCACGACCTCACAGAACACTGGCGTGAAGTGGAAGCTCTGATTCCGCGTTTCATCTGGTAAGTGTAGGTGACTCGACGCCCAATACCCCCCCCCCCCCCATCAACATGGTAGCGGAATTAGGTGTATGACTATTTCAGTCTTATTCTGAGCACCTTCTAGGCTGGACGTGTGCCGCAATATTGTCCGATTAGAGTAACTTTACTAAATAATTTTCCATTCTCTGTAATTGTGCATTCTGTGTGAAATTCGCTTGAGACCTTATCGCGTGTGACGTTTGAGAGGACCGGTCCTCCGTCCCTGTCTCTGCCCTGTCGGAAGTTTTCGACGGTCTTCGACACAGACATCGCGCGAAGTAGAAGTGACGAGTGTACACACTTTTCATTCACACCTTTAGTGTTTGCTCCACACTCCTCGTTCCTCGCTTGGATTTACTACCTACCTCCTTTCTCGCAACACCTGATAATATGAGCGTACAAAGGAGTTCAACCAAAACCAACTCACAGCCGGATTTATCGAAGATAAGTGATGGTGACTTCCTAAATATAACTGAGAGAAAAAGGAAAACGCCCGACTGTCACTGCAACCAACAGCAACTCATGGATGATTTTTGTAATAGAATGATGACCACGCTCACAGCAAAGCTGAATTCTCAAAACAATACCATAAAGGGTGTTTTGAAAGGCATTCGCGAGGGCATCAATTCATTTAAGAAAGAGATTAGTGATGTAAACTCTTCAATAAAAAAATTGGCTGACGAACAAGCTATTGTGATAAAAGATGTTTGCGAGTTGAGTTCCACAACAGCTTTAATTACCCAGCGTGTTGATCTAGTTTCAAGCGAGATTTCCGAGCTGCGATCAATAACAACTAATCTTACTGACCAGCTAAAAGCGAAGGAGCAGCTTGGGAGGATTAATAACGTGGAAATTTCTGGGATACCACTCTTAAAAGGCGAAAATTTAAATAGTATTATACATAATATCGCTACAAAGGTCGGTTTTACGTTATTGCCAACAGATATTGATTATATTCACCGTGTCCGACGTTTCAACTCGACGAGGAACGAAATCCCCAGAAAACACGATAGCAGTACCTCTCAAGACTCATCTTCCATAGCGAACATTATCATCAGATTCTCACAAAGGTATCGCAAGAACGAATTGCTGAGTGCCGTGCGCGCGCGACGAGGATTAACAACTGCTGACGCAGGTCTAAGCGGGCCCACCGGTCCCATCTACTTCAATGACCACCTCGCGCCGCACAACAAACAATTATACAAACAAACACAAGGCGTGTGCTTGCCAAACAGAAAGAATACAAATAGGTGTGGTTGTCTGACTGTAAGATTTTATTGCGTAAAAATGATACGTCTAAAGTTCAACTTATATCATGCTATGCGGATCTAAGTAAAATTAAATGACTGTGTGTCGTTATCTACTTTAATGTCTTGAAAGGAATTTTTTTTGTTACAAATACTTATATATTAAGACAACATTACCTATTAAGAAGTGTTGTAAAATATATTTCACACGAAACTTTAAATACTGTTAATGCTGTCTTCTATTATTTGTGAATGTTAGTGGAACCCATAATATTTCATTCTGTGATATCACTTTGCCGTATATTCTATACAGTGGTTTATAAAAATAACTTGTCTATTTACTACCAAAACGTGAGGGGATTACGCACAAAATCACACGATTTTCTGAATAATGTTCTGTGTAACAATTATGATGTGGTATGTGTCACTGAATCATGGCTTAATAGTAATTTTTATGACAGTGAATACTTCGACAGTCGATACGAGGTTTACCGATGTGATCGCAACGTTACGGTTAGCGGTCGCGGGATGGGTGGCGGCGTACTGATCGCAGTGCGGCGCAGCCTATGCCCGTCGCAGCTCCATCACGAGTGCTCGCCGATGCAGGCAGAAGAGGTTTGGTTATCTATCCCATTAATTGAAACATTGTCGCGTGCGGGCTGCGTGACGTCATCGCACGAGTCTAATACTCGATCGCCGGCCCAGCGCCGCTTACATATTATTGCAACTTATATACCCCACGATAGTAACCACGAATCACAATTGACATCGTTCTACAACAGAGTAAGCGATTTTATAATCTTAAATCCCGACGATACTTATCTAATACTGGGCGACTTTAACGTCACTTACGCTGACTGGTATTTTAATTCTTATAGTGATTGCATGGAAATACGTACAAACATTAATAGTCTCGCATGTCTTACTACCGATTTTATGAATATATCGTCACTATTACAATACAACAATCAATTTAATATTAATAATAGATTTTTAGATTTAATTTTTAGTAATACAACATGCAATGTTATGCGACCTGAATTTCCGTTAGTACCCGAAGACGTGCACCACAAATCCCTAGAAATTAGTTTGAATTTAAAATCCCCCGCTCCATTACCCTCCGCCAAAATTAAGAAAAAAAACTTTCATAATGCTGACTTTGGCTTGATAAAAACTGGACTTAACACTGTTATCTGGGAGGAAGTTTTTAATACCATGACGGATATTGATTCAATGACGAGTTATTTTTATAAAATTTTAAACAATTTGATAGACACATACGTACCTACTCAAAATCTTTGTAGCGCAAATAAACGCCCGCCGTGGTTTACTTCTTGTCTCATAAAACCAGAAAAGGAAAAGCTTAAATATCATAAGAAATGGAAACTTTATAACAACTTACGAGACTACCAGACCTTCTCTTGTCTTCGGAAGAGGTTTAGGAGGATGGAGGCAGAATGTTACAAAAAATTCATTGAATTTCTGAGGACAGTATCAAAGCCTGTCCAAAGTTATTTTGGTCTTTCGTAAAGTCAAAAAAAGCTTCAAGTTGCATTCCTGAAAAAATGATATATAAAGACAAAATTATTTCCACTGACCGTGAAATATGCAAGGCTTTTAATGATTATTTTCATTCAGTTTTCATCCCTTCTACCCGTCAAAGTTCTGATAATACTATTTCTTACTCAGGCAATTCACCCGTAGATATACATTCTGTTTACATCTACCACGATAATGTTATCAAAGAACTGAAACAAGTAAATATTCATAAAGGTGCAGGGCCCGACGGGATCCATCCTCTTCTAATATCCGAATGTGCCGAAGAACTTGCAACACCCATTACAATCATATTTCGTTTCTCTGCCCAAACTGGGATATTTCCCATTTTATTCAAAGAATCTTTAGTAACCCCCATTCCAAAAAATAAAAGACGTGAATGTATAGACAAATACAGACCTATATCGAAACTTTGTATCTTTGGCAAAACCCTAGAAAAGATAGTAACCGCTCAAATGTCGTACTCTTTCCGTAATCACATTTCCCAGGAACAACACGGTTTTTTTAAGTGCCGTAGCGTTGACACCAATATGTTAACTTTTAATGACTTTTTGTTGCATGCCATGGATGATAACCTACAGGTGGACGCCGTGTACACTGACTTTTCCAAAGCTTTCGATAAAATAAATCACGATCTGCTAATAAAGAAGCTTGCAAGGGCCAGTGCGCATGGCAGCCTTCTTAGATGGATCCAATCCTACATAAGTAATAGGAGTCAAGCAGACTTTGTAAAGGGTTATTCGTCACGATTTCTTCCAGTCCCTTCGGGTGTACCTCAAGGGTCTCATATTGGGCCTTTACTGTTTTCAGTCTATATAAATGACATTGGCAATGTCCTGAAACATAGTCACCATTTCTTGTATGCTGATGACACTAAGTTGTATCGAATCATCAGATCAATTACTGACTGCCACAAATTCCAAGAAGACTTACACCGATTACATGCATACTGTGAGTTTAACCATCTGTTTCTAAACAGCGATAAATGCTACATAATATCGTATACTCGCAAAAAAAATCCCGTTACTTTCGACTACCGCATAAATCAGAAGGCCTTGAATAGAGTAACCACAATCAGGGACTTAGGCATAATCATGGATTCGACCTTATCATTTATTCCACATATTGAGCACATATTAGCTTCGGCTTTTAAAAATCTAGGTTTTATACTACGAATAAGTAAACCTTTTAAACGTCACGAAACTCTAAAAATTTTATACTTCTCTTTTGTCAGATCTTTCCTTGATTTTTGCAGCACTATTTGGAGGCCTTGTTATGAAGTTCATATTAGGAGAATAGAGAGAGTTCAAAAATTGTTTATTAAATCCCTAAATTATCGCCAAAATATTTTAAATCAGTCATACACCGATTCACTAAAAAATACAATTTACTTTCTCTTTGCAATAGGCGTAAAATGTTTGAAAATCATTGATAACCTAATCGAATCCTCGTTGTTACTTAGCAGATTGTCATTTGTTTCCCGAGTCCGTCTGCCTGTACGCCCCTCACGTCCAAAACCACTTTTCGTAACTCCCCGATATCATAAAAATTATACACGAAACGTGTATCGTTCCACTAACACTTACAATAAAAATTCACAGATATTGATTTATTTATTACATCAATATCAAAGCTTAAATCTGCTCTCTTTCAAAGTTTGGCTTGTGAATAATCTATTTACCCTTCACTGAAAATGTTGCAGCACTCAATTCGCTAACTGAATCTGAACTAAATTTGTCAGTGTTATAATAACCATATTTTTAACATAGGTTTTTTTTTCTCTTTCTTTTTCTTAATTGCACACGAAATGTTAACTAGATACCTCATATTAGAACTTAGTGTATTAATTAAATAAATAAATTTATAATGTCCTTTAGTGCTAAAAGTAGCTCAATAAGTTTAAAATATTGTAAAAGTTTAGTTACAGGCACTATAGGTCTTTAGTTATATTATTATTTATCTATGTTACTATCTATTTACATTACTGTTTGTTGCCTTGAATAAATAAAAAAAAAATTACTACGCCAGGAGGGTACCAGTACCCCTGGAGAATCCCTCGCTGTGCATACACGACCAAGCTTCTCTACGCCAGAGCGGGAGTGCTTAGGCTGCCTCGCGTATTTAGTGGGAGGGAGGGGGCAAAAATCTGCTCAAAACAATAACTGTTCGGGGCAAACTGAGCCACAAAACCATGGCGAACCCTGCCATGCTATCCGTGAGCTTCTGCAATATCAGGGCCTTCACTTAAACCTTAACGCTGTCCACTCCCACCTCGAGACGCCGGCTGGCTGATACTTCGTATCTCTCCTACCAGGGGTACAAACTTGAACACTTCTTAGTGCCTCGGGATGGAGTTTGCGTATACGTCAGTGAGGACATCTGTCGCGACTCATCGGACGCATCGGCAGTCTTGAAGGTTCGAACCTGTCCATCTTTCGAATACACGTAGTACAGCGACGACTATCCGCGCGTCTACGGGTGCCTCCATAGGTCTCATAGCGGTAATGCCGAAACATGCTGACTCTTCCACCACGTTCAAATGGCTACATATTCGTTGCTACAGCAGATCCTCTCCGCAGAGATCGTGATCCTCGGCGATTTTAAAGCCCACCAAGCCAAATGGTTTGGATCACATTTATCCGATCATGCGAGGAGATCAGTTCATGATTTTACCTTGTCATATGGTCTGACATTACTGGTTACTTCGCCCACGCGAATTTCAGATGTGGAGAATCATGCACTTTCCCTGTTGGACTTTCTGCTGACCTCTCATCCGGACAGATATCAGGTCTCCATCAATGCCCCTCTTAGTGCCTCGGATTATTGTCTTGTCCGGAGTGTGGTGCCTCACTCACGTTGAAATTGCGATTGCATTCTGCAGGCTGCTGCCGTGTTTGGAACAATAGGTCAGCCGATTGGGATAAGATGCGGTCTTTCTTTGCATTCTAACCTTGGGGGCGCTTTTGCTTCTCGCTGGATGATCCAAACGTTGTTGCTGATTCTATCACTGATATGGTATTTCAGGTAATGAAACTTTTTATTCCTTCCTCTCTGGTGCCCATTGGAGGAAAATCTTAGCCATGGTTTAGTCGCTCCTGTAAAATAGCATCATGCTATATGCAGGAGTGCTATCGGGCCTGGGCTAACGCATCAACGTCCCGGGATGTAAACACCAGTGCCCTAAAAAAGAAGTATAATTCCGCCTCCAGGTCCTTCAAAAGAGTCAATACCAAGGCAAAGTCAGATCACGTAAGCAGAATTGGCGAGAAACTAGTTCGCTTTCCTTCCGGAACCCGTGCATTCTGGTCTCTCGCCAAGGCTATCCAAGCGAATTTCCGTAAGCCATCTCTTCCATCCCTGCATAGTGAGGACGACTCACCGGCCAATGCCGCAATTGGGAAAGCCGATAAGAAAGAAAGGCTCCTTCTTTGCGTCCAACTCGACTTATGATGACGGGGGAGCACAACGCCGATTATCCTGCGGTATAAGTGCTCCATACCGGATGTGCGGTTCACATAGCGCTAGGTTTGTTCTCCCAGGACATTCACAAGTCAAGTGGGCTTGGGGGATTCCCCTAATTGTGCTAAGGACCCGTACTCCAGAGTTGACACCAGTTCTAACGCGTCTTTTCCGGTTCTCCTACTCCCTACTTCGTCCACCTGATCCTATGGCCTATAGCCATCTCCTCCTTGTTCTCCAAAATAATGGAATCAATTATAAACTACCAGCTCATGCGGTACCTTGAGAATCACCAGCTGATTATTGACCGCCAATATGGTTTTCGTTGGAATGTATCAGCTGGTGAACTTCTCGTCTACCTGACTGATCGATGGGCGGAGGCAGTACAATCCAAGGGGAAGGCAGTACAATCCAAGGGGGAGGCATTGGCCGTTACTTTGGACATTGCGAAGGCCTTCGATCAAATTTGGCAGAAAGACCTTCTTTTGAAGCTCCATTTATATTGGCTTTCTGAGAAATTGTACAATTGAATCACCAGCTTTCTTTCAGATCGGAGCATCAAGGTAGTTGTAGACAGTGCATACTTCGATTACAAGCCTATTAATGCTGGCATTCCAAGAGGCTGTGTGCTACCACCAACGCTGTTTTTTCTGCATATCAATGATATGTTGCAAACCGGTAACATTCATTGCTATGCGGATGCGGATTCACTGGTGATGCTCTCTACATCGGTCGTGCCAATATTTCTCTGGAAAATGTCTCCGACTACCGGGACAAACTTGTGTCTGTGTCGTGTCTTTGCTGAACAAAGTCTTGGATTGAGGGCGAATAAATCTAGTCAAGTTTGACCCTCAGAAGACACAAGTTTACGATTTACCGCTAAAAGGAACCCCTTTGTCGTATCCACTCAGTTTCAAGGCACTCCCCTTGTTGCCTCAACCAGTATCGGAACCATTGGCGTCGACATATCGAGTGACGTGCAGTTTCGTTGTCACTTGGAAGAGAAGGCCAAGTTGGCCTCTAAAAAACTTGGCGTGCTCAGCAGAGTGGTCAGTATTTCATGCCGGCACACCGTCTGCAAATTTACAAGGCGCAGACTTTTCTTCACATGGAATACTGTTCCCATCTCTGGGATGGGGCTCCCCACTGCCAGCTTCCTCTACTTTACCATATCCAGCGCAGAGCGCGAGGCTTTATTCACTGGCGCTGCGAAGAGATGTTGCATCTCTTTCCATTTTCTTTCGCATCTACCACGGGTAGTGTTCTGAGAAATTGTTTGGTTTAATCCCAGCCGCCAAATTTCATGAACGCACTTTGCAGCAAACTTCCTGATACCATCTGATACATCTAGATGTTTGGCGGTCCATTACTGTACGTTTCATTAGGAGTTTTTTTGCGTACCATCTTTCTGTGGAATAATTTACCGCCGTAATTTTTTCTGAACCAATACGACCTAGCGACCTACAAAAAAAGAGCTTACTCCTTACTAAAAGGCCGGCAACGCACCGGAAATTCCTCTGGTGTTGCAATTGCTCATGGGCAGCTGTATTCACTTAAAATCGTTTGAACCGTATGCTCGTTTGTCCATAGTCCGTTAAAAAAACCTCCTATTTATTGAAGACATAAGGCTTAGCAGTGAACTTTATTCATAGCAGCGAACACAATAGATCGTATATGTCGCAGTGATGATACTGGTCTTTATTGACCTGCATGATTGCTCGCTCAAAAAAGCACTCGCACCCTGAATCGACAATTTTCGGATTTTTTCTTTACTTGCGCCAAATTTCATGATTTTGGGTTGTCGAGAAATACCTTATACGTTTCATGAGTGAGTTTGACTTAAGTCTTTGATATTAATTTCAACTTGGTACCGATATCCGTTTGTAAAAAAGTGTCTTGACAGGACGGCCGGACGGATAATATAGTGATCCTATAAGAGTTGCATTTTTACCTTTTGAGGTACGAAAAGGTGTCGTATTGTTTGAATTTTTTGTCAGATTTTAAAAATAATACCGAGTCTTTTGTCTGCTCTAGTAACAGATAGATCCAATTTTTAAGCCAGCCCGATCCGAATTGTTCAAAATTAACGTTCTTTACCCTGTGTCTTAAACTATATCTCTGAACTATACGTCTGAAAATAATTCCTATAAGGTCAAGAAGCCTGTGTTGATTTGCAAATCAGTTGAACAGAAGTCTAGTTGTCAATTGGTTCAGGAGCATATGAGCTTGAACCTATTATTTAAAGATCTTCAATCAGCAGAGCTACCTAAAGTTCTTAGATTTAATAAAAATAACGATGGGAAGGATATTTTTCCTAAATGTGTAAACAGCATTTCGTATCTTGCTAACTATACCTGAACTATAAATGTAGCTTCACGGAAACGGAGTTTTAGTACATTAAAACATTTAAAAATTTACCTACGTTTCTACTTTGTGTCAGAAGAGACTGTCATATCCTGAAATCTTTTCCATGGGAAATCTTATTGGCCAGAAGCTAAATTATTTTAAATTAATAAAAATTGCAAGCGCTTAAGCCAAAAAGCTGGCCATCTAGGCTTTTCATTAAATTTCTTGTTGGTAGTTCTTTTACCTTATTAAACACTAACTTCAGAACAACAGTTTAAACAAAAGTTGTCAAACAGGGTTACTAACTCTTATTATTAGAAATAATTTGTACAACTAATTACCGCAGCAAGGCAAGCATAGTGACGTTGCCGAGCGCAGCACAGTAGTGCGAATGGAATAGACGACGTTTCTTTAACGCGTACAAGCAGAACATCTGCTATGGCAGGAGTGGCAGACACAACTGTGCTTGCCCCGCATATACACCTGTAGTTATACTTACCAAGTCTAATACTATTTAAAATCATAAAAAAACAACTTCATAGTATAGGAACATTAAGGTTTTGTATTTAGAGCGGCGCCACTATGAGATCTCGCACCACCTAAAAATTTAGCTAGGGGCGCCACTGGGTCAGGGTAATGGAAAACTCATTACTATGTTTTATTTTAGTGAATTCATAGGAAAAACTAATAAAAATACATTGAAGAAATTTAAACTTATAATTACGTAAGTGAGGAAAATATTGCGGCCCAGTATTTACTTAATTCATAATGACTAATAAAATTATTAAATTTTCATCATCATCATCATTACAGCCCTTCACAACTCCACTGCTGAATATAGGCCAAGTAATGCCACAAAGCACGGTCCTGAGCCACCTGCATCCATTGAATTCCTGCATGTCTTACCGGGTCGTCACTCCATCTAGTGGGGGTTTGCCCTACACTACGCCTACCGGTACGAGGCTGTCACTCGAGAACCTTTTTTCCCTATCGGTTATTGGTTCTTTGAGCTATAAGGCCAGCCTATTGCCTTTCAGCTTACTAATCAGTTGGGTTATATTGGTTACTTTGGTTCTACTGCGGATATACTCATTTCTCAGTTTATCATGCAGAGAAACCCCGAGCATAGCCCTCTCCATAGCTCGTTGAGCGACCTTGAGCGTCCTAATACGGCCAGCAAAAATTCATTTGGCCGTAAAATTTCAAAGTAGAACTAATGAATTGACAAAGCAATATTTTGAAAAATCAAAACGTGGAGTAGTTATTATGTTAATTTCTCCATAATTGGTTCTTTAAAGAAATTAAAGGCTGCTGAAATAGAGTTTAACGTGATTAAAAATTACGTTACAGCCACAATTTTAATATAAAAATTAAACTGTCAAATCAGCCAGGCTCGATTTAAGCACCCAACATAGATTACTTACAAAGTAGATCAGAAACCGGAGGCTTTTAGGCCGTCTTCCTTCCTCCAACCAACTTAAATAAGAGCACTCTAAGTTAATGACAACCCTCGTAATTTTCGTTTACGGTGGCTCGTAGGTGGCGTTTAATTTTCTGTCAGTTTGGAAATTGCTTTAAGTGTTAAAATATTTTATTTTAATTATTTCTAATCATTCAGTTCTAATTATATAAAATAATAATTACGTAATTTGTTATTAATACTTTTCCTTCGATCTGTATTTATTTATCTCTGTCACTCGGGACACGTGGAAATAATATGATGAGCCAAAAATAACGAATATTAATATAAAATAATTACGAATAAATATATTGTTTTACACAATAATGTATACAATATATGGTTGCATATACGACATATTCCCACACATTAATAAAATTTTCAAAGATATTAAAATGTACTTCCTATACATAGATGCATGATTAAGTTCCGATGATTGAGATTTTTTCCTTACGGTTCAGGCAATGCTAGCCTTATACAGAAAAAAATGAAACAGGAGCATCTTCCTGACAACAACTTAAATTAATAGAAACTTGCAGCTGCCAGACCGAAACGTGACAAATATGGTATAATCCCCCCTATATGATAATCTATGGGGAAGGTCTTTGATCAGTAGTGATCTTTAGCAGCCTGTAATGAATGGATGGAATATGCTCCTTAACAAAGTACGTCAATATTCTATAAATATTCAAATATTCGACAATATTTTGATTCAATTAAACTCAGCCTTACAATAAGCTCCGATTGAATTACGTAAAATTATTGTACAAGTTCCAAACCGACCCTGATACTCACTTCATTGAGGTTTATAATATAATGAAACACAGAACCATTTTGCAATCAGCTATGGAACATTATCTCGCGACGCAACTTGTCACTAGTTTACAAAATCAACGTGCCGCCTACCAAAGACGACAGTTATTATTCTTCATAACACTAGCCACCATGAGGTCAAGATATATATATATATATATATATATATATATATATATATATATATATATATATATATATATATATATATATATATATATATATATATATATATATATATGCCAACATTATTAAAACATTAAGAAAATAATTTTGAGGTTTGACATACTATATTTTACACCTATACACATTGAGTTAGCATTGTAGACTCTTCTTAGCTCGCCTAAAACGCCTTTTGGTTATAAAATTTTGTCTGTACATAGCAGTTGAACGTATGTAGGTTCTTACTTCACTTTTTCACTTCTGCAATATTTTTACGCATTGATAAATCAGATTAACAGACTCGAAGTAGGTACTTGGAAATGTTGCAAATATGCCCAGAGCATTTTGTGAATTTTTACTTACGCTAGTGTTGATGAAGAATTTAAAGGAAATAATTATTGTATTAACTTTAAGGAGACAACCAGGTTACTCTGACTGATTCGGGAATACCCTGATAAAACATGTACACACAATACAACACCTGATCACACACAAATGTAATATTCCGAAGTACAATAACGTTTTAAATTCAGTACCGAAACTAAATATATTTCTTGATGTAACATAAAATTGCTCTCCATTTTATTCGATACGTGATATTACTTCCTTACCTAAGTAATTGCCGTTTTTTAATACTATCTAGTTTGAAGTTTAATATTTTGCATTCGACTAGGAATTTGTCATTAAATCTACGCCATATTAAAGCCACGGTACATTATATAATAATTTGACTTTAAAAACTCTGTAATACATACCATTATATATTACAGATAGTAATTTATAGATAGTATATTTTGAATATGCCACCATTTAAACTGTAGGAAAAAAACATATGAGCTATCATAAACTCATAAATATTTCAGGTGTATAAAAACTATAATTGGGTTAATTGTGGACGTGGAAGGTGGGGTAAATAACGGACATCCGCAGTCATCTCCATTTAAAAATTTTACTTTAGCGTTAAAATAATATAATACCACCAGGTATTATATTATTGTTATTCTGCCGTTCCTTTATGTATGGTCTCTTTGTTTTTTATTTTGTATAATAAACTGTACTATAAATAAATAAATATATACTTCATCCAACTTCTCTTCTGTATAGTATATAATTTCCTATTTTGAATGTTCTGTACTTAGGAAATAAAAACGGGAATGCCCCTTGGATGCCTGGCCCCGTCACCAATTTAGTTAATTTTAATTTGATATAAACGGGATTATAATTTCCCCAAAAATCGATAGGCAAAAGGTCATTCACACCTTTTCTGTAGTATATACTAGAAACAAGGCATGGTATATTTTTGATTGTTTAAGTTCCTAAAATTCAACCTCAGACACTCAACAACGAGGGCTATTTATCACCGGAGCCCAAAGTAGATAAATAGGAATTAAAGCTATAATGGAAGCGAATTTAATGAAACTACGTCAGAGCAAGTAGCCTTTAATATAAGTAATGACATTATATTCCGATTTTCGCTAATGAGTGTCATATATATATTTGGATGATCGATTATATGTATATCTAATACTTTTCAACGAGCAATTCTTGTATATATATATATATATATATATATATATATATATATATATATATATATGGTACCTGGATGACTGGTATATATATATATATATATATATATATATATATATATATATATACCAGTCATCCAGGTACCATATATATAATCAATCATCGAACAGCAAATCTGTTGGTAGCGCTCAGTGTTAACGCTTCCACCAGGTTTTAGCAGCTCATTGTAGATTACACCCTTCTCATCCCACCAAACACAGAGCATTGTCTTTTTCGATTTGGCCTTGCAGTGGATGTCGGTAGTTCGTCTGGATACGTGCATGATTTACACTCAGGATTCTTGAAATATATATATATATATATTTTTCATCACCTGTCACGATTCGATGGCGAAATTACTTTCTTTTATATCTTAAAAACAGCATTTAAAAAGCAGTTCTTCGATTTTCTTGCTGCCTTTCATTCAGTTCATGCGGAACCTATTTTTTCATTTTTTTGAATCTTTTTCATAGTTTTAAACGATTGGAGACGGCTTTCTGCGTTACAATCAATTGACCCGCGAGTTTTTGTAGAGTTTGAGTATCATCTTTATCGAGTAAGTCTTGCAATTCGTCGTCTGTGAACTTTTATGGTGGCTTCCCATGCTCTTGGTTTTTCATGTCAAAATCACAATTTTTGAACCATTCGAAACACGGTGTTTTACCAAAATTATGTTTACCGTAAGCTTAGACAAGTATTTGATACGATTCTGAGGCAGTTTTCTTTATATGATAAGATAAAACCAATGCTGTCTGCAAGTCGTAGTTCGCAAGCACAAAAATCGATATGTTAATAGTTATAGAAAAATATAGTATTTTATGGAACATGAATTGTTGTTTGTTGAAAAATTTCGACAGCTGTTAGAGGATGTTGTTGATGCTGCTGTTGATGGCTAGCACCATCTATAAAGACACTCCAATTTTACCTCTTCGGTTTCAGCCCTGTTTCTTCTGTTCGGCATGACGGCTGCAGAGCATAGTAGATATAGTACCTCACAATTATCGCAATTCTCAGGATCGAGTCGTAGCAAGATTGTTTATGAGGTAGAGCCACGCAGCTTAATTATGGTTGACTCCACCGAGACCTTACTATCATAAGTCTTTAACATATGGGACTTCAACCCACAATTCTACTATTGTAATGCTGATTCATAATAGAAACCTTTTTTAAGAATGGTTTTGTTTCATAGACCGTACTATCATATGTCTTTAATATATGGGACTTCAACCTACAAATCTACTACTGTAATGCTAATACATCGCAGAGACCTTCCTATAACCTTTTTATTACTTTTTTATCATAGACCTTCCTATTATATGTCTTTAATATATGGGACTTCAACCTACAACTTTAGTATTGTAATGCTTATGGATCATCAAGGACGCTTTATATAATAATGCTTTTGTATAATAGACCTTACTATCATAAGTCCCTAATATAGGACTAGTCATTGTGCAACAGTAACTAGTAACTATAAACAATCGGTCGCCCGACCACCTCATATATATGTACGACCTTGGGACTACGTCACCGGCAGCTCCTCCATACAAGCCATCTATACACGACCGCCCTCCATAACTTAAGAAAATTTTCTTTTATGCACGAACTCCCTCCATGACAGACAATTTTTCGTCAATTCTCCAATTAATTTGTAAATGATATTAACCTATATATTTATAATATTTTCGACTTGTATTTCTATTATTTATATTATTTTGAAAATTTTTACAAGTTCATTTATTTTGAAAGATCATATTTAGCCTTTTATTTACTATAATACGTAATGTCTGAAATGTATTTAACTTAACTTTATGCTTATTAATGTATTTTTCTTGTTTAATATATATCTTTTAAGATTATTTTTGATGCCCCTTATATAGAAATAAATTATTATGATTTATAATAATGGCCCGTCACAATATGTAGAAATAACTACGTTTGTGATGGCATGCAGCCTTGTGAAACACCATCGTTAATGGGCTTGTAATCGGAGATACACCGTTGTCTTTCGTGATTTCGGGACTATGCCCAGGGAATAGGAGTACCGAAAAAGATGCGTTAAATCCGGTGCCAACTCAGAAGCACACGTCTTTACCACAATAGTAGAGAGGCCCATTTGACGTCCAGTGAAAGGAATGCTCTGCACACCAATTGTTGGGTAAACAGAAATTCCTGTATGGAGCACTCACACCGTGGGTCAATTGGCGGTGTATTCCCCTCGTCATTAAAAGTCGAGTTAGACGCAAGGAGAGAGCCCAGCTGATCGGCTTTGTCCTTTGCGGCATGGACCAGTTAGTCGTCCTCCCTGTGCAGAGATAGGAGAGATAATTGACAGAAGTTGTCGCCAATTCTGCCGATGTGCTCTGACTTTGCTTTGACCATGACACTTTTGAAGGACCTGGAGACAGAATTACACTTCGTTTTAAAAGCGCTGGTATTTACATCCCAAGACGCGGATGCGTGAGCCCAGGCCTAGTAGCACTCTTGCTTATGACGAAATGCAATTTTGCATGAGAAACCATGGCTGGGTTCTGCCTCTAATATCTACCACAGATGATGGAATAAAAAGTTTCATTCCCTGTATCACCACATCAGCGACAGAATCAGCCACAACGCTGCGATAATCCGGCGAGATGTAAACCCGCCTCCAAGGCTAGGATACAAAAAATATCGCATCCCGTCCCAATCGGCTGACCTATAATGCCAAACATGGCGGCAACTTGCAGTATGCAACCGCGATAGGAGTGTGAGTGGCACCGTATGCCGGATATGGCAATGGTCCGTGGAGCCAAGAAGGGCAACGACGGAGACCTGATATCCGTCCGGATGAGAGAACAGGAGAAAGTCCAACAGGGAGGGTACATGATCTTCAACATCTAGGATCTGCGTAGGTGAGGTAACCAGTAATGTAGGATCATATGTCAAAACAAAGTCATAAACAGATCTACCCGCATGATCGGTTAAAAGAGAACGAAGCCATTCAGCGTGGTGGGCATCAAACATCACGATCTCTGCGGATGGGACTTGTTATATCACGGAATCTGCAGCCATCTGGATGTGATCTTAGAGTCGGTCTGTGTCGGCATTACCACTATGGGACCAAGCATATATATGTATATGCTAGTTCCCATAGCGGTAAGGTATATGTAGGCACCTGTAGACGCGGGGATGGTCGTCGCTGTCTACGCGCAGCCATAAGGTGGATAGATCCGTACTTTCAAGGCTGCCGAGGCGTCGAAAATAGATGTCCTCTCTGACATACACGCAAACTCCAGCTCGGAGTACAAAAGAGTGTTCTAATTTGTACCCCGGCTAAGAGAGGTATGAAGTATTAGTCTGAGAGAACACCTGTGTCTCGGTTAGAAAGAGCAAGTCTGGCTTCGCCGTTTCCTGGTGGCAGTGGATGGCGTTAAGGTTGGAATGAAGTCCCCTGATGTGCCATAAATTCACGGATAGAGTGGCAGGGGGTGCCTTTGACTTGTTGCTCCATTTGCTTCGAGCAGGTTTGGTCCCAAGCGAAATTTTGCCCCCCCCCCCCTCCTCCTCCCCAGAATACGTGACCTGCATAGCCTGAGCACCCACGCTCAGTGAATTGGAGTACCTTGGTCGTGGATGCTTAGCGAGGGACTCTCCAGGGGAGCTGGTACTCTCCTGGGGCAGTCTTCCATTTACTACTTCACGCTGGCATTCTGTGAGATCGCGGTACCACCTCGGTTTGAGCCGGCCCATACGTGCAACAGCAAAGGCTTCCACGTGCATAAGCAATTATTTCGTTAACCAAAGCTATATAAAATGCTATTAAAATACATGATTGATAATGATAATTAACTCAAACTCAAAGAATTGATCGCAAAAATGTTTCTAAATGTAGTTGTATTTAATTTTACGATTACAATATTATTTATAAAATATTTGAAGAAATCGCGCTGGATTTCTAGCTGCTTTGTCCAAATAAAAGATTTTTCCGAACGATTGGTAAAAATATAGCGATACACAATAAGTATTCTTGTAATCTATACAAAAGTAATATTGTTATTTTTTTGGCCCCTGTGGGGTATAGTCGTGATCGTGAGAACAATCAGGCGAACAACATTCGTCACTTCTGAATCGGACAGTTCAAGATATATAAATAAAAAATAAAAAATAATAAAATATCTTTATTACAGGCAACAGAAAGCCCATATAATATGTTAGTAAAATTGAAGTGAAATGAAATATAACTATTACGAATTTTAGTGTTAGTATGTAATCAATTTAATTTAAATAAATATAATAAACACAGATATAAATTAAGATTTTGAGATATCCGCTAAGAGGGCACCGGCGTTTTATACCTTGGCATGAAGCCGTATCCGGTGCTCAAGCAGCGGCGAGTCCCATCTATCTGCCATTATGTTAAGAATGCTATTGGAGCCGCCCCGCAAACGTTTTATACCTTGGCATGAAGCCGTATCCGGTGCTCAAGCAGCGGCGAGTCCCATCTATCTGCCATTATGTTAAGAATGCTATTGGAGCCGCCCCGCAAACGTTTTATACCTTGGCATGAAGCCGTATCCGGTGCTCAAGCAGCGGCGAGTCCCATCTATCTGCCATTATGTTAAGAATGCTATTGGAGCCGCCCCGCAAACGTTTTATACCTTGGCATGAAGCCGTATCCAGTGCTCAAGCAGCGGCGAGTCCCATCTATCTGCCATTATGTTAAGAATGCTATTGGAGCCGCCCCGCAAACGTTTTATACCTTGGCATGAAGCCGTATCCGGTGCTCAAGCAGCGGCGAGTCCCATCTATCTGCCATTATGTTAAGAATGCTATTGGAGCCGCCCCGCAAACGTTTTATATCAAGAAAACAGGCAAAAACTGGAGTGCTCCTACCAGTGTAGTATTTGACAGTTTGCTTGAGATACAAAATAGCGCTTTCGGTGGACAGACCTGGTTGAAAACCAAATTGCGCATCATTAAATTTTAAATAACCACTTAAGTGTTGATCAAGCAAACTGTCCAGCACCTTTGCCACCACAGTAGCCAGTGAGATTGGTCTGTAATTTGTCAATTCCGATGGATCCCCCGACTTGTTCTTAATAACAGGCACAACAATGGTACGCATAAGGTCATCAGGCAGATAAGAGTGGCTGAAACAGAGGTTATATAACAAAGATATATATATATATATATATATATATATATATATATATATATATATATATATATAGAATGTTACGATGGATGTGTGGTGTGACAAGGATGGATAAGATAAGGAATGAGTATATAAGAGGAAGCCTGAAAGTAGCGCCAGTGGTAGAAAAGGTGAGAGGAAGCAGATTGGCATGGTTTGGGCATGTGATGCGGAGGGATGAAAGTCATGTCACAATACGAGTGTTGAATATGAATGTGGAGGGACACACGGGCAGAGGAAGGTCGAATAAAAGATGGGTCGATTGTGTGAAGAGTGATATGAGAATGAAAGGAGTAAGTATGGAAATGACGGCTGATAGAGAGGAATGGAACAAGAAGGTTTACTGCGCCGACCCCAGATAATGGGAAATGGTTTAGAGAATGATGAATGATGATATACATTCCCATAACATGATAACCACTGGAGGCGAATACATTGAGACAGACTAAATAGACAAGGTGGGTCACTTTTGTCCCTTGGTAGATGGATTCCTGCGCACTGCAGATGCTCTATGCTGAGATAGTCGTGACCAGGTGATTTACCCCGTACCATGCTCTTAATTACGCGGTCCACATCCTTCGCCGAGAATCTAACTTTAATTTGCTCAGCACGACGCCCATCATCACACATCGCAGCTGCAGACCCAAGAGGCGAGCTCACCCTGAAGGTCTTGGAAGGCCTTAGCTATCTCACTGTGCTCTTGAAAGCCAGCGACGCTCACCGGAAGGCTCAATGTTGAGTTTAATTTATTTGTAGCCTTCCAAAAGCGCTTAAAATCGTTACTAACCAACTACTATATATCTATTCTTTTTAATTTTTTTTGTAATTTATATATTGGGTTAGCTTAGAATACATTATTTGACTTACAATAAAAACGAGGTCGAAACATGCTGCAACGTTTCTAATTATTTTCAATCTTTATTGTTTATTTTTTAATAAGTTCTACCAAACTCAGAGCCCGAGGAAACACCCAAAAAGTCTTTTTAGCCGAGTAAATAAAATGGAGGAGGTTGGATTACAATTCCACTGAATGTTCCTTTTTAAGGGTTCCGTAGCTACACAACAAGGAACCCTTCCCATGTCCGTGCGTCCTACCGTCCGTCCGCGGTTTTACTCAAAGGTACAAATATGTAATTTGGCACAGTTAAAATAATCATGCTTACAAAACTGTGAAATAAAATCTTAAAAAAAAAAAATTATGTACCTCCTTCCTGTACCTTTGTGTACAGATAAATGGAGGATGATATTTTTTTTACCAGTCTATTTAAACGTATGAGATATCGTTGGATATGTCTCAAAAAGAAACACTGGCGGTGTGGAACAATATTTTTTCGATTCAGGGGCCCGTTAGCGAAATACTTAGCTTTAAAGTGGTATTTTCATTAGAGTCATGTATTATCCTCTCTACTAACTAAACCGATATTTTTGGAAATGTCAAAGTAAGCACAAAAGTAGTATATATAATGAAGTTAAAAGTAAAACTATCATAGATAAGTGGGCTCTACAAGTTAATGAGAAATAATCGATCAACTTATAAATGCGCTTGGATTAGAAAAAATTTCGTGACAATTCCATAGAAAACGACTTAAAACTAGCTGCATTATAACTTTGTAAAGGTATTGTAAACTAAGAAAGTAACATTTTTTTATTAAGGAAACAACTTGTGCATTACTAAGCTGTACCCTGGCAGGGCATTTGTATGAATGGGAGGACGACGTTGAGCTGGCGCTTTACGCGGATGACAGCGCCTACTTCACGTCGTCCAGAAGAGCCCATATCGCCACTGCCAGGATGCAACGTCTGCTGGACCTGCTGCCACCATGGTTGGATGAGTGGAGGATGGCCGCCAATGTTAGCAAGACGACCGCTCTGCTCACTCGCCGCTATAGAAACCTACCACCACCGCTAACCCGCAGAGGCCAGGAGATAGCATATGAGAAGGCCGTGACCTACCTTGGATGTCGGATTGACAGGATGTTGCGCATGACTGCGCACGTCGGCTTTGTCGTCCGCAAAGCTCGATGTGCGCGGGCGATGCTCCGTCCTGTCCTGGCATCCATGTTACCGACAAAGTCGAAGTTAGTTGCTAACATACGCTGCTCCGGCCTGGTATGCGCTCCTGAGCGATCAACAGAAGCGGCGACTACAGGCCCAGTAGAACTTGTCATTATGAACCGTAGTCGGTGCGCGTTACTACGTCCAGAATGACGTCATAGCGGCCAACCTAAAGATTGAGAGCCTGCAAGAATTCGTGGTCCGGCTGGCGCGCGGTATGTTCGACCGCGCCGACAACGGGACACATGAACACCTCAACGGCTTCGCGCCGTTGCACTCACGGCCCCCGGACGGGCGACCCTATCCAAGAGAACTCCTCCCTATATAGATTAGGGAGTTGAGTAAATCCCACAATGCCGCAGAAAGGCCAACTTAGACATAATATTTGTGTAAAACACAAACATCGAGATAACCTCCTTTTCTTGACAAATTACGTAATTTACATTATAACGCCTTTTGCCACCAAAGGCACCCAGGATCGGCACATTGTAGTGTGCCGTGAGGAACGTCCGGGTAAAGGGGATATACCCCGAGGCCCGATACCTGCTAGGCAGATAGCCCATGCAGAAGACAACAGCGTACTAAGCTGTATCTATACCTATTCCTTTGCGGGGTAGGCAGAGAGGATCGATCCCGACATACCACTCTAGCTTATTTTTAGGTGGTAGTTTTTGTAGGTCTCATTCACAATATTCATACGTTGATACGGTCTCATATAGTTTCATTCGTCATACTCCTTTACGCGGTGACCCTCAGGATAATTTTGGCAGTAATTATTTACAGGAACAATCGTTACGGTCATATATATTTTATGGTTGCACTGTCGGGAACTAATAGATGGATAGGAAACTAGGGCCATTTTTGTATAGTTTTCATATTTTAAGTCGTTACAAACCGCAAACCGCAAACTCCCTAAATATGCTCATTATTAAGAAAGTTCCTTCTAAGTTCAATTATTGTGACGGGCAACTACGGAACCCTATCTCTCCATTGTACGTGGCCCGACATACAATAATCAACAAAATAGACAGTTTTGAACTTATTTTGATGATTATTTTTTATGAATCAGCAAAAACTTCAGAGAATTGGACCCATATAAATATGAAAAAAATTAAGAACCCTGAGGTTGGTAGCGTAGGGCATATATTTATGATGTAGCTCTTTTAACAACATTGAGGTAAATCATACACACAGGTCGATATTCCACTCAAAAGGATAAAACAATTAGCTTTTAATGAATGTTACAGCCGATTTAGAAGAACAAAGTCTGGTTTTTAATTATTCTTTACGTAAAGAAGTATTGAAGACCCGACTATACCAGCACGCTCTGTAGTCTAAACTGCTTGATATGTTTTGACATATGGAGTGCCGTTTGATTTGTCTTAATTTTTTTTCATAAAACAGGTAGGTTTTATATGAGAGACTCTTTTTATAGAATAGGTGTGACAAACGAGCAAACAGTCCACCTGACGGTAAGTGGATGCTGTGGCCTATAGACATTTACATTTATCTTTGATTAAGAATCAATATGCAGATTACCCAAATGTATGTTGATTCCTGAGGACTACAATGGAAAGCTTTGTTTCTCTCTAGTAAAAAGTAGAGTCTCCGGTTCTCTACACTCAACATACGAGACACTGTAAGAGCGTGGAAGGTAATTTTTTATGCAGTCAGATTTTTGTTGCTACTGTTTTAACCACTGCACTTGTTAGTTATTTGAAGTCGATTCTTTTTGTATTAAAAGTTAATTTTATTACTGCTCATGGCTTAAAACCTATCAGAGGAAATTAAGTTAGTAAGTGGTTATTAATTAGTATGAAAGTTTGTTAGTCGGATTTTATACGACGTAGGGACGTATAAGAAGTTTAGATATTTGAGTTTTCATTTATTTAATGAATGCCATTCAATTTGATTAACATTCTCTCTTTTAGTGGGAGGAGCTTTAGAGGATTACTGTAAGTGACTGAATGCATAAGTACAATATCATGTTATCTGGTCGCACCAACTCGTTGCCCACTAACTGGATTATTACCGTCGACTGGCGTCGCTTGATTTCATTCGTGAGAATCCTCACAATATCGCTACAATCATCATATTTGTTGAAATGTCAACAATCGTCTTTCGCAATTATGTATGAAAATAAAAATTTGTATTGCTAAGATATTTTGATTAATTTTAGATGAAAATAAATCCCTGCATATGTAAATATATTTTTAATAACTAATATTTTCCTGTACTAAAGGGGTGACAAATAAGCACACGGTCCACCTGATGGTAAGTGGACATTTACATTGATCCTCAATTAAGAATCAAAATACGGATGCGTTTTCACCCCTGAGGACTAAGATGGATTGCCCGTATCCACTAAAAAGAGTCTCCGGTTCAACATACGAAACACAGCAGCATTAAGCTGCTATTTACGCTGATATTCTGTGAGAGCGTGGTCCTACCCCGATCGAGTGGACCCATTCGTGCTACAACAACAATAAAGCTGCAGTGTGACTCTACCACAATAGAATAAAAAGTATAAAAAGGTATTAAAGAATAAATGACAGGTAATGATAATTAACTCTGAGAATGAATTGAGCGCAACCATGTTTCTAAATGTGGTTACATTTAATTTTACGAGTACCATAATATTATGAAATGATTGAATAAGTGCCGCTGAATTTTTTGCTGCTTCATACAAATAAAAAAAATTCCGAACAATTGGTAAAAGTATAAAGATCTTCCAATATTCTTGTAATATATATATATATATATATATATATATATATATATATATATATATATATATATATATATATATATATATATATATATATATATATATATATATATATATATATATATATATATATATATATAATATTTTTCCATATTTTTGGGTTATAATAAAAATGAGGTCGAAATATGCTGCATCGTTTTGATTTTGGTTATGTTTTGATAAGTTTTACAAAACTCAAATTTTATACTGATGAAACTGCGAAATAAAGGCTCAATTTTTTATGTTAGTTGATTTTTTTACCCATCTGTTTCATAGTGTGCGGTATCGTTGGGTAGATTCAGAAACATTGAGGGTGTGGAACAACATCTTTTCGACTCAGAGGTCCGTTTGCAAAATATTTAGCTTTAAAGTGGTATTTTTTATTGTACCAACTATTCCCGCTATTTTTTTTAATGTGAAAAGTATGCATAATAGTAATATATATATAATGAAGTCAAAAGTAAAACTATCACAGCTAAGTAGGCTCAACAAGTTAACGTGTAATAGTCGATCAACTTATAAATGCGCTTGGATTAGTAAAACTTTCGTGACAATTCCATAAAAAATGAATCCTAAATCTAGCTGCATTATGACTTTGTAATGTTATTTTAAACTAAGAAAGAAACATTTTTATATTGTCTTGAAAGTCTGGTGTTGGAACCATAACAGGCGTCTCACCGACAAGGAAATGGTCAGGCGTTAATGGTTGGATGTAGTCCGTGTCCGTGTCTCTTAATATGTTAAGCAATCGTGAGTTGAGGCAAGCTTCAATTTATCATAACAAGGTGCTCATCTCTTCGTACGTTACGTAAGAGGTCATTATCCGTTTCAAATGGTTTTTCATCGATTTGATTCCGGCTTCTCACAATCCACCCATTTGTGGGGTATGGGCGGATATGAAATGCCATTCAGTTCCATCCATTACTAGCATATCAGCAATTGGACCCTCGAATTTAAGTTTGGCTTCAGCCCATTCTGCAGCTAGTATCCTTTTCGCCCCAACAAAATTACGTGCTTGGTCATTCCAGACGTGAGCGCATCTTCCACGTCTTGCTACGAACCTTCTGAAGACTCCGATGAAGGCATCTAAGGTAAGATCTCCCACTAATTCTATGTGAATCGCCTTCTTCGGCATACAGACAAAGAGAGCAACGCATGCTTTGTTTGTCCTTGCCCCTCTTCCTCTAAACATCAAGATCCGAAACGGGCCAGCAAAATGCCGATATTTAAGAAGATCCCAATAAGAAAAGAGTGAAGGGGTCCCAACGAAGATTCAGCGTGAATGTGTGGATGGGCATTATCTATAATCATTTGATTGGACCTTACTTTCTCCCGGATAATCTAAATGCGGAAAGCTACGAAAATTTCCTGAGAGCTGACTTGAGTGATTTGCTAGATAATCTGCTACTCAATCTGATCAGAGACATGTGGATCCTACACGACGGTTGCCCTGCCCATTTCAGGAGAAGTGTCAGTCCCTGAGGACTGGCTGGACACAAATTATCTAAACAAATGGATAGGACGAGGTGGGCCGTTTCCATGGCCAGCAAGAAGTCCAGACCTAACCCCCATGGATTTTCATGTGTGGGGTGCATGAAAAGTCTTGTGTACAGCAAGCCGAATCAAGTTTCGTTTGTGGAAGACTTAAGAGAAAGGATTGTGGATGCAGCAAATAAAATTAGGACCACGTTGACCACTGGAGTAGTGAAGACTGGTCTCCGTAGAAGGATGCGACAATGTATCAGAAATAGAGGCGGCCATGTTGAACATGAACTGTAGAATAAGAAAAAGTTTTGTGAAAACCTTTAATAAATGACATTTCATGCTTAACTATTGTTTTATTTTACTTTTTTCGGCTATGTATAAATTTTCTTCTTCACTGTCGCTTATGAAACTAAAGTTTTTTCAATGCATTTGAATAAAACCTTAGATTATTATACCTCGTTAGATAGCTGATGATACGTAGATATTTAAAAAAACATCTGCCGAACAATTGCCACAATACTTTTTTAGATATCCCTTCGAGAAAAATAAACTTTCTAATATATTTTTTTATTTCTTTATTTTCACTTGTCTACTACGGTCTATTCAATTAACTTATGCACTATTTTAATGATTGAAGTCCGAAAGCATCTAATTACACAAGTAAAAATGCAATAATAATAATAAGATACACAAAATAAACAAAAATAAATGTAGTAGCCTAAAAATCGGCAATTTTCAATAAAAAAATTAAAAGTCGAATATCTCGAAAAGGGTTAAGTTTAGGGTAGGGTGTTTCATAGTGAAATAAGTCAGAAATGATGGGTACTCCACGCCCTTAACGGATCTAGCACGATTTTACCTGCAACCCTGTATATATATATATGTATATATGTATATATATATATATATATATATATATATATATATATATATATATATATATATATATATATATATATATACATACAAGACTTGCTCGTTTAATAGTATAGGATTAAGCTACCACCGGCTTATGCACAAATGGGGCATCAATCTACAAATTTATCGTCCCTATAAAATAATATACAACTTGATGAAGTTCCAAAGAGAAACTTCACTATGGACTTTTATGATCTTTGAAGTATTTCTATTCTTTTTTCAAAAGAATATCTATAATATCAAATATACGAGATTATAAGATTGTAGTGGAATTTTTTATGTTAATGTAGTAATAAATGCATTGTTTTAATTCAAGCAAACCTTGATTAAATTTTATTAGCTGTATTTAAAAAATAACTTGTAACATTACCATTAACAACCACTGTTTAAAATTAATACAAGTTTCTTTTATTGTTCTCTATAGTAACTCTACGTCAGAGCTTGTCGTGAGCAATAAACATTTAACCTACTTTTAACTTCCTCTCAGCAGAAGTTACAGTAGAGCACTACAAAAGTATGTACGCCTTTGTTCATTTTACACAAAGCACAAACTTGTTGAATGATTATTATTTACATTTTTAACGTTTATTGTTAAATAACTGCCTCGTTTGTCTAGTGGTCGTAAGCGCAACTGCAGATCAAGTGGTCCTAAGTTCGAATCCCGCATCAGGCTAAATCAGATCTTAGGTTTTGCTGTCAAGAGTATCTCAGTAGCAGGAGTCAGAAAGTTGGCGGATTTTCACCACCGTGCTTCGAAAAACAAGTAAATCAATCGGTCTTATGCCTAATATATCTACGGTTGTGTTGAATTTCCGGTCCATCGGATTATAATAGTACGGAAATAGAGTGCACCTATGTTTGCGCATATAATCCTGTCCTGCGCAGATGGCTAGTCTCCGTTGAGACAACGCCGTGATTGAAATTAGGTCCGTAGGACATTATTATTGTTACCTACACAAAACTTCATTTTTTGCAAAATATTTGTAAGGATTCAACATTTCTTGCTCCACAACAAAATATTTAGGACAAAATCGTTTCAGTACAAAGTTTTTAATCCTCCATCTACTGGGAATAATTTTAAATTTCTAAGCATGCAATTTTTCGATTAAATTTTTCGCTACCGAGCAATTTTAACAGTTAAAATTGCTTATTCTACCTTGCTATCAGTTGCAAGCTCAAAAAATATGCATTTAAAATCAGGAACATACGAAACACCGTCCTCTCATGACGATAATCAATTCTAGCGAGCAACGAGCAAGACAACTACCGGACACTTAACACGGTAAAGCACTTAAAACTGTTTAAAATAAGCTTTGAAAGTATAATCACGTACAATATAAATTCTAGTAGGTATATTGCGAGGAAGTTTTTTAAGAATATATTAAATAAAAAAATATACTTTATGAAACAATATATTCTAAAACACTTTAAATATGATTGTGTGTTATTTTAATACTAAAATCTTTTCATTCATACTGGTAAAAATGCAGAACACTTTAAAACTCTATTCAAACTCTCATGTCGTATTGTGAATAATGGCTCTTTAATTTTCATCTCTGTCCACCAGTACTACTAAGCGTTGTAGACGTTAGCAATCGATAAATTAACCGCACCACTGTGATAGCCACCTAAACCTCTCCAACTCCAATCGCACTAATTTTGAAAGCCGTATCATAAAGATGGCTAAAGTGCAATAAAAGTAATTTCTTTTTGCGTCTTAATCATAGTGAGTGTGAAGTAGGTAAATAAAAATATGGCAAATAACTTAAGTTTAACCTCTCAAACGGCAAGCGTCCAAATTTGACCACATCGATATTCCGTCAAAATTCAAGAGGTCAAATATGACCGCACACATCCACAGCAATTTAACCCATCAACACTTATGTTTAGACTACTACTTTTCTATGAAGAAGTTATTCATTATAGAATCAATATGAAATTTTATATTCTGTAGTGGAATAAAAAGTCAGTTAATGGATATTTACTTTTAATCTACGTTCATTTCGTACGCCATTCTAGTGTGGATGTTATTGTGTTGATTTTTGGATTTTTCTAGTGTTTTATTAATTTTTTAGTAGTGTTTTATTATAAAATTGTAATGAAAGTTTTTGTGTGAATATAATTTATTTTTTACCTAAATAAATTCAATTAATGTATACAGAAATAATTGTTATTTTCACGCTGCCGACATCCACTTGCTATGTATCCGTTTTCGTTATCAAAATACAATAGTCTTTTTGTAATGAAGTAAAACCTAACTTTCGTTTCATCCACAGGATAGGGAATTTTGTATAGATTTTATAATGCCAAACTTCTTGATAGAAAAATAGTCTCTAAATATAAGTTTTAATGATTTAAAGTGCTGTGTGGTGGTGCGGTCGCATGCGAACGCTCGGGATATGCTGGACGCATGCGACTGCATGCTTGGGATTAAGGGCGCGTTTACAAAATTGATAGGTATAGAATCGCACTACTACATTGACAAAAGTCGCACACACAAGTGTACGCACGGTTGGCTGTGGGAATCGTAGTCAAATGAAATTATTTTGATAATTTGAAAGATTGAATTTGTTTTTCATTTCTTATACCTCAGAATTATACTTAGATACGAAATACGAATACCTGCTCCAGAGACTGCTTGACACTGGAAGCCCTCTACTGGTAGTGAGATGTTAGCTCTGGACTTTGAACTGGTTTTGTCAGTTATAATAAGACCTTACCTACTTGCGGACTTGATGGAGTGACCTGAAGGTGTAATTCGGTGAATACAACAGGAACTCCTAGACTAGTAGAACTAGGTGTGCCGAGTTTGGGTTCGTTTTGTTGGTTATGATGACACCTTACCACCGGACTTGATGTAGTGACCTGAAGGTGTAATTAGGTGATTACAAGTGGAAATTCTAAACTAGTAGAACTAGGTGTGCCGAGTTTGGGTTCGTTTTTTAGTTACAATGAGACCTTACCACCGGTCTTGATGGAGTGACCTGAAGGTGTAATTCAGTGATTACAACTGGAACTCCTAGACTAGTAAAACTATGTGTGACGAGTTTGGGTTCATTTTGTTAGTTATGACGCAACCTTACCACCGGACTTGATGGAGTGACCTGAAGGTGTAATTCAGTGATTAAACTGGAACTCCTAGACTAGTGGAACTAGGTGTGCCGAGTTTGGGTTCGTTTTGTTAGTTACGATGAGACCTTAACTACCGGGCTTGATTGAGTGACCTGAATGTGTAATCAGGTAGTTATAACTGGAACTCCTAGAAGGTGATTACAAATGGAACTCTTAGACTAGTAGAACTAGGTGTGACGAGTTTGGGTTCGTTTTGTTAGTTACGATAAGACCTTACCACCGGACTTGATGAAGTCACCTTCAGGTCACTCAACAAGTCCGGTGGTAAGGTCTCATCATAACTAACGAAATAAGCCCAAACTTGGCACACCTAGTTCCGCTCGTCCAGGAGTTGCAGTAGTAGTTACCTTCAAGGTCACTCTATCAAGTCCAGAGGTAAGTTTATATATCCTACTTATTTATAGCTAAATAAAAAACTGTGAGTATAAAAATAATAATTTTATCACTTGTCAAGTACTTATGTTTCCAATTTGTTTTTTTTTTCTAATATTTTGTGTATGTCCAGCGATCTTTTCAGAATGAGCCGCTGCAAACAGGCGATACAGTGTCCACTCACGACTGTGGTTTCATCGAAATCTTTGTACAATAAATCAAAGCAGGCACCAACAATAAAATAGCCCTTATTGCAATAGATTACGATTCATCCGTATTAGCAAAATATGTGAAAAAATGTGCATCAGTTTTTATTTTTTCTACGACTATTTGTGACATTTTGATAAAAAATAAACACAGGGTTTTTTAATTCCCCCCCGAACGGGTTCCCGCCTTGTCGTGGCGGGGGGGCTTAGTATCCGTGGCTTGGTCTCCCACGGTGAACAAAGAGGAACCCACGTGGCTGGCTCGAGGTGAAGGGCCGGCCTGAGGTGACCACTCCGAGTGGGCTTGGGGAGCCCACTTCGGATGTGAGCTGGTGGACTGCAGCGAGTGGGGACTCCGCACCCTCTACCGCTGCAGCCGAGGTGGAGTCGCGGAAGAAGAGGAGTGTTGGTATGGCGATGCGCTACTCGCCCTATCCTCCGCGACTCAAACGGGGCCGCACCGTTGATGCGGTGGTGATGGGGCTGCGGGGGGAGAGGATTGTCGGTATTGCGAGGCGCAGCTCTCCCTATCCTCCGCAGCCGAATCTTGGTTGGCGGCGGAGCCATAGACCAGATCAGCCGCTGGGGTCGGGAAGGCTAGTACTTCTAAGTGCTCATTTTTCCTGGCCCCATGGCCTTCGCGCATCGGAAGCGGGGGCGTCTGTTGCGCAGATGTAATTTGAGGCCGTGGAGAAGAGGAGAACGGGGAGGAATATTCCTCTCCCGAGGAGGTGCTGGCATGGGGCGGCAGTCGCTGGTAGTGCCGCGGAAGTGTGCGAAAGCGTTCCCGTAGCCCTGCCAATATGCGACAAAGGTGGAACACCATGGGGTTTTAGTCGGTGCGAGTCCGACATAACCCGTCCTTGCCCCCGCAAGGCGGGTATACGTAGGCATTTCCCCATGTTAAAAAAAAGGGTTTTTTAATTGAATATGTATGTCATTTTATAGTATTTTTAATTTTTTTAAAAATGTTGATAATAGATCAAAACATAATAATAATAATAATATTCCACAACTATCACACAACGCCATCTAGTCCCAAGCTAAGCAGAGCTTGTGTTATGGGTACTAGACAACTGATAAACATACTTATATATCTCTAAATACATAAATATTATAGATAAATTACACCCAGACACAGAACAAATGATCGTGCTCATCACACAAACATTTCTCCTGGGTGGGAATCGAACCCACGACCTCCGGCTTAGCAGTCAGGGTCACTGACCACTAGACCAACAGGCCTGTCAACATGTACCAAAACTCAAGCCGGTATCGTTAATTTTGTAGAAAATGGCAACGAAAGTTCGTTTTTACAATATAAAAAACTACTATTTTCAACAAGAGTTACATACGTTTGCAGATGAAGAACGAATCTACACATGATAGATTTTACTGATATTTGATTTGGTTTAGTTTTGTCACAAAATCTACCGAAAAACACCCTAATTTTGGTTGATTTGCAAACGCGTCCTTAAAGGGTTAATTTGTTTTCATTTTTTAGTATATTATTATTTTTACTAGAGATTTCTTTATTTGAATAATGTGTACTTGTAAATATTTACTAGAATCACCAATGGTAAAAAATCGACTACTTTTGTTGAAATAACGTTATTTTGTAGACGGAAGGAAAGACCACACCACAGCTAACATGACCATAGTCATGTTAGCTGTGAGAGTGATCGAAATACTTTCATTTAATTTAAATCGCTTTCTATGTAAAAAAATCACAGTAAATAATACACAGTAGTACGTAATACGCAGTACACATAGTATATAATACACTACATACACTTAAGATTTTCTTCTGTGTGCAAATCTCATGGCATATTATCTTTTTAATTACATAAGTTTAATGTCGCTCCTTACACCAAAAACTTAAAAAAAAGTATTTAGATTTTTTATTTACTTAGAATCAATATTCGTGTTATAATATGTACTTTTATCATAACAGGCGTTTAGCTAAATGACTAGCAGTTGAGTCTCGATATAAATTAAGTAAAAACAAATGACTGTCTCCGTGTTAGCGTGAACGTTATAGAAGCACCTACACTAGAATGTTGTCTACGTAATATCAATCGGAATGGTAGTTTTCATAAAGGTATAAAAATATAAAATATTTTAAAGCTTGGGTAAAATAAATTAATTTAAAAATGAAGGTATTTTATTACAAAGGAATTTCGTTAATATTTCGTTCTATATTAAAACCAAAAAAATACAACTAAAAAAAACAATGCGGTTGCCAATCTATCTAAGGCAATCCATCTGGGAGGCCTATATTTAGCAGTGGAATTTAAGAAGCTGTAACAGTAACGGTAGTTCGAGTCAAAATATAAAATTAAAGATATTAAAAAAGCTGAATATTGGCATGAACGTAGTACTAAAATTTCAACTAAATGAGTTTAATATTTATTGTTATTGTAAAAAAGATATAAATAATAACTAACAAATGTATTTTGAAATTAAGTCCTATTTTCAGAAAGATAAAAAGCTTCAATACCCCTATGAAAGAGAGTGACTTAGACTAAATGTGTTTAAGGCACTGGCTTACAAATGATGAAGTTCGTTTGCTAATTTTCATAATTACAACTTAAATATTACGGGCTTATTTAATAACTGAGTTGTGTCAAAATAAAGTTCTTTTATGTTTTACATGCATTAAAAGCGTAATTTCAAATTAGTTATTTATTTTTTATTGTTTTAAGAATTTTAAGTTTTATGCAAGTTACTTTACAAAATAATACTTGCTTTTATAGTTAATATACATAATCATAGATGATGATGATTATTCGAATAATTCGTTTTTCTAGCTGATTTAGACAACCATCGAATTTTATGGGAAGTTTTTTTAAAACGTTACCCTAGGATTTTCTCCTGTAGCGTGGGGGCAGTTTACAAACATAAATTGCACAAGAACAAACATCCAGACCCGGAACAATTATCTGTAGGCCATGCAAATACTTGTTTCGTGCGGGATTCAAACCCGCGGCCCCCAGCGCTGCAATTAATTGCAATGGCTATCCGCCATAGAGCCGCCAGTTACTGATTAAGCAAAATAATATAATATTTAAGTACATATATGAGTGCAAACACTGTAATCATCGATGATGATATTTATTCCAATAATTGTTCTTGTAGCTGATTTAGACAATCATCAAATTTTATAGGACTACTGACTACTACTGACTAGGAATACTGACTAAGCGAAATATTACATTATTTAAGTACATAATATATGACCACAATCACTGATGAACTCTCTTGTCTTAACCATATAATTGTCCTAACCATATACTTGGCAATTGCTGTTTGGATTGTGTATTAGTAATTTATACACAAATTAAAATTATTCTGCATTTTGTGTTTAAATTGGTCACATTTGTACCTATTTCACCATTTTCTAGTATAGTAATATATTAACAGTTAACTATAAGCAGTGATAAATACTTCAGAATATATATGGCTTGTTTCAACACAAATAATCAACTACCAAGTATAACTAGCGAATAATTAAAAATGTAACTTTTATTCATTCAACATACCGTTTTCTGAGACGATTTATGTTCTGTAACCAGTTGCTTATGGCAAATTAAATTAAAAGTTTTTTCACGATGTTCTCCGTCAGTCCCGAGCACCTAGTAAGTCAGTGTTTATTGTAGCAATTATTTAAAAAAAAATTGATACCAGCGAGAATCAAACCGAGGTTATTCACGTATGGATACTTTACCGTTAGGTTTTAAGGCGAGCTCATATACCTTTTATATGTGCTGCAGCTATCTATGGTTGTAGCACGAATGAATCAGCTCGACCAGGTTCTCACAGAATACCAACGTAAAAAACATTTTTATGTCGCCATGTTTCCTATGGTGAATGTAGTGAACCGAAGATTATTTATACTAGAAACGAAGCATTCCATCTTAGTCCTTGGTTGCGGGGAAAAGCGGGTACTCTCACATTTTGTTTAGTTGGTTATTGTTTTGCCAGTATCCCTCTCTGTCCCATTCACAAATTCCATTTCACACGCACCTGAAGGGGGGAAGCTAAGTTATATGGCGTGATTTTATCGCCAATAAGAAACGCGCCCCGCCGAGATGGAAGTGGTGGAGATGACCGACCAATAAAAGGACGCCCGCTGCTGCCGCTCGCCTCTTTTGCGTCGTAGTCAACGACCAAAGCTAGTTGTGATTGCACCTTTGTGGCAGTCTGCCACAGAACAATCTAGAGGTAACCGCTTCGCATAGCGCAATTTGTAGTCGCACACTGCTCTCTTCTATTGCAGTCGCAATATCAGGGGCATCGTCTTAGAGACCGCCATCAGAAGGAACCACACACCGGTTCCTTAAATTATACTGAGGTGTTCAATATTTTTCTTACTGCGTTATCTTTTCCGAAGAGCTCAAGTAGAATCCCATCACAGGACACTGGCTAAATAATAGATTAAGTGATAGTGAGTGCATCGTCCAGTACTGCCACGTGCCATATCAGCCATCTTGTATGGTTGTAGGAAACCACGCATACAGTCAACAAGAAGATCGATCGCCATAAAAATAGTTACGGCCCGACCTGGGAATCGAACCCTATTGCTCAACCGTTTTCAGGTTCTTTCGATCCGGATACGAAGGGTAATATAGTTACCCAATCATCTATTTATTTACCATCCGTTCGGGATTCGAACCCAGGACCCATCAGCGACACCGTTTTCTGGCCCTTCATTCCGGATATAAATTTAGTGGCGCGAAAATTTTCATGTTCCTTCGATTCGGATACGAGGGGCAACGTAGTCAACCTAACCATTTAGTGACCATCCTTGCCTGATTCAAACCCAAGAACCATTAGCACGACCATTTCTGGTTTCCTCGCCCCGGATATCTGCTGGCGGGACCAGTCCTCAAGGATGAAAACGTATCTGCATCTTAATAGATAGATAACACTCTATTGTATGCCAAAAATATTTATAAATATTAAGTATGAATAAAAAGAAAGATGAAAAAACGTGGTACAATGGACAATCTTATCGCTGAAAGCAATTTCTTCCGGGCAATCTTTGGATGAACAGGATTGCATGAATATAATATAAACATGTAGTCTGGCGAAACGATGCGATTATTTTTGTCATTAGCCATAATCTATCTATATGCTGGATAAGGAAAAAGTAATCATCCAACGTTCTTTGGCTGTATTTTTTTTTTGTTACAAATGAAAAACTTATGTTCTGTTAGTGGATTATTTATGTTTAATTCATTAGATTTTTTCCATCATTTCAAAAAGATAACATCGCAAAAGTGGCTACGACCAGCTCCATGTATGCAATGCATGATAAAGACCATACGAGCTCTTTTTTGGCATTTTACATCGCTTTTGCCAGAACTTCAGGTGAAAGGTTCGCGCATTCGTGTCGGAACTTGTTTTTGAGGGCTTCCAGAGTTCCAAAGGCTTCCAAAAATAAGTCTGTTACGGTCAAATCGTGCGATCTTGACGGCCAGTGTAAATAGCCAAAACGAGAGATTAGGTGACCCGGAAATGCTTGCTTCAAAATGTCGGTTATATCTCGGGTGGTGTGCGTTACCGTTCTGTTGGAATCATATGTCCTCCAGTCCCAGCTTATCCAATTGAGGAAGAAGAAACTCGTTGAAAATGGCTATATAGCGATCGCCGTTCATAGTAACCTCACGGTCCGCGACGTCCTCGAAAAAAAATGGCCTGATGATTCCTCCAGCGTAAACAACGCACGTTGCCGTAACCTTGAGCAGGTGTAATGGCTATTCGTGGATCGTACGTAGATTTCCGGTACCCCAGAGACGATAATTTTGGCAATTTACGTAGCCACTCTTCATTTTCTTAAATTGGTTAAAACGAACAGAATAAAATTTAATTAGCCATTTCAGATTTACGGATATCACTGTTCATTGTGTATCTACTATGATATACTCTTTATATTCTGATTTATAGATACTAAACTACACTGAGTGACTACTTAAACCGCTTGAAGTAGAAATTTAAAATTTGGACTGTTATAACGTAGAAATACCCTACAAAATCATTTTGGAAAATTTGATCCCTAAGAGTGTGAAATAAGGGTGTAACAATTTATTATTTTATTACAAAAATATTTTACAGGCCGATTGACTCGATAATTACTGATAAGAATTTTTAGCTACATTTTTGCACTTTCTCTTTTAATTCGGTGTTCTCATGCAGAAGGTACTCCATAGACACGAGTCCGGCATCATTTTGCTTCCTTATTTCATCTGTAGTTTGCTGTAAGGAGTTAAGTTTCTCATTCTGCTGTACCTTTATCCCGTAAATAGAATCCTTGAGGGCATCAAATTTTCGATTTTGCTCATTTTTGAATTCCCTCAAGAGGTTCGTCATGCCATCCATGAAATCGGTCATGGACTTCTGTCGAAGACGCTTCGATCTGAAAGTCACGCCATCAAGCACTAAGGTTGGTTTCAGACTGGGTGCAAGAGAGGGTTGCAGTGGAAGTAGAGAGGACAGCAGTAGAGGGAGGGGGATTCGTTTTAGTGGCATCTTTAGTGGATTTGTATTAGGGTTTAATAAGCAGATAGGAGGTAACAGATTGAGTTTCGGTGCACAAAGCGCAGCATATGCTTTCTTGTGCAGTTTTTTTTTCGAAGCACTCGTCGCCAGACACACAACTATTAGGGCCGTATGTAGGAGATGAATATTGATTTTTAAAACGTTTATTAAGTTTTACTGAGACACTACTCGAGATAACAAAGGAGTTCACAATATTTAGGAGAGTAGTCCAACACTTTGTGCACTATTTTAATGAGCTTAAGAGATAAAAGTACCAGGTTCGCATAAACTTAGTAGAGTCAATGTAACACAATTGGTCTTGAGTCTGCGGTATTCGTTCAATGTCTTTCAGACATATCAGGGCAACAGAGCCACAGCGGAGATCGTTCCGTAGCAGAGTACGTAGTGTCGACTCGTAGCTCTGTTCGTAGCATGCTATGACAAACGGCTCTTTCTCAAGGGGCTTGAGGCACTGCTACGGCTATTGACTCAGCAAAACAACCTCCTGTTTGTTTATGCACTCCTATTTTTGCAGCTCTGATTTATTGGTCTAATTTTAATTTAATATCGAAAAATAAGACGGTAACAAATCCAATAGACGAGCACTCCATGAGCGGTCCGAGAGGGAAGGATTAAAATATAAGCGACGATTTATTACTCTTTTTGCTGTCCTATCGGTAGTGACGTCCAACAGTCTTTACGTACTTTCGTAAAAAATGCTGCAAGCTTGTCCTGTCTCAGTTTTTGTCTCTATAAGTATTCCCTTAGTTTTGAAGCCTTGTGTAATAAGAAAAAACGGCAAGTGACCCGATAGCAATGACTGATCCCTCGGAAGAGAGGTACGAGTAAAACCCCTGAGTGGAACGTTTTACTATAGTAATCTTTCGTCGAAGGAGTATTTTTACTTCTACTCTACCCTTTTTGAATTGGGGTTATATCAGTGACGACTGAATAGAAAAAAAAAAAATACTTCTGTTATGTTGTTTCTTGGCACAAATACTTGTCACATAATATTAGGCTTTTCAGTTGGGCTTTCAAATACGATAATTTAATATAAAGACACCGATAGTCTTTGTACAAGAGGGTCGTGTTCCTTTTGTCGCTCTACTACACTACGCACTAAGTCGCACTAAGTAAAGTTTTTCGATTATTCAATTTTGTATGTAGAAATTCTTCTTGCGTTCTGAGGAATTACAAATTATGTAAGCTACGAACATTGATCAAACGAAAAAGTAAGAAGGACAAATTTTGTTATTGAAAAAAATATTTTCTCATACATCGTGACCCTCGATGGTCATGGTGGATCCAAATTCAAATGTAAGTATTTAATCGCAATACATATTTTTATGTGATATAACTACAAATAACGACTTTCATATTGTTTCCTTTACTTGTGACCTTGCAAATTATTTTATCTTTAGTAGTAGTAGAGAGAACGAATGAGGAAAGAGTGACAAAGCAAATTTATGTTGCAGAAGTGAACGGCAGAGTCTGTAAGGGACGCCCTAGGGAAACTTTGTCTACCAAATGGCCAATATATTGAAAATGGTCAAATTAAAAGTAAGAATTTTAATATTTTAACATAATGTATATATACCTTTTTTATTTTTTTATACACAAAGTTATGTTACATTAAAAAAAATTGTGATTGAATTTTTTTTCTTTGTTCCGATGGGCGTGTAGTGTGTGTTTATACATATATTTAGAATAGAATAGGAGAGAGAGTTAGTTATGAATCTACATTCAAGACCACTAGACGTATCATTTATTCCCCGAACCTCCCAACATTACACCCTTAACTGACGAGCTTGTTTGCGTAGGTATATAGATGTTGAGAAGTCGAGAGAGGTGTGAAGTGTCAAGATCGTGCCAAATGGAGGTCTGTAGTCTCTGCCCACCCCTCGGGGTGACAGGTGTGAGTGATTATGTGTCAAGCTTAGACTTTACAACCTATTTGTAAAATGTTGTTGATGAAATAAAGCTACTATTACTATTACTATTTGTTCTATTCATTTTTGTTGTAACGTATATGTATATATGCATATATATAAATAAAATAAAATATATTATGTTGAATATACCATAAATAAAATATAGCGAAATAAATAAATAATCGTTTTTCGTTTCGTTCGTGCACTCTAGCTTTACCGAAATCCGACAGGAATATGTGAAGCAAGTCCAAAATGTGAATGCAATACTAAAAAATAAGTAAAAAAATATAAACCCAACTAGATGGTAGCCCTTAGCAGAGGAGAGCAGACGGTTGAGGATGGAAGTAGAGGGAAAGGGAAGAAACCAGCGAACAATGCAGGCAGTATAGAGGTGCACTGCCAGAGTCCGGAGCCGAACTTCAGGGAGTTGTGCTCGCAGATAACCTAAGTAGTTGGCCAGGATCAGTCCGTTCGCAGAAATGACTGCAGGAATAATTTCGGTCTGCTGACTACCCCACATGTTGATCACCTCGTAAGCCAGTTCCATATATTTTTTCTACTTGTATGGTTTGCTTTCACCAGGTTTTCATCATCCGGGATGGTAAGGTCAACTAATAATATCCTTTAATGTATCCGGTTTATTCACAAAATAGTCCTGTCCGTGATGATGACCCGGTCCCAACAGAGCCTGGCGCGGTCATTATCGAGCATGGCTTTCAGCAAGTACTCATAATAAGGTAGTTTTTAATCTACGTGACTGTTAAGAGCTGCCGGTGTAAATCTTTGCTGGTTATATATGTGCAAATTCGCAGAGTTAGAAATCACTGAACAACCAAAGATGACATACCTTAACTACAAACCGGGATGACAAAAAGCTCGACAGATGTCGACGGTGCCATCCTATAGGATTTAACTCCGATAATAGCTGGATTTAATGATAGTATATTAAACATTTTATTGTCATTTTATTTCACTAAAACCTCAATATAAAATTGAGCCATTTGTTTTTCTTTATAATAAATATCTGGAACCATACATGGGACATGGCCACAGCAGCATAAGAAAATGCATCACCCCAATTAATTTCATAGAAGTCACAAATATCAACTAAAGGAAGTAATAATACATACTACTTGATATATCTCAAAAAACCACCGTCAAATAACATTTCAATCAAAGTCAATATGCAGTTATTTTAGTTGAGGCTGTGATGGTGCTGTCATCGTGCCACAAGTGAAACACATCGAAGCCTAAATCACGCTATCAAAGTTCCAAATCAAAAACAGTATAATATATATATAATAGCTCCGAACTCTATCACACGGAGCATTGGCCACTCCCCGGGCTAACCACCTTGCCCGGTGAGGGATCTCCCATTTTTCTTCCCCGGCCACATGACTTGATTATTAGCTGACTTACCCGACGTGATATTAACACACAAACCACAACCATCGGAAACTACAACCTTCAAGCCTTTGTCATTATCCTCGAGAACCCCTACCGTTCACTACTGAGAATCGAATTCTGCATTCTTCGATTCCTGCAAGCCAGTCCATATTTTCTTCATCTCGACTCACCGCAGATTTGTAAGGCAGACTTCTGACACTCGCTGAGGCAAATCGTTCTCACCGGCATCAATTGCCAGGGCGTAGTATAGCATGCATTTCACGTCGGTATACCGATCGCACCAGTGTCACTTTCCCTTACGCACACAGCATGCATTCCCCACCGACTTTAAGGACGCACTGGCAATCGCAGTGCACTATCGACTTTAGGTCTGGGGTGGTGTGGCGGCCCAATCATCATGCCACTAGCGAGACACATCAAAGCCGAAATTGCGCTATCAAAGTTCCAAATAAAAAACAGTATGTTAAGAATAGCACCAAATATTATCACACGGAGCATTGCTCGCTTCCCGGGCTGAACCACCCGGCCCAGTGGGAGATTTCCCCTTTTCGTGTCCCGGCCACAAGGCAATGGCACCGCATCCTATCCCAATCGGATGACCTATGGTGCCAAACACGGCGGCAGCCTGCAGAATGCAACTACGATTTCAGCGTGAGTGGCACCATACTCCAGACAAGACAATGTTCCGAGGAGCCTAAATGGGCGTCAACGGAAATCTGATATCCGTCCGGTTGAGAGGTCAGGTCTGGTCCAATAGGGAAGGTGCATGATCCTCCACATCTGGAATCCGCGTAGGCGAAGTAACCAGTTGTGTCAAAACATATGCCAAGGCAAAATCATGAACTGATCTCCCCGCATGATCAGTTAAACATGAACTAAGCCGTGACTAAGGCGAGATGGGCGTTAAAGTCACCAAAGATCACAATCTCTGCGGAGGGGATCTGCTGTAGCAACGAATCTGTAGTCATTTGGACGTGATCGAAGAGTACTGGAATACTATTTCCATCTCTGGGCTGGAGCTCTCCAGTACCAGCTCCTTCCACTTGACCGCATCCAGCACAGAGCGCCTCGAATCGTCGACGACCGAGTGCTTTCCAATCGGCTCGATTCACTGGCGCTGCGAAGAGATGTTGCATCCCTTTTTCTTTCGCATATACCACGGGGGGTGCTCTGAGTAATTGTTCGGATTAATCCCAGCCGCCAAATTTCGTGAACGCACTACGCGGCAAACATCCCGATACCATCCGCACCATCTGGATGCTTAGTGGTCCTCCACTGTACGTTTCAAAAGTAGTTTTCTTCCGCGTACGACCTCTCTGTGGAATAGTTTACCACCAGCGATTTTTTCGGACCGATACGACCTGGGGACCTTCAAGAAAGGAGCTTACTCCTTTCTAAAGGGCCGGAAATGCACCTGCGATTCCCCTGGTGTTGCGGTGGATCATGGGCGGCGGCAGTCACTTACCATCAAGTGAGCCGCATGCTCGTTTTCAATAAAAAAAACAAGTATGCTTAAATTGCTTAGGGTAGCGATTACATACAATTTCTATAAAAGAGTTAGTTGTCACCGCTGAAGATGATGGTCATGTGAATATCATAATAGGATACAAATGTGAAAATATAATATAGTACCTTTATTATTTTCTTACATAATGTAAAAGAATTTAACTTATTTATATACGTGGCAAAAATATGATTAAATTAAGTGCTTCATTTTCGTAGTTAAACGTGAGAAGACTAAACTACGTTCCAGTGAGATTTATTACGCCGCCTAGCTATTTTGCAAAATGAGCGGCGAGAGAATAACGAGATGTGGCTACTTCTGATAAATTGCAAAGCATTTAGGGTTGGTAATTTTTTACTTTCGTTCCATATAACAGTAATATTTTTGCATATTTTTTCATACTGCCTCTACATAACCTACTATTGGGAATGATTCTTTATAATATCAAAAAAATTTGGTATCTAATTATTAACTTATATGTAAACATATAAATAACTAACATGTACAATTTGTATTATAAATTGTGCATTGGTAAGTGAATACTCAGACACATATGTATGTCATTAGTCAGGTGTCAAAATTCAATAACAAGGGTCTCCGGTTGTGTGATCTGTGTCTTCATCGACTTTTCGACTAGCAATTATAATACAGCTGAACACTAAAATGCAGTTAAATAAAAACCTGATAGATATATAAATTAATGAGCACCTTGTGATTAAAATATAAATACATATGTGGTGGCAACGTAAAATAGTTATTTACTTTGGATTTTTTGTGGGCAATGCATTAGCGACAACTCAGTATGTCATCTGGAATCATTGTCTTGTCGCTCGGTGGTGTATTCGTATTAGGAAATTTGGAGAATATTCGACTGTATTGTGTGCTATCAAAACATACTTACGGTTTTATATAACAGATAACATACAGTCGAATTCGGCGCAAGTATTTAACTCTCACTACCATTGAATAACAGGTTAGTCCAATTGACCTTTCGGGTTGTTGTTGTTGTTGTCGCCACGCGAGAAAAATCGATGCCAACCTTGTTCACTACTAATTTAGTTGTGAAAAGCTTTGAACGGATATCATCAATATTAAGTTTGCTTTAAACTCTGTATGCCGTTATAAAAATAGCCTTGAGCTACCCGTATCATAGAGATTCCTTATATTTACGTACATACTACATACGTACATTTATTGAAACTAGCATTTTTACACATTTTATTGCGTCTAATCAACATGTTTTTATATTCCAGACGTTTTAAGTGCTTTATTCTCGGAGAAACTGAAGAATTTAACGTCCCAAATCTCGGCTTTCTTCAGCTTAAAATAATTACTTTCCGATCTACGCAGAAAGAACTTGTAGTACTTACTACTTGAACTAACTTGAATTCTTGCACTACGCTTTGTTTTGGATTTAATTTTTTGATTAAATAGTACAAAACAGTTCACCTATCAAGCACTGATAGATTCGAGAACAGATAAATAAAGAGACGGTAAAGAAGATTAAGAGCCATTTATTACATTAATTAGCGTTAATCAACTTATGCAATAGCTGATTTATTACTTTCAATCCTCCGCGCAGATAAGGGAAACACTACGGTAATAATCGATATATTTGCATACAATTTCACATCACTAATAAAATGATTATTTAGACCCAACAAATTATGAAAATAAGCAACGAGCGGTTTTATAATATATATTTATAAAACAGCTCGTTGTTATATATAGCGGCCAAATTCAATTTCAGGCCTAACTAGTTAATCCTAAGCTAAATCGGTTTATCTTACGCATGTTAGGATATACTAATTTAACCCAGGACAATCTAGTTTGGCCTAAATACTTTAGGCTTAACGGTTTGAGCTGGGCGGAACTGATTGTATCATTGCATAACCTAAACTAAGAACATAAAACCATACAAACTAACTGAAATTAATTGATAGAATCAGGCGTTACTTTGCGGAAATCCATTATAATAAAAAATAAAAATATCAATTTCTTTGCAACTTTCCGCTAAACATATAAAATGATGTGTCTTACCTGGATTGAAGCGCACCTCCCGCCCTCCCTCAATTGCATACACTAACTCCGTCACCACTAGACCAAGCACCACTACTCTCAACACCACTATTCCAGGCAAGACACTAATAAATAATATGCTGAATAAAATTTTTAAAGTATATTTACTAAAAATTTTTATGAACCCTTAAATTATTTAATAATGAGTAAGGATTTAAGACAAACTAAAACAGTTAAGGCCACTTACGAACACACACCAATACATTGAAAATATCAATCAATGTCAAAAAATTGTTTTCATTTACTCGGTTCTGCCTAGGCTAAACTAGTTAAACCTAAAGTATTTAGGCCAAACTAGATTGTTTTGTGCTTAACTAGTATACTCATATACGCATTGGTTAAATCGATTTGGCCTGTAATCTAGTTTGGCCGGTAACATACATAAAATACATTAAATCAAGGTATAAATTCGACAATATTGTCGTGTTCTTTACCAGCGAAGTTGTATTGTATGGATTACTAAAAATACACAAGCCTAGTCCAATATGTCCATAAGTGAGCCAAATTGGTTCACTTACTCATAAATTGGCTCAAACTTACTTGGTTAAATATCTGTTCAAGTTCTCGAATATTAACATTACATAATGATTTATGACATTATGTAAATATTCGAACAATAACTTACAAACAAAACGAAATCCTTCGCAATCACCCTAGAATTTTGGCAGAGATTCGATTTGTCCGATTATACTATTATTCAATACTTTCAAATGATAATGCATTTGGCAAATTTTGGGAATAAATCAATCGTTTAATAATGACCGAAGTGATTACGGTAATAAGTTACATCCTGCGCGTAACGACTATAAATTACATTAAATGCAAATTAGCAGCGGTGTGACCATTAACTCGGAGTCAATTTAACACCGCGTCCGCGTCCAGGTATTAAATGATTCTGATATTGTTATTATATATGTAGTTGTTCATTTATTTCCAATTTAACCGTGCCGTGTAGTGGCGGTTAAGAATATCCACTACCCCATATCTTCCCGTGGGTGTCGTAAGAGGCGACAGAGGGAGACAGACAGGAGATGGGCAGCAGCATCTTCCTGATAACAACTGTGACGTAATAAAAAACTGCGGTTGCCAACCCGCTCGCCAAGCGTGGCAACTACGGCAAATACCCCCCAATGAACAAATACACAAAAAGACGGCCCCCAGTCCCCGGCGGCCCCGCTATTCCTGGCTACGGTGGCGACCGTGGTAACGGCGGGGCAGGGGGTGCTAAGAATCTCCGGTGGAGGTTCGGTTGCCACCTACGACGACTCGACCTGGCAACATATAACGCACGCACCCTGAGGACTGACGAGAAGATAATGGAGCTGGAAGAAGAGGTAGACAAGTTGCGCTGGCATATTATTGGATTATCCGAGGTCCGAAGAGAGGGGGAGGACACGGCAATCCTCGAGTCCGGCAACTTGTTCTATCACCGGGAGGGCGACCATCTGTCCCAAGGAGGTGTCGGATTTATCGTCCACAAGTCTCTCGTCAACAACGTTGTAAAGATTGGGAGTGTGTCGACGAGGGTCGCGTACCTGATACTCAGAATCACCAAACGGTATTCGCTGAAGGTCATTCAGGTTTACGCACCAACCTCGGCACACCCCGATGAGGAGGTGGAGGAAATGTATGAGGATATTTCCAGAGCCATACATTCCTCCAAAACCCACTACACGGTGTTGATGGGAGACTTCAACGCAAAACTAGGCACAAGAGAAAGCGGTGAGCTGAAGGTAGGGAAATTTGGAGTAGGGCAACGGAACCGAAGGGGCCAGCAGCTGGCCGACTTTATGGAGAAAGAGGGACTCTTTATGATGAACTCTTTCTTCCAGAAGCGGACCCACAGGAAGTGGACCTGGTCGAGCCCCGACGGTTCGACAAAAAATGAGATTGACTTCATTATGACGACCAGACGCCAACTGTTCAGTGATGTCTCAGTGATCGCAAGGGTGAAAACTGGCAGCGATCACCGAATGGTTAGAGGCACACTGAACCTAAACGTTAAGTTGGAGAGGTCTCGTCTAATGAAGTCAACGCTCCGTCCCCCTCGTGCTCTAATCCAGAATCCCGAAACCTTTCAGCTCGAGTTACGTAACCGCTTCCAGTGCCTAGAAGATTGCAATGCAGTGGACGATATGAACGACAAGCTCGTGGAAACTGTCCATGCGGTCGGAGCTAAGTTCTGCAAGACCCGCCGCAGAAGAACACAAAAACTCTCCGATCACACTCTTAATCTCATGGCTGTTAGACGGGAGATGAGGCTGCAATCGTCAACAGATTTGACAGCATACAGGCAACTGAACAGACAGATCTCCAAATGCATGCGGCGAGACTTACGCAACTTTAATACTTCTCGTATTAAAGAAGCGATCGAGCGGAATCAGGGCTCCAAAGTCTTTGCCAGAGATCTGTCTGCCAGAAAGAGCCAACTGTCAAAGCTGAAGACTGAGTGTGGCAACATCGTTTCCGGGACACCTGAGATTTTGAGTGAGATTGAGAGGTTCTATGGGCAGCTGTACACATCATCGTTGGAGCCACACGCAAGTGTGAGTAACGATCCAAGAGCTAGTCTTATCCGACACTATTCCGATGATATCCCGGACGTCAGTCTAAGCGAGATTAGAATGGCTCTCCAGCACCTTAAAAACGGCAGGGCCCCAGGCGAGGATGGAATTACAGCGGAGCTTCTGAAAGCGGGTGGAACACCGGTACTTGTAGTCCTTCAGAAGCTCTTCAATTCCGTCCTCCATGGTGGCACTACTCCAGAGGCGTGGAGCAGAAGTGCGGTGGTCTTGTTCTTTAAGAAAGGCGACAACGCTCTCTTAAAGAACTACAGACCGATTTCCCTTCTGAGCCGCGTCTACGTGCTGTTTTCGAGAGTCATTACGAACCGTCTCGCACGCAGACTTGACGACTTCCAGCCTCCCGAACAAGCCGGTTTCCGAAAAGGCTTCAGTACCATAGACCACATACATACCCTGCGGCAGATTGTACAGAAGACTGAAGAGTACAATCTGCCACTTTGCCTGGCGTATGTGGACTATGAGAAAGCCTTTGATTCCGTCGAAATTTGGGCGGTGCTACAGTCCCTTCAGCGGTGCCAAGTTGACTGTCGGTATATCGAAGTGCTGAAGTGTTTGTACAGTAGGGCTACGATGGCTATCCGAGTACAGAACCAGAGCTCGAAACCTATCCAACTGCAGAGAGGTGTAAGACAGGGTGACGTTATATCCCCGAAACTCTTCACCGCTGCATTGGAAGACGTTTTCAAGCTACTGGACTGGAAAGGATACGGTATTGACATCAATGGCGAGTACATCACTCACCTTCGATTTGCCGACGATATAGTCCTTATGGCAGAATCGCTGGAGGACTTAAGCACTATGCTCAATGACCTCAATAGTGCCTCCCAACGGATAGGTCTTAAGATGAACATGGACAAAACAAAGATCATGTTCAATGTCCATGTCACACCTATGCCGGTAGTTGTTGGGAGCACTATGCTCGAAGTTGTTGACGAGTACGTTTACCTGGGACAAATAGTCCGACTAGGTAAGTCCAACTTCGACCGAGAGGTCAATCGACGGATTCAACTCGGCTGGGCAGCGTTCGGGAAATTACGACATATCTTTTCGTCAGGTATACCTCAATCTCTAAAAACTAGATTGTACAACCAGTGCGTGTTGCCAGTGATGACTTATGGATCTGAGACGTGGTCCTTCACTGCTGGCCGTATGAGGACGCTTAAGGTCGCTCAGCGAGCTATGGAGAGGGCTATGCTCGGAGTTTCTCTGCGTGATAGACTCAGAAATGAGGATATCCGCAGTAAAACCAGAGTGACCGACATAACCCAACGGATTAGTAAGCTGAAGTGGCAATGGGCCGGCCATATAGCTCGAAGAACCGATAACCGATGGGGAAGAAAGGTTCTGGAGTGGCAGCCTCGTACCGGTAGGCGTAGTGTAGGGCGACCCCCCACTAGATGGAGTGACGACCTGGTAAGACATGCAGGAAGTCGATGGATGCAGGTGGCTCAGGACCGTGCTTTGTGGCATTACTTGGGGGAGGCCTATGTTCAGCAGTGGACTTGTGAAAGGCTGTAATGATGATGATGATGATGATATAAAAATAGATTAGAAAACACTGATGAATTGGTTCCGTATATGCAAGTATGAAGTATAATAAAAAGTACCTGGTTGACCGAGCTTTGCTCGGTATTTTTTGCTCGATTTTTTTTATTCGTGTGTTTTGGAAATTGTAATTGAAATTGTAACAAATTACATACTGATGAAATATAAATAATATTTTTTGATCTTAGCGACATAACAGAAAAAACGGAACTGGTTATTTGAATAAAAAATCATGAGTGCAATTATTTTAATTTAAATTTTCGTGTTTTTAAAAAATACTAAAAAAAGGGCTCGAAAAAATAGAATTTCTCAAAAAAGAAAGGAACGTGAAAAAAAAATTAAAAAAAGTCGGTCGGTTGGTCTGGGCTCGAACCGGGGTTTTACGATTCTGTGACCGCCCATTATAACAATTAAGCTATTTATAATCATTAAGAATCTGTCAAAATTTACTTTCTTATTCTAACGATATTGTAGCAGTTTTTCATTGCCTAAAAGGACGGACAAAAAGACATATTCTAAAAATAAATCCTAGCTAGATCGATTTATTACCCCTGAAACTCCCTGGACACTAAATTTTATGAAAATCGTTGGAGCCGTTTCCGAGATCCCGATTATATCAAGAATTGCTCGTTTAATAGTATAGGATTTATTTGTGAAACAATTAATGAAAGTACCGTGTATTATTCTATCGACGAGAGTACCAACTAATTTCATCAATTAAGTAACTTATATCTTTCAATATATTATATCCAATAGATAAATCTGGATTACATATAATGAGTGCAGTAAAGATATAATCAGAATTGTTATATTGCTACGGTTTGATACGGTAAATAATTTTAAATACAAAGCTAATTTAAAGATATCGTAAACAGAGTAATGTAATAAATAAGCAATATGTCCGTAATGTCCTAAATTTCTTTCAGTTCCTTTGTGGCTAGACCAAGTGTAATAATTTGAATATTATGGCAGTCCTGTCGACGGCAGAATGTCGTTCTCATTGTCGAAAATAATAGGTTTATATTCATTCTAAACTACCTGTGATCTAATATAAAAATACTGTGGGAATCTTAAGTTTTTACGTTAATATTTAAACGACATTCTATATAATTGTTACTTTAACCTCTCAAACGGCAAGCGGCCAAATTTGACCGCTTCGATATTCCGTCAAAATTCAAGAGGTCAAATGTGACTGCACCCACCCACATCACTTTAACCCATAAATACTTATAGTTAGAGACTACTTTTCTGTGAAAAAGTTTGGCATTATAAAATCAATATAAAATGTTCTATCCTCTAGTGGAATAAAAAGTCACTTAGTCTATAGATATTTATTTATAATCTACGTTCATTTTGGTGTGAATATTATTGTGTTGAATTTTGGATTTTTCTAGTGTTGTGTTATAAAATTGTTACTGTGTTGATTTTTGATTTTTCTAATTTTATATTAGTGTTTTAGGATAGTGTTTTATTATAAAATTTTAATGAAAGTTTTTGTGCGAATATAATTTATCTTTTTACGTAAAAAAATTCAAGTAATATATATATATATATATATATATATATATATATATATATATATATATATATATATATGTGTGTGATTTAAAGCCTATATATAATTAATAAGTTTTTAAAATTATATGAAAGATACTGACTGTGCAAGTACATATAACATATTTTTTTAATGACCATGCGGCCGTAGAAGGAAAACAGGAGATCTCACGCCGGGCAAGGTGTTCTGCCCCGGGAGCGGCCAACGCTCCATGTCCGTCCGTCCGCATAGTTCGGAGATGTTCTATATATGCTGTTTATGATTCGGAATGTTGATAGCGTGATTTAGGCTTCGGTATGTTTCGCTTGCGGCGCGACGACAGCGCCGCCACATCACCCCCCTGCTCAGACCAGAGGTCGATAGTGCAGTCCGATTGCCGGTGCGTCCTTAATGCCGGTGGGGAATGCATGCTGTGTGTGTAAGGGCAAGTGACACTGGTGCGAATGATATGCCGATGTGTAATGCATACCGTACTACGCACTGGCAAGTGATGCCGGTAAGAATGATGTGCCGGAGCAAGTGCCAGAAGTCTGCCTTATAAATCTTCGGTGAGTCGAGATGAAGACAAGTGGACTGGCTTGCAGGAACTGAAGACTGCAGAAGACGATTTTCAGTAGTAAATGGTGGGGGTTCTTGAGGATAATGACGAAGGCTTGTAGTTGTAGTTTCCGAAGGTGTTTGGTTGACTGTTCAGATCCCGTCGGGGTCACCACCGTGGCCATAGAAGGAAAAGGGGAGATCCCCCACCGGACAAGGTATTCTGCCCGGGGAACGGCCAACGCTCCGTGTGATAGTTCGGAGATGTTCTATATATGCTGTTTATGATTCGGAATGTTGATAGCGTGATTTAGGCTTCGGTAAGTTTCGCTTGCGGCGTGACGACATCGCCGCCACAACCATAAGACCCTGTAAGAATACATAATAATTATTTGAAATATAAAATGAACCCCATCACGATTTGTCAAAACGAATTTTATGTAAAAGCGCATAAGCTATATTGAATAAACTGATAGAAGAAAAAGAAGCGCTTGCGCTACCGTGTTCCAGTCAGAAGGATGTAAAGCCATTGTAATTATAAGCTGTGAAGTATTCTATCTTAGTTCTCAGACATAACAACGCATCTGTAACTTTCTAAGTTTGAAGTTGTCTACAGGGTATCCATTTTGCATTGAAATAATACTCGTTTTTACGGAATTTATCGCGTATATTTAACTTTTTAATACCCGACGTTTCGAGAGCTTTACAGCACCCATGGTCACGGGAAGGACTGAGATGTTTAACGTCCAGATGTCATAGTTAACCGCGGTTACCAAAGATTAAATTTTAATTAAATTTTAATCTATGGTAACCGCGGTTAACTATGACATCTGGACGTTAAACATCTCAGTCCTTCCCGTGACCATGGGTGCTGTAAAGCTCTCGAAACGTCGGGTATTAAAAAGTTAAATATACGCGATAAATTCCGTAAAAACGAGTATTATTTCAATGTGTAGTGTTCGCGTAAATATAAGAAATCATTGTATCCATTTTGCAGTCAATGTAAATTTATTACCATAGCGATAGATAATCAATGTTCTTCATAGTTCTCCTAATGGCCTTTTCTCATATTAACCGAAAAGTGTGAGTTTAATCCAGAATTTTGAAATGATGAAAGCTATTTGAGACAAGTAAAATAAAAAGCACTAGACCATTTTCCCTTTTCACCAAACATGTTACGTAAATTGAAGAACATACTTCATAGTTTATATCACATTCTTATTTACATTTAATCATTTACGTTGGTGTTTTTGACACATTACTGATTAAATCAATTTTTTATTGTTTTAACTAAATCAGATATTATAAAATAAATAATTGATGAATATCTAGTAGGTATCTATAAGTAGATGAATATCATGAGGTGAGTCAAATATGTATAGTACGTAAAAACTGATGGATGGTACCTACTGTTATTAGCTAATTAAATGCTCTAGTTGAAATTTTTAAATTATGCATGTAATATTTAAAATTATCACGATTTTGAGACTTTAATAACACTCACCCAAAATAACTACTATAGTCCATAAACGACTGCAGCCAATTAAAAAAAAACACATTAAACTGACTTTTTATATAGTTTATATAGTCCCTAGGACTTATTTTCAGACAATATTAGAATTACAGACATAACTCAGATTTTTTATATGTACATATATATATATATATATATATATATATATATATATATATATATATATATATATATATATATATATATATAAATAATGTTATATCTACTACCAAAACAAAAATCAAAAGAATTGTATTTTGCAATCTTTTATTTATGTATAAGTGCAATATTCAACCTATGCGGAGGCCTGTGTTTAGCCGTGGACTTTTGACAGGCTGTAAGACTAACGGTAATGGTATGAAAGTATTATATTTTTGCGATAAATCAGTGGCAGTGTAAGAGAATCCACATAATATTTAATTCAATTGCTCATCTTTTACCGAACAATAATAGAATTGCCAACCTAATATTTTCTACACTCCTATGAAAATAATAGAAATATTTTTTTTTATCAAACTCCCACGAAATAAAAACAGAATATGGTGGCATAACCAAACCTAACCTCAAATTTACCGCATTTTTGTAAAAAACTCAACGCCTTGTAGGCGTCCCCATCTTTAGAGTTTTTTTAATTGTTTGTAGTGCAAATTTGCATATTTTTAGTATTATTTTTAAGTCGTAGCGGCGTTTAGTAATAATTTTTCGAGAATTTTGATAAATTATTCGATCAAAGTGTACCCGAGTCTGACAGTGAATATATCCGGATCCGGGTATCCGGCTAGAAAATCCTATTAGTGTGGTTGTCCTAAAAGGCGTCAGGAGGAAATAAACGGCAAGTAGCATCATCCTAATAAAAACTAAAAATAGTAAACACTGCGGTTGCATGTCCCTGCCCGCAAAGCCTGCCTACTTGTCAAGTGTGACAACTTAGGCAAATATCCTTACCATGAGGTAATCAATGGGGAAGGTCCATGTTCAGCTATAAACTTTTAATATGCTATAATAAATGTTTGTTTAGACATTTATCTTTGCCTATTACATAAAATTCCATAATATAATAAGCAGATTTATATTATGGGATTGTATGTATCTCATAATATAAATCTGCTTAAAGATATAATTATTGTCTACATTTCCACTGATATGTATTTTATACATGACAACTACAACATTATGATGTGATGTAAGTACTACAGATTGATGTGCATTTTAAAATGCTTTAATTTGCATGATTTAATTGAACAAAATTGCCTATACTATGCGAGTCTGATATCCTCGCACTGGTAATCGTACAAAATATGAAGTAAAAAATAATTTGGTGTTGGCATTTTTCAATATATCGGTTGTCAGCGATTCGCTGGTTAGTTAGAAAATGCATATACAAATCACTGATGTAAGTACTTTTTATGTAAATAATGATCCATAAATAATTTATCCATTGCTTAAAATAATTACAACTTTACTACAAAAACGTTAGTCTCGTTCAACTGGAGGCTATTTCCCGTGGATTTTTTATTTTGGGTTTGTTACATACCTCCTAGGCTTTGCATCCCAACGATCCCTTTTACATTTAATATGTGTGTTTTTAACGCGAGATAACATCTCTTTAAATCATTTATTGTTTCTTAAGATAAATGTCAAATTTGTATTCATTTTATAAGACGCTAATTTCCTAACGATAAAGATATTTGAACTTACTCAAACATTACATTGCTTGATTAATGTTTTTTTTTTAATTTATAGATATGTGTTTTGATAAGTGATAATTGATAAGTAATATCAACAATAAATTTTTATAAAGATAGTTAAATGCTAGAGTGAAATGGTGTATATATCAGACAAGGATTAGTATAAATATTAGGAAGGGATGGCAATAGCTTCCTATAGGATCTCGAGAGTCGTGTAGAAGTGAGATTGTCAACTCACAAGTGTCTAGCATTGTTGAAAAATAATATTAAAAATATTAAAATTATTGCATAAAGTGATATTTGTTATTATAAAAAATGTGAAAGTGCATACAATAAAAGTTTTAGAAAGGTTCCATAGAACGATAAGATAAGAAATTTGTTAAAAGTATTTAATTTCATTGATAAAATAACGAAATAATAAAAGAATGGTATAAAAAACTAAAGTAATTTTGTGCTTAAAAGTTTTACCTCGTGAATTCAATTGTTGTGTTGTTTAAGACATGTGAAATTAGTAATGAGAATTGCATTCATAAAGTTAATATTCAACATTTAAGGTTTATGAATCTAAGAAATTGCTTGCAAAATTGTGATATTTTGTTTAATATTTTATTAATTCTTTATATGATGTTAATGTTACAAAAATAATGTAAATTATTTTTGTAATACATTTTCATTGTGTATTGGCATTAAAGATATAGGATATTAAATGGAAATATGATAGTGAAAAATATCAATTAGCTTAAATCAAAATGGCTTGTGCGCGCGGTTCTCTTTTCAGTAAAGCTTCAGGGGTAATCAGTTTTAGTCAATTTGTTTTACTACATCTTTATGAATCTCATCCGGACCGCGCTAGCAAGCGGTCGCGTCCGCCGGTCGTCGACTCCCGCCCGGGTGGGAGAAGTACAGCGCGTCGCTTCGCAGTGGGTGCACGTGCTGTGGGGCCAACTCGGCTTGCGTGGAGCCTCGAGGACGTCCCTGACCCTACCCGGGATGTTACGTGCCTAACAATGCGCTTAATCTACACGCTGGGAAGCGAACTCCGAAGACCCGGCGCGCTGCTGAGAGCGCGTGCCTGTTGGTTACTTCGGATCCGCGTCGAGATGCGCGTTCGATCCGCGGGACCTGGAGGTTGCTGACCCTTCGGCAGATCCCTTTCCAGAGGCGCGTGATACGCCAACTTCTGCCTAGGGATACCAGGCCATCACCTAGAGCCACGAAGGAGCACTGGAGGCCCGGAGTGCTGCTGTCAAGAGCGCACTCCTGTCGGCAAGATTGGCCCTGCGTCGACTCCTTACCTTGGGACTCCGCGGGGCTTTGAGACGGCTGACCCTCCGGCAGCACCTACCTGGTGGCGCGCAATACGCCAAGAAGATTACCGACAATGCCGTACATGTACGGCTCCCAAGACTGGCCCATAGATATGGGTTGTGAGGATTACCCGGGTAATAGGGAACTCCCCGAGGCCCGAACCTGCAAGGGATAAAGAATAGTAGTCCCCTGTATATGACAGTACGAAGTTTTACTACCGCACAGTTTCTTTTCTCCGAATCTATTTCAGTTATTCCTGATACTACTAAAATGAATGTACTCATGACTTAAATTTGTGTGGCGTAGGTGTGTATTGTAATGTTATTAAAACTTAAAGAAAACCCTTACGTTTAATTAAATATGACTCGACTCGTGTATTACCCGATACAAAAATTTTGTGTGATTGAAATTAAAGTTTTAATCCACTTTGTTACCTAGTAAATACTGGGATTACTTCATTTTATATTACCGGTTGATCCTATATCTCTAATTAATAATATGAATGCGAAGTGTATTTGTTGATTTACCTTTCCGTCACGCAGCAACGTAGCGTCAGATCGACATTTTAGAAACATAATTTATGAGCCTAAGGGCACACAACATAAGCTACATTTAATAACGGAAAAATTTACTGTTCCTTTAGATGAAGTTCCTTTTTTACGTGATAGAGCCACATTGCAGCTATTATGGTTGTAGCATGAATGGATCGGTTCGACCGGGGAAGGATCACACTCTCACAGAATACTAAACGCAGCAACGTAAAATAGCAGCTTAATGCTACTGTGTTTCATATGGCGAGTGTAGAGAACCGAAAACTCATCATCATCATTACAGCCCTTCACAAGTCCACTGCTGAACGTAGGCCTCCCCCAAGTAATGCCACAAAGCACGGTCTTGAGCCACCTGCATCCATCGACTTCCTGCATGTCTTACCAGGTCGTCACTCCACCTAGTGGGGGGTCGCCCTACACTACGCCTACCGTTACGAGACTGCCACTCGAGAAACTTTCTTCCCCATCGTTTATCGGTTCTTCGAACTATATGGTCGGCCCATTGTCACTTCGGCTTACTAATCCATTGGGCTATGTCGGTCACTCTGGTTTTACTGCGGATATCCTACCGAAGACTCGTTTTACTGGAATCGAGGCATTCCATCTTAATCCTCAAGGGTGACAACACATCTGCATTTTGATTCTCAAGCGAGGTTAAATGAAGATGTGTATGGACCACAGCATCCACTTACCATCAGGTGGACTGTGTGCTCGTTTGTCATCTTTATTCTTAAAAAAAAAGAATATATATATATATATATATATATATATATATATATATATATATATATATATATATATATATATATATATATATGCTACGCAGCGGGAGGAGGCGAATCATTGCATAGACATCTCCAATCATCATCACAGCATACGAGGTTAGTCCAGCAACCTTATTTTTCTAATTGACACCGGTGACAATATCTCAGTTTTGCTGCTAAACAAAATGCGTGTTAAATCGTGTGGTGGTAATGAACGTTCTGATTATATTTTATATGCAGCAAATGGTAGCATAACAAACACTTACGGATGTAAGGTTGCGCAGAGCGTATAAGGGGACATTTTTATCACGGACGTGTGACACCCGATTTTAGGTGAAGATTTTAAGCGCATTGTAAATCGTTTGTCAACATAGCGTCTCGCATACTAATTGACGAGGTAACGAATTTAAATTTTTTAGCTCCTATTGTTTCCTGTTAAGAACAGTCAGTTCAGACCATAAATAGGTGTCACCTCTTTTAGGATATGTTAGCGCAGTATCCTCGTATCACCAAGCCGTTTTCATTTAAATAATTTTGCAATATATTTTTTACTCTTTATCGGCAGTGATAAAATTTTATTTAGCTTGCGTGAGTGATTTATCTAATTAATAATAATTATGTAGACTACCAAACGTCAGCAAGCAGTCAATATCAAATGAGTGCAACTTCCGTACGTAGTACTGTTATTTATTCTATGCCATAGTTTATTTTTCTGTCATCATCTTATTTCACAAATTAAATAAATATTATTAATTTTAATACATTCGCATTCATTTCATGTGCGACTGTCTCCCGCTAGCACCCATTTTGTATTAAGTACTCGTGTCAATGCACTCTAGGCTCTACCCGTACAGTTGTGAAGCTAGCCTTACAAACTAGAACTTAAACTATACTTTTTATTTTGCCAACTCTGCCTCTGTTCGCTGCCAGAAACAAAGTCAATGGTGCCCTGAATGCATTAGTAAAAAGGCAAGGCGTGGTGAAGAGTGCACGCCTTGCAATACATAACGCAGTGTTGGTACCGACTTTGTTATATGGCAGCGAAACCTGGGTATGCCAGAAGAAGCATAAAAGCAAGTTGAATGCAGTGAAGATGCGATCTCTTCGTAAAATGTGTGGCGTTAGCATAGCCGACCGAAAGTGAAACGAAGAGATTCGCAATACGGCAGGATTGAAAGATGACCTTATCACAAAAATTGATAGGAGCGTACTCCAATGGTTTGGGCACGTTGAACGAATGAGTGAAGACCGAATGGTGAAGAAAATATATAGAGCGAAAGTAAATATTAAAGGGTGTCGAGGTAGACCGAGACTAACTTTCGAAGACCATGTGAGCAAATTGCTCGAGGATGGGAGGGTCAAGAGTACTCGGATACCTAGACGTGCATGTATGAAGAAGTTAATGAACCTGAAAGAAGCGAAAGAGGTATGTAAGGATCGTGACACTTGGCGATCTGTTCTCTCTGGCTACCCCGTTAGGGATTGTGCGTGAAGATAAGTAAGTAACTCTGCCTACCTGTAAACAAATGTTAGTCTAGTCATACACACCATTGCGCCACCTTTGGTTTGTTGAGATTATTTATAAATGTTTAACAAATCTATTGGGATTCGAACTCAGTTCGCGTTTCCGACCGATAGACCAACGAGGCAGTCAATGATCTTGAAAAATTTTAAAATATCACCGTGCATATATTGTAAATATTTCAATGTCTTAAATTGTTTTACATTTTACATTTTTGTTGATAGGAGATAAGCATGAGTTATCGTAATTTTATCCGTAATAATTAAAAAGTTACGAAGTATGATTATAAAAAAAAACTACAAAAAAAAACAAATTTTATTTCTCGAATCTATTGATAACTTGCTCGGTCCAGGTAGTGAGTGTCTGGAATCGACTTTCATTGCAGTCGTTTAATTTCCGCTTTCTGAGTGTATTTCTACCGCTTTCTATTTGCCGAAAATTTGTGAAACGGTAAATATTTATATTTTGATTTGTTACTATTTGGTAAATAATCTCAACAAACAAAATGTGTTAAAATTATTATAAAACCGCGAACTACCATAACAAGAACACCGGTAGTTAGCTACAATTTTTACAGCAACAAATTAGGAACAGCATAAATTTTGTTTTATTATTTGTCTCAATCATCATTAATTTTGCTCAGCTTGATACATCGTCGTTGTTGTCTTCTGCGGGGCATAATGCCGTGCAGGTCTCGGGCCTCGGGGTGTACCCCTTTACCCGGATGTTCCTCACGGCACACTACAGTGTGAAAATAATTGTGTTTAACATAAATTATTTTGTCGAAGTTGGCCTTTCTGCGGCATTGTGGGGTTTACTCGACTCCCTAATCTATATAGGGAGGAGTTCTCTTGGATATGGTCGCCCGTCCGGCGGCCGTGAGTGCAACGGCGCGAAGCCGTTGAGGTGTTCATGTGGCCCGTTGTCGGCGCGGTCGAACATACCGCGCGCCAGCCGGACCACGAATTCTTATAGGCTCTCTATCTTTAGGTTGGCCGCTATGAATTCATTCCGGACGTAGCGACCTGCACCGACTATAGTTCGTAATGACAAACTCTGCTGGGCCTGAAGTCGCCGCTTCTGATGATCGCTTAGGAGTGCATACCAGGCCGGAGCAGCGTATGTTAGCAGGGGTCTTATATATGTTTTGTATATGGTTAACTTCGACTTTGTCGGTAACTTGGATGTCAGGACAGGGCGAAGCATTGCCCGCGCACATCGAGCTTTGCGTATAGCAAAGTCGACGTGCGCTGTCATACGCAACATCCTGTCAATCCGGCATCCAAGTTAGGTCACGGCCTTCTCATATGCGATCTCCTGGCCTCCGAGGGTTAGTGGTGATGGTAGATTTCTATAGTGGCGAGTGAGTAGAGCGGTCGTCTTGCTAACATTGACGGCCATCCTCCACTCATCCAACCATGGTGGCAGCAGGTCCAGCAGACGTTGCATCCTGGCAGCTGCGATGTGGGCTCTTCTGGACGACGTGAAGTATGCGCTGTCATCCGCAAAAAGCGCTAGTTCGAGGTCGTCCTCCCATTCGTGCAAGTGTCCTGCCAGGGTAGGTACGTCATTAGTGTACGCCGCGTACAGGGCTGGAGACAGACAGCTGCCCTGTGGCACACCAGCTGTAATGGGTTTTATTGCGGACTCGGCGTCCTCTACACAGACGTAGAACTTCCTGCCTTCCAGGAATGACGCCACTAGCCGCAATATAGTAGGACGGATACTTGTTTGATCGTCTAACTTAAAGAGTAATCCTGTGTGCCACACCCGGTCGAACGCCTTCTCGATATCGAGAAAGACGCCCAACGATATGCGACCGCGGTTGTGCTCGGCCGCAAGCAGGTGCAGCACTCTGGTCAGCTGTGTTGCTGTAGAGTGAATCCATGTTGCTCCACCCGAAGTTGGATGCACGGGCGGAGACGTCTTAACAGTAATCTTTCGCACAGTTTAGCTATATGCGGTAGCAGCGTGATCGGCCTGTAGTTGGCAGCTCTACGCCTGTCCTTCCCGGGTTTCGGCAAGACGATAACTTTGCCTTTCTTCCAGTCCTCCGGGAAGTGGGATGTTCGCAATATGCCGTTGTAGAGCCGACCTATAATAATAATAATAATAATTCATTTATTGCATTACTGTGTACAAGTTGAAGATGACATAATATTATAGGTATCAACAGTTGCCTCATCAGGCGTGCAATAGATTTAAAATTTTCATAAACATAATATATATACTATTTACATTTAACAGATTACATTTTTGCGTATATATATCTACAAGGACTCTATTGGGCAGCTGTCGTAGTGCAGCGTTGGTAATCCCGTCGTGCCCCAGCGCCTTCCTCGGTTGCAGGCGGGTTACTGTCCTCCGCAGTTCAGCGGGGGAGATGAACCACTCTCCCGCAAGCGGTGGCGCGGGCGATGACAGGAGCTCCTGCACGCGGCTCTCTTTCCGGGTATGGATTTCCAGGAACTCCGCACTTGCTGGGTTCGGCATAAACTGCTCCTCGAAGTGCTCAGCTAGGATATCCGCTCTGCCCTTGGCATCGTAACGTTGAGTGCCCGCGTTGTTGGTCAGCGGGCAAACAGGTGGTCGAGTTTTCGTTAACTGCCGGTTCAATTTGTAGAGCGACGCATGATGTTCATCAGCCTTCCATATGCGTCGCTCCCAGGCCTCTCCTCTGTGGGCATGTATTGCAACCGACAGTTCGTCTGACAAGGTGTTTAATTTTCTTTTTACTCTAGGGCAGCGAGTGCGCGCCCAGAGCTTTCTCAGCGCTCTTTTGTGATTTAGCTGCACGCGTATTCTTAGCGGCAGCTCCTCTTTTCTCCCCGAGAGAGGGACGATCGTAGAGGCCGCGTTGAGGGCCTCCTGGATACTCGTGGTTATTCTAGTTGCAGCGGGCTCTACGTCGTCCGCTGAGTTGATCGGTGTGTGGACTGGAGGTCTCTCCTGCAGGTGTTGGTAGTAGAGCCTCCAGTCGATCTTGGTCTTGACAGCTCTGGGCGGTGAAGTCACTGCCTTAGTGCCAAGGGTTATCAGAATCGGGAGGTGCTGTGTACTCAGGTCGTACAGCACTTCTACCACTACTGGATAGTTGACGTTCCTAGTGAGCACGATGTCTAATACATCCGGACGCTTCCTAGGGTCAGTGGGGATATGCATCGGTTCCTCGGGACCTAGAACGTCGTAATCATGGCTCTCTGCGTCGTCGTAAAGTTCACGACCCGGCGGGGTGATCACTCTGGACCCCCACGCCGGGTGTTTGGCGTTCAGGTCCCCGGCGATGATGGTTGGTGCCGTACCTTCCATTACCGTCCGGATGTCTGAGGAGTGAAATGGAGTCCCAGGCGGGCGGTATGCTGCAAAGATCCTTAGTTCCTCGCCCACCGCCTCCATTTTTATGCCGATTGAACGCATCGTCTGGATGTCTGGCAGGTCCAGCTCCTGGTGGACGATGTCTCTCCTCACCAGGATCGCTGTCCCTCTATAAGCGACCCCTTGAGGATCGACCTCGTCCTTCCTGTAGATGGTATAATTAGGCAGCTTAAGATGCGTTCTAGGTCGTAATTTGGTTTCACCCAGCAAGATCACCTGGATGTCCTGTTGCTGGGTGACCGTGCGGAGTTCGTGGATCCTTTGACGAATCCCGTCCGGGTTCCAGTAAAGCAGACGCAGGTTACTATCCTCCGTAACGCCTTGCCAGTAGTGATGCAAGCGCCTTCATGATGGAGGTAACGGGGTCTGTCCCGGCCCTTATGTCGGCCAGGACTTGTGTTCCGACTTCGATGGCTATGCCTACCAATCTGTGGATGGCATCAGCCGTCTCGAAGCCGGACGTTGGTGGTCTGCGTTCTGCACTACGCTGTGAAGGCACTGGTCTCGGGGCATTTAGGGTGGTCTTCTCTCTTTGGGTAGAGCGTGCTCTGTATGTAGAGCGGGCTCTCCTTTGGGAGGGTTGCCTCTCAGTGGCGTCATTGGCAGGAGGTCGGAGAGTTGCCCCGGTGGTTGCCCTTTGCTCTATGGGTTCCACCTTTTCCATTGGTGCTGTGGGAGAGGGTGGGGGGGGGGGCTGGTTGCCTACCCTTTCCTCTGGTGATGGTGACCCCCAGAGTCGCCCAAAGGCTGTTACCATACGGTCCTCCTGTATGGTAACAGCCTTTGGGTGACTCTGGGGGATCCTCTTAGGGTTCTCTGGGAGTAGCCCAGGTAGAACGATCCCCTGCTTCCTGGCAATCCTCCTCAGGACCGGGCAGCGGCGATCGTTGGCCGTATGGCTTTTAGCGCAATTTAGGCACTTTGGCTCTTCCTCTCTACCCCTTGGGCAAAGGCTGGCAATATGCTCTTCAGCACAGCGAACGCATTTCACTGGCCTGAAGCAGTTTGCAGAGGCATGTCCGAAAGCCTGGCAACGGTGGCATTGTGCTGGTCCCGTTTTTCTCTGCCAGGCTTCGATGACTACTCCTCTCATGTAGAGGAGTTCGTCGATATGGTATAATTCTTGGAGCCGCTCCAGGCTCAGATGCTCCAGCTGTGCATAATAGAGGCAGCCTGGTCTACCTCTACGTGGTGGTATGGCCTTTACATAGGTGATCGGGAAGCCTTTTGCCCGGATAGCCTCCTCGATCATCTTGGTGTCGGTGCCTACTGGCAGGCCCCGGATGCCCACTTTAGTGGGCTTCTCCTCTGCCAGGGTGTAGCAGTACCGTGACATAGTTTGATGATTTGAGTGCTCAACCATGTACTTCTGGATGGTACAGAACTCCTCCGGGCTCTTGGGGGAAAATCTTACTCCCTTCCCGAACGGACGGGCATTGCTAGGGTGGCCCAACTTCTCGTTGAGGACCTTGAAGTGCCTAGTCCAGTCTGGGAGGCATTCTGCGACAATCGGCGGATATCTCGACTTCTCCTTCTCCATCTCAGTTTTCTGAGGCTCCTCCTCCGATTGCGGTCGTGGTACTGCAGGGGCCGCAGCCACATGGGCAAAGCTCGTTGACGGCCGCTGTCCATCGTCAAGAGCTAACCCGGACGGGTTGGTAATTTGAACTGGGGATGATCTCCCGGCTGATGCAGCTAGGGTTGCGTATGTCGTAGAGCCCCAGCTGTAGGACTCCTCAGCTCCTTGCTCGAATTGGGCCGAGTCTTGACTGCGTCGATCCGGAGAGATGGATGGTGGCTGTTGTGGTGGTGATGGCGACTTAGGAGGTGAGGTGTGGACCTTTTTCCTTGTCGCTATTTGGGGCTCCTGATCATCTGATGACGCTGATGATGGTTCTGATGAGTTACCGATGCGTTGCCTCTTCTCGTAGAGGGAGGCTTCGGTCTCTGGTGGCGTGTGCCTTCGTGGCGTCTTCATTGGTCGCTGTTGTTGGGAGGGCAGCGGTTCACGCCCAGTCGTACACTCAGGTACGATGGTCGAGAGTGCAACCCTCGGTGCGGACTCCTTACCCGGCGACGAAGGTTTCCGAGTCGGTATTTGGGAGTAAGATGAGACAACTCTCACCCTCTCCGGATTGAAAATTTCACGGTAGGCGATTGGCCTCTCCAATACGCCTGGCCGGTCGGGTGGTTTCCTCGATTTAGGAGGAGGTTCCCCCTTATCTTTTCCTGACATGTCCCTAACCTAACAATCAGCGGTAATCTACTATAGGCCCTATCTATTTTCCAGCCGATCGGCAGCAGATGTTGGTGCGCGACGCGGATGGTGGTGATGTTATGAGAGTGACTATCCTCACTGTGGGCACTGCCTACCCCTTTCATACCAAAAGGGTTGGGGGAAGTGCGAAGGTGGCACTTTATATAGCGACTGGGCACAGGATGCACGGAGCGCATAAAGTGCCAAGAATCACCTAGGGGCCGGTGACCTCGACGCCTCACGGAATCACGGGACTCAACGATCGGCGGCGTATGTCGTACCGGCGGTCATTTTCAGCCACTGCTAACTACAAATAACGCACACCTAGGAGATCCTTGATACATAACAGCAGTAATTTAATAAATGGAATCAGGCGTTACTTTGTAGAAGTCCATTATATTAAGGGTGTTAATAATTAACTTGCTAAGACGCGCGTGAAAAAATAATTGATGTGTCTATCCTAGTTTAAAGAGCATGTCTACGTTAGTCTCAGCGACCTGCAACCACATAGTCTACTTCACCTGAGGATGTACTACCTCGTGCAGAAGCTGAGCCCGTGTCGTATTATTGACGATGGTTTGTCTTTCCTAATAAAGTAGTGTTTAGAGTAGTGGTGCTGGTATCTTTTTTTGTATAAGAGGGGGCAAACGAGCATACGGCTCACCCGATGGTAAGTGAATAGAGCCGCCCATCAACAACCGCAACACCGAGGATAGACAGATGTGTTACCGGCCTTTTAGAAAAGAATAATCTCTTGAAGGTCCCTTAGTAGTATCGGTCCGGAAAAACCGTCCGTGGTAAACAATTCCACAGAGAGTTTGTACGAGGAAGAAAACTCCTACACTCCTCCTAACTCGCACACGTACAAGTAAGTTCTATTAAGGGGATCACTGGCCTGACGTAGGGGCGAAGTCCAAGCGCTGTTCCTCCAAGGCCGTAGACAGCCAGCTAGCAGAAGGGCCGGTGAAGTCCAAGCCGATAGTGATGATGGCCGTTGGTAGGAGGATAGGCCATCACTCCGTTAGCTCGCGGCTCGGCAGCAGTAGCCCTTAGGTAGCAGGTAGATGCTTAGGTAGTAGGTAGATGCTAGGTGGTAGTAGATCCTGGAATTACAGACGGAGGCCAGCATTAGGGAAACTTCCTATAGCACTATATGCGCCCTAGTCAATTCCAGCACCCCTTGTAGGAAGTTAAAATTCTTAAAGCTAAGCACTAAGCAGCCTCAGCAAAAGAGGTTTAATACCTCTTAAGCAGAACAGTTATAATGTTTCAATAAATAAGAACTCACCCCAGCGGGATCAACTGCACCTCGAATAATTTAAATTGTAGGTAAGCAGGTTCAACGGTCGTTAGTAGAAGGGGCACGCGCGTTGCGAACTTGAAGCGGTCTCAGGCAGAAATGAAAGAGGAATGGCCCGAACGGGGACTCGTCGTCGTGTCCGAAATCTACCGAGTCTTTTGTTTTAGAGATCGTTGAGCAAAATGGTTCACGCTGCGCGGATTAAATTAACTAGTCTATGGTTCCGTAGAACAACTATTTTAAATTAACAGTATGTAATAATTCGTTACTTTTTATTTTTAGATTAGAATATTATATTACTATTATTTATTTAAGATTTAAGATCAATCAATTATAAGTATTTGTAAGGGTGCATTCAGAAGCAACGTTACAGTACAGCAGTGGGCAGTGAGGCATCCAGATGGTGAGAATAATTATATTGCACAGACCTTAGCAAATTAATTTTTAACAACCTTAGCAGAAATTGTTTTAATAAAACCGGTTTGGGTTGGTTACAAAATCGTTTTTTTCCTAACTAACTAGCAACTATATAGGTACAAATTTGGGTACTACAAAGTTGGTTTCATCGGTATCTGCTGACATATTACTGCCTGCTTGACAGAGCTTACACATTCTACCTGCGATACACTAGAAAATTTTTCTATATCTCTTTTTTATCCTCTGAAATTATGAAACAGTATCAATTTATATTCTGTATGTATGCCTCAAGTGGTCCAACTTAAACTATCTCTGAGCTATGTAGAGTTAACGCAGAGCACTTTATTGGCTGCTTTTACACAAATCTAAGTACTTGTGAAATACTAGTCCTATACGTATTTTATTTAGGCCTTTTAACGTAGATAATTTCATTTACTTCGTGCTTGTTTTTAAATTCTATAACAGTTTCTAATTACAATTTATAAACCTTATTGAACGTTTAAAACATAATATAATGGATAGTGTGTATAAGGTATTTTCTATGAGCAAGATCACAAAGAATTTTTAAGAAGGTTTAATGTTGATTTTTTTCTTAAATTTTTAAAATTGAGAAAGGGCTATTGACACAGAAGGCAGAACTGCTTTATGGCTATATTATACGCTGGCTACGTTTGGGTTGACCGCCATGCTCAAACAAGAATTTAAGTCGTATTTTTAGACAGACTATACCTATTTCAGCATCAACATGAGCTATTGTTTTTAAACTAATGTTCTACACTGTTTTAAGCGTGGCGACTACATTCTAATAATCGTCATATTTTAATTTATTTATTTATTTATTTCTTTTAGGAAGGCTTACAGACTAATATCTTCGTAAAGTTACAAAATGCTGATAAAAATTGCTAATTACAAGCCTCCACATATTACTTTCTTCCAACTTTATACAAATTTAAAAATACTTTAGGGAATACTTAAACTATTACAAAAACAATAACAAAAAAATGCAAAAACATTAACCAGAAAAAAATGAGTCAATGAGCAACTTGAGTCATGCTAGTCGCAGCTGCGAATGAAAAATTCTCTGTTCATCACTTTTTTTACAGATTTAGAACTAGTGGAAAATAGGTCAATATCTACAGCAGATGAAAGCTTATTAAATTCCATTGCGCTACGCAGAAAGAAGGATTTTTTTCTATAATTCGTTGAAGCAAGAGGTATATATAGCAAGGGTCGCTGTCTAAATCTCATTAAATCGGTCCGAATCATTATGTGACTAAGTAGCTCAGGAGAATCAATAGATCCATTTACTATATTAACCAGGAAACAAATATCATTGTCTTTACGTCTATATTCTAACGGCAAAAAATGATATCTCCTACATCTTTCAAGATAATTGGCTGAGTGTTTTTGTGCCTTAAAGTCGAGGTATCTCATAAATTTTTTCTGTATACTTTCAATACGAGCTATGTAAACTTTATATTGTGGGTTCCATACTTGGGACGCATATTCTAAATGGCTACGCACATATGAGCAATATAAAATCTTAATAGCTTTAAGAGAGCGGAAGCAATTTGAAGTTCTTAAAATGAAACCAAGAGCCTTGGATGCTTTGTTGACAGTATATTCAATGTGTTTGTCGAATACCAATTTACTATCAAATATTACGCCGAGATCATGACTATGATTTACCATGATAATAGTCTGATTATTAAGAGTATAACCAAATCCAATTCTAGATCTCTGTCGTGTGAATGTTATATGAGAACATTTGGAGATATTCAACTGAAGCTTATTCAGTTTACAGTAATCAGAAAACCTGTTTAGGTCTTTTTGAAGATGTGTAACTTCTGTTAAATTATGAATAGTTTTAAGAATTTTCATGTCATCGGCGTAAAGAAGAATAAGAGAATTTTTAAAACATGACTTAATATCAGCAATAAATATTGCGAATAAGAGGGGGCCAAGTAATGAACCCTGAGGAACACCAGATGGAATTGTACACCAACCAGAGATGTAACCACGCAAAACCACAGCCTGTGACCGATTCTCTACATACGAACAAAACCATCTATACAAGTCACCGTGTATTCCCGCAGCTAATAGCTTTTGTAAAAGGACGCGATGATTAATACGATCAAAACGTTAAATTACGTCTACGTATATGTGCACGCTGCTCCATGCCTTTAGTGATGAATTCATAGGCCGAAATGAGATTAGAAGTGGTTGAACGCTTTCGAAGAAACCCATGTTGTTCTTCACCCAAACAGTTTTGTACTGCATAATAGACTTCATTATAAACGATTCGTTCAAGAACTTTAGAGAATAGGCATAACTTTGAAATAGGACGATAATTTGCGACATTTGACTTATCGCCTTTTTTGAATACCGGTGTTATAAAGGCAGATTTCCAAACTTGTGGAACAATTCCTTCTGTTAAAGACCGCTTAAAGATTTTACTAATGGGTTTGACTAAGCTTTCCGCACAATTTATGATAAATATTGGTGGTATGTGGTCGGGGCCACCAGATTTAGAGATATCGAGGCCTTGTAATAGCTTTAATATACCTTTTTCTGAGATGTGTATCGAGCTAATACCGTTAATATTATAATCAGTCGTAGGAAATAATTTAGGATCCGAAATTTCCAATTCTGGTTTAACGAACGTAGTACTAAAATATTTAGCGAACAAATTACTAATTCCTTCACCAGTATTCGCAGAAGATTCTTCGTAATACATTACATTAGGAGTAGCAGATGCATTATTCCTACTTTTTATAAAAGACCAGAAAATTTTTGGGTTACTAGTTATGGAAGATTCGACTTTATCAATATAGGATTCAAAGCAGTCCCGCTCTAACTGGTTAGCCCTTTTGCGTAATAATGCAAAAGATTGGTAGTCGGATAAATTACCATAAAGTTTAAACTTGCGATGATACCCGTGTTTTTCTTTTAAGACCTTTAGTAACGCAGAATTATACCATGGAGGGTGTGACGAACGTCTTGTGTATTTTATGGGAATAAACTGGTCCCTAAGTTCGTATAATTTATTATAAAAAAGATTAACAACATTGTCTAGAGAGTCATTTCCCAAAAGCTCATACCAGTTTATCTGGTCAAGAGCTGAGCTGATAGCCGTGTAGTCACCTTTGTGAAAAAGATAAGTGTTTTTCTTCTTATCAACTAATTTGTGTATTTCAACAAAGTCAGCCTTTATAATCAAAGGTTTATGGTGCATATTTGCGGGCATTGCTAACGGTTCATAACATTCCTTCCATCTGCAGTGTCATTAGAGAAAACCAAGTCTAGTAGTCTTCCATTTAAGTTACGTATACAATTATATTGAGATAAGCTGCAGGTGTGAGCAGAGTTGAGAAAATCAGAAATATATTGACAGGAATAATTGGTAGGTAATAACTCACAATTATCGCTACAAACATTCCAATCTACTTGACTAACAAAATTGAAATCACCTACGATTATGAATTTATCGCACGAATTTGACATAATTATGGTATTAATATTTTGTGTGAAATTTTGCAATTGGGTATTATATGAGTTACCGATATTTTCTTTACACAGGTAAAGCGCACAAATGTTTATATTACATGTCACTTGCGGTCTGGATCTTTTTAGTAAAATAGAGACCCAAATATCTTCCGCTGAACTACGCCAGTCACCCCTCTCCACTACCGAAAGATCATTCCTCACAGCAATTAGTACACCACCCCCACGCGTTTGTGAAGTGCTACAGTAATTGCGATCCCGTCTCCATACTAAATATCGGCCATCAAATAATTCACTGTTATGTATACTATCGACCAACCACGTTTAGGTAAATATAATAATATCATACGAATTTAAACATACGTTCCTAAACAAGTTAAGTGTTTTTGTTCGTAGACCGCGTACATTTTGGTAATATATTTTAATCGATTCCATGATTGAACTTAATTATAACTAAATTCATTGTCATAATGCAGCATTCCAATAAAAGTAAATTAACTAGTATTGGAAAAGTAACATTTGAAACATAGAACGAAAAAACCATATAAAAGCGGTAGATAATTTATAAAGGTGGAATAATGCGCCGTCGTATCCAACACGGGAGTCTCGAGTGCTCACGACTAATGACCAATGAGTAAAATCAATGATATACGTACAAGATATCAACAAGCAAATATTGTTCATATTCGTTAGCAAATGAGTAGACCAAAAGCGAACCAAGCTACATGTAATAAGATTTAAAAATAGTTTATCAATATTGGTAAGATGTTTAAAAATTATAATGTAAACGAATACGTAACTGCACAACAAAATGAAAAATACGTAAACACACCGCGATAGCGTATGCATCTCAAACTGCCATATTAAAAGTTTTGTGTAGTATAAAAACAAATTATGAATAACAGTAATAGAATAGAAAGATAATAAGTTTAACATCACACAAATAAGCCTGACAAATTTTTATATGACCATATGCGAGCCGCTTAAGTACTCAATAGCTTTCTGTTTCATTAAGTATATCAATCACGATGCAATATTTATATCAGCTTATTTGCGTTTTAATCTAGATTGTTGAGATCTTGTACTGTAATATAAACGTGTACGAACATCCACCACTTTATATAATCTAGTGGATGTCGTAAAAAGTGACAAAGAGAAGCAAGAAATAGGCAGCAGCATCTTTCTGATAACAGATTAATATAAAAAATAGGGTTGCCATCCAAAGCATGGCAACTATGGTGTATTTCCCTTTTATGAAGTAAACACTGATTAAAATATATGCTGTTAATAAGTTCGAACACCTATTAGCAACAAGTTATCCCAGAATTTTGTTGTGTTTTTGTGAGCTTATATTTGTTGGGATAGTTCTTGTCATTGGTAGAAGTTTAATAGAATGTATTTATTTCTTTGTATTTTACAGGATAAAACTTTTTTAAACAATATACATTAGATTAGAGATAAAGATTAGATTACATGTAATTATATTGAAGGGAATTTTCATACTTTTTCCACTGATTTGAAAAAAAACTCTGTACTGGGAATAACCAGCTAAAAACCCAGCGGGAATTTTTTAAATTAAATTATACAATATGAAAATTTGTACAAACTACTTACAAAACTAATTAAGACACATCTTGGAAGCGACCTACATTGCCTATATTGCCAGGAGTAATTACCAACTATATATTCATTTATATTATAACAACCCTTTTTATGCAGTTTTTGTTTAATAAAATATATAAACTTGGTAATAGTGAGACCTTTTATATTTTTGGGACTTTGTCCATTACGTGTACATTGTTCCAAGAATGAATTGCTGACTCTCAGGAGTCCACAAACTGGTATCACTAGCTTGTGTCTGTTCCTAGTGTTTACACAGTGTATATTTTTTTAAGAAAACTACTTTTGTTTTGTGAACATACATAAAATTTTCGTAAATATTCTGAGAGGTCTATATTAATATATTTATTTCTATTCATTTCCTTTAAGAGACTTTAGCTCTTGTGGCCGTCTTCTCCTGGAAAGCAAAAATAGTTTCTAAATCAGCCGCATTTCCACATATCAAAACCCGTAATACATTATGCTATAAAAATTACTGAAATGACACTAGTGAGACCTATAATCTTCTTTTAGAGCATAAGCTAAAGAGATTAGTCTACTTGCAAGTGTAGATATATCAGGGCCCCACTAAAACTTTTCGTCGAGTGATGTCAAGAAAACCGTACATCAATTCTTTAAATCATATTGAAGAAGTAGATTCAACAAGGCCTAGTTTTTCCTCATTTAAAACATATTGGTATTCAGATTTCTAATATTCGGTGTTACAAATTTTATAATTTAGTCTTATTGCTATTTAAATGTAGATTATTAACGTTAAACCAATGCAATAATTATGATATAGCATTATTCACGTCGTCACATTTAAATGACTGACATTTAATTTTAAAAATCTAGTAAGTTTCACCAGCAACTAACGCCAAATTAATATGATTATACCCTACAAGTGAAGGTGTCATTAATATAGACTAGAATTACGAACAGGCCAAAAATTGTGTCTTGGGGGACACCCGTTGGTATAAGCGAACCAGAAGCACTATTGATAATAACTTTCTGCGTTCAGTTACTTAAATATGAAATGTTCAAGCACTGTGTTCTTGACCCCATAGTACTGTAGCTCATTGATAATTTTATATTGGTTAACCTTGGAAAGGTCACTGTACGTTTCAAAAGGAGTTTTCTTCCGCGTACGACCTCTCTGTGGAATAGTTTACCACCGGCGATTTTTCCGGACCGATACGACCTGGGGACCTTTAAGAAAAGAGCTTACTCCCTTCTAAAGGGCCGGCAACGCATCTGCAATTCCCCTGGTGTTGCGGTTGATCATGGGCGGCGGTAGTCACTTACCATCAGGTGAGCCGCATACTTATTCGCCCCCTCTTCTATAAAAAAAATAATCTGGTCCACAGTCAAGCAATCGCCTTTCACGAGGAGGTGAGAATACTTTCCTGCTTAAGAGTCTGGCTGAGTAGGAACCACCTTATTATCCATTCCTGCCGAGAAGCAGCTGTACTAACACTTCTGGTGCCAGTCTAAAGGATACAGGGAGCCAGTATAATTACAGAACATCTTAGTTCTCTGAGATGAAAACTTTTCATGCCTCCTTTGTTTAAAGTTGATTGCAGGTGGCAATTGGCTGAAAGAGCCCCTTAGTCAGGTGGGCTGTAAATTCGTTTTTTATAATAGTTCTGTAAATAAAAAAGACTTCTTCTCATTTTACCTCCCTATCGTAGCATAGAAATACTTAAATATTAAAAATACGGTTAATCGGGTATCGTAAGAATACTATGTAAAATGCCAGAAAATACTATGGCTTCCGACAGATAACGATACAACCATCTCATTTACCCGGACCGGTGGCAGGCAGCGAAAATGATGCCAGACGTCCGTTACTCCTGTGAGGGCGCTGTCATAGCATCACAAGCGAAACACTTTAAAGACTAAATCACGCTATCAAAGTTTCGAAGTAAAAACAGTATATTTAGAATAGCTCCGAACTACACACACACGGAGCGTTGGCCGCTCCCCAGGCAGAACACCTTGCCGGGCGGGGGATCTCCCCTTTTTCTTCCACGGCCACACAGGTGACTAACCGACGCGATCTGATTAGGCAACCAACAGCCATCGGAAATTACAACTTCAAGGCTTCAAGCCTTCATCATTATCCCTAAAAACCCTACCATTCACTCCTGAGAATCGTCTTCTGCAGTCGTTAGTTCCTGCATGCCAGTCCAACTTGTCTTCATCTCGACTTACCGCATATTTCAAAGGCAGACTTCGGGCACTTGCTGCGGCACATCGTTCTCAGCGGCATCACTTGTCAGTGTCTAATACGGCATGCATTACACATCGGAATATCGTTCGCACCGGTGTCACTTGCCGTTAAGCACACAGCATGCATTTCCCAAGGATGCACCGGCAATCGGACTGCACTATCGACCTTCGGTCTGAGCAGGGGGTGATGTGTCGTCGCGTCACAAGCGAAACACATCAAAGCTTAAATGACGCTATCAAAAATCCGAAGTAAAAATAGTATATATAGAATAGCTCCGAACACGGAGCGTTGGCCGCTCTCCGGGCAAAACAACTTGCCCGGCGGGAGATCTCCCCTTTTCCTTCCACCGGCACACTGCAATCGTCAATCTACCTGCCAAGCATGAAGTATTCAGGCAAGTCTTTCAAAGTGGCCCATGTATAGCATCGAATTTCTATGTTCTAATAAAGAACAAGAATAATAACAGAACAATAAGCATATAAAGAATTCTATTTCACAGTTCTCGGATAAGCAAAATAGAGATTGAATTCTCTTATGAATTACTTGCGAGTAAGATTACAAATTTGTTAACTTGTAATCTTACTTGCAAGTAATATAATGTTTTTGATTAATAACTTTTAAAAAACTAAAGTTTGTTTTAAAAGTTATTAATCAAAAACATTTTAGTGTCATGCTTCCGTAAACAAATGTAATAAAATCAGATAACATATAAAAAACGAATGCGTTACCAATACGTTTATGACAAAATTTAAGCAACTAAAATGAAGCAAACAGAAAGGAAAACATTACATTTATTATTTTCCTTTCTGTTTGCTTTTTTCATAGGATAGGGTGACAAACGAGCACACAGTCCACCTGATAGTAAGAGGTTGCTGCGGCCCATAGACAACTACATTTTTCCTCGATTACGAATCAAAATGCAGATACGTTGTCACCTGTGATGACTAAGATGGAATGCCTCGTTTCCAGTAAAAAGGGTATCCGGTTCTCTACACTCACCATATGGAACAACAGCATTAAACTACTATTTTTTGCTGGTATTCTGTGAGAGCGTGGTCCTTCCCCGGTCGTGCCGACCCATTCGTGCTATAAATATACTACTAATACAACTGTAGCGTGACTACCACGTATAAAAATGCTTGATTTTTGGAGTATCATTACACTCCAAATATTTTTAGGTAAGGCAACTGACATATTTTATCATAATGACTGCGTGATCCAGATGAAACTGAACTACGTAATGTCTTTGTGACCTAATTGCAGGTATTGTTCATTTTAAATACCTAGTTCAACTACTATTTACATTCAAGTATTTTGTGTTTTTATTTTTTCACAATGTGTATTCATTATTTTGTAGATAAATGATGATTCTTTATTCAATGAGTAGTATGATTACGCTGCAACTAAAACAAAATTGTAATAATTTAAATAATAAATAATTCGTGTTTTTGTTATTAGGTTTATATTATTTAACATAGATTTAAATGTCAAATTGAACATTTAGGATTTCTCCATTAATCACGAAATTATTTTAAAACCAATTTTCCTAAGACATTCTTCAATGCCACCTAATCGTATGTGGAGATGTAGCAGAAGATCGTAGATTGATCGAAAATTTATTCGTCCGTAAACACAATTCTTGCCCAATTCTCCTTTCACAAATTAATTTTCAGTTAATTAAAACCAGTTTTTACGAATTTTATCGCGTATATTAACTTTTTTAATTTCCCGAACTTTCGAGCACTTTACAGCTCTCGTGGTAACTGGGAGGACTGAGGTGTTCGACGTCTTGATGTCATAGTTATCCGCGGTTACCAACACGGCTCGCAAAGGCGAAGGGGCTGCACTTCCCGCAGCGCGGAAGTTGTTACAGAAGTAACTACAACGTACATCATACATTTTCTTCTATTTTTTTATTTTAATCACGGAATTGTCAGGTGAACAGGAAGTAATTATAAGTTTAATTATAATATTAGTGTTATTTCGTATAACATACAAATACTATCTACACACATTCACGTACACTCTATCGCGTTTATGCTCGATGTACGTTTTTAACACATATTGTATGTTTTTCATTCATTCAATATACGCCGCGCCGATCTACGAGTACTCTTAACCGGCTATGACGGCGCTCGGACGGCGCACTTGCGGTGGACAGGTGGGTATAGTAAATGTATGTGTCGCTACTTTGGCGCCGTTGTCTAGATCTCTTGGGAGTACCGGTTATGGCGGCGGTGGACAGTCACTCTAAGGCTTCCAGCTTCATGATCAGTTAAACAAGTTTGTATAAAAGTGATTTAGTGGGCAGACGTGTTTTAAGTAATAAATGATCATTGCATGTAAACATTCGAGTTGATGAAGTAAAAGCTGGAAGAAGTCCATGTGATGCTGTTAAATTAAGATATTGTTCGGATTGCTGGTCCGTATTGTCAGGGGAAATATCCATGTTAATATCGCCCATTAGAAATATATTTTGAATCCTTTTAGTTGTGTTTGTCAATTGCGTAATTGTCTATTTAGATGATATCATAGTCTATTCCAATAGCTTACAAGAGAATATCGATTAATTAAGATGAATATTTCACCGACTCATTCAAACTGTCTTCAAATTACACTCAACAAGTGTAAATTCCTGAGAAAGGAAGTACTTAACTTATATCACCAAATTACGAAAAACTGTTTAGATCCCAACGTCTACGAAATTAGACCAGTAATCAACTTCGCAGAATATCTACTGAAATTAAAAGTTTCCTCGGACTAGTACGTTAGTACCGTAAATTTATTAAAGATTTTTCCAAAATTACACAACCTCTTACATCATGCTTAAAAAATACGATATTGTTGCGCGCCTAAGTTGATGTCTGGTACCTGGCAATAGGGCCATCTAGTGTCAGGGAACAGAGCGAGGAGGGCTTTCTAGAAAATGCCAATCTTGAACTTTCCACCAACAGCGCCATTTAGTATCGAACAGAAGTATTAAGCTTTCTAGAAGGGTCCACGCTCGAACTTTCCGCAATTAGTCGGTTGGGACCGGTACTAGCTGGAACATTCTGGACGTTTCGGTGGAAAAGCTGTTTTAAAGCCGCTGCAAGCCGCGACCGGGGCAGTATTGAATTGGCGATACGAGCGAAGCTTCGGAGCGAAAAAGTGAAATAAAGTGTTAAGTGTGATTAATTATTAGTGTATTTTAAGTTTTAATTGCTGTTCGGTAATTAAAGTGTTAATTTTGGTAATTCAATCGGCAGTTTTTATTGTCACGAACCCTAAGCTCGTAACGATATAAATAACTAAAATATGTTTTAAACAAAATTGTTTGAAACAGAACAACAACAACAAAATTATTTAAGTTTATAAATACATTTTTCAATCAATAATACGGATTTAGTCAAAAAGTTTCTGTTGGAATACATACAACCTAAAGTTAAATATTTATTTTACTTCGAAAACCAAATACAACGACATCAGTGCAATGATGTAACTATAAAATTATTTAAAAAGGACATGGTAAAAATTTAGGTATGTACAAAATGAGTTGAGTATGTCGATGATGAAGATGAATAACGATCAATCACTCTGACGTATAATCATGGTCTAACATCTCATTGCGGAATAAAAGAAGCTATCGAGAAACTTAAACGTACACACTTTTGGAAAAACATGGATCTAACAATTTTCCTACGAAACTTGTAAAAAAATGAAATACAATCGTAAAACAATCACAACCCTTTTCTGAAACATTTCTGGATATATTTTATATTGGAAATAAATGTATCTTAATTCTTGTCAACGCATTTAGTAAGGATTTTGAACGTTTCCATTGTATAATTTTGGAAATATTATCGTAACGCTAAGCATGAACAAAAGATGACAGAGGCTGCTAGTGTAATGACATACGCTATCATGTCTTTTAATAAAACTATCCGTTTAGCTACAGGTTTTACACCTTTAGAAATTGTCTTCTGGCATACTGATTCAAATAGTACTTTTGGAGTAAATTTTAATAAACAATATACACAACAGGTAGCTCGTGATCATATGAAGCAAATGAAATATTTATACAATTTTATAACAGATAAATTAATATAAAATAAATAAAAGTTAAAAGAAAAATGCAGCGGCGAAACACCATCGATTTACATAAAAGTGATGTACATATTCATTAAAGGCGTTAATACGAGACGAAGTGTGGACAAACCACGATACCAAGAACCGCGCGTATTGGGTGAAGTCAAAATACTCGTTCCGTTAAAATTAAAAACCGTTACACAAAGGTACCTATTAATGACGTTAAGCGACATTCATAGGTACCTCCTCGTATTTCATCCTCTATTTATCACAATCCACACCCTTCAACTTCAAATGATTGATAAGAACCACAGTATGTTATTACATATGGTCATGTTAGGTATTAGCTATTAAAGGTCTGGCTTAAGTTTAATGTTTCAGAATTTCGAAATAAATAAAAACCAAACGGATTAAAAAAATAAAATTAATGAATGTATAAAATTTAAGTTTCAATGACACATAAACACTCACGCCTGTCACCCAGAGGGGTAGGCAGAGACTACAGACTTCCATTTGGCACGATCTTGACATGGATGTTAAATAAAATTCATTTTAGATACCAACTATACAGAAATATAATTACTATACAGCCATTCCATTACCACTTCCTATAAACTAAAATTTTAATTCCTTAATACCCTGACCTACTACTAAAAAGTTCTGAAATTGTCTTGTTCGCTTAGTTTTGCAACTTCTAGGCCCTATGTTCCTGTACTATGACTACAAGTCACAACTTCAAGTGGAAGATGCTTATACGAATTCTTTTATGAGAGTCTAGCATATTACGAGCTCATGCTATTCAGTATGAGCGGAAAAGTAGATCCATCATCTTGGGCACTAGTGAATTAGCAAATCTTAAACATTTAAACTTAAACTTAACTTGAAACTAAACTTGAAAATAAGTTAAAGTGAAGTAAAACATAACTGCGGCAAATTTATCAATGTGAAAAATGTTACTACCAGAATTCTGTTGTTATATTCTATTTTTATTGTGTTTATATATATATATATATTGAATCAAACTACAAATAAGCATTTTTTCGCGTCTTATTAATTGATTTTATTTATTACTTATTTTTAATTCCCGACGTTTTGGGTGCTTTACACTACCTTAATATATGTGTTATTATTTTTTAAGTATGATTTTTATAATACTTTTGAATCGAATTAATCAGAGCGAAAACAATCATACATCTGATAATTTTAAACTAAAGGGGGGAGAAGTTACACAATTTGGATGGAAGGAGCTGTATTGTCATATAGAATATATTATTATTATAATTTTTATTGCTGGTCAAACCAAGGTGTCTACTTTCAGTCAAGAGACTTGTTTTGACCATCCTATAAAAGCCATTGCATTTAGAACTATATATTCATTATAGTATATATATTCATTATAGTCTTCATCGAAGTAATGTAATCCCTTAATTAAGGAAGTCAGTATTGCACTGAATTAGTTTTAATTTATTATTATAATGAAATAGTAATAAATGTCATCGAGACATGTTTGTAGTTTTTAAAAAGCTTCAGCATCGTTACCGAAGCTTAACAACATTAATAAGGTTTTGTCGACGAAATATTCGAGTGTGATCTGTAATATTACCCACTTTGCGAGAGGAGATTAATAAATAAAGTTAGTTAGAAATTATAATTTAAAAAAATTCTAACTAAATTATTATTACTAATAATAAAAAATATCAATAAAACATGTACAAATTATGAACTTTTCCCACCACACCTCCACAATACAGAAGGAAATCTTAGTGTGAAATTTTATTTTTAATAAGTAAATGAAATCGTAAATAATTCCTTATTTCCCATATAATCGTTATTTTACAGGGATGTTTCTGAGCGGTTTTCTCCTAAACTTTCAGATGAATAAAGCAATCCACTGTTGTTACGCTTTTGTTAATACAAACAAAATAATGAACACCTAATACATTCCTATTATAATGCCTGATGATTTATCTTTGAAAGATGATATACGACACTATACGTAACTCTCAACAAGTATATAGAAAGGAGACGATTATTGTGGAACTAAAAGCGCTGTAAAAGCTAATTGGTAGAGAAGTCGTTTCGAATAGAACATTTACACTGTCGGAAATAGGATAATTAACCCAATTATTTTACTCTAGATTTGTAGATAAGGGCTAGTTTGACATTCAAAGTTTGTAAAATTATTTCTTATATTTTCGCGAACACTACACATTGATTAAAACTACTTTTACGGATTTTATCGCGTTTAATTTTAATTTTAATTATATTTATTTATAACGTTTCGGGTGCTTTCTAGCACCCATGATTACAGGGGACTGAGACGACTGACGTCCCGATGTCATTGTTAAACCCAGAGTACCTTGAGCTTTTTAATTATTGTTTATGGTCTATTAATTATAATCTCTCTATTAATCTCTTAATTATAATCTATTAATTATAATCGGTCTAATAAATTCAAAGTTTGTTTTATAAATTATTTCACTGTTTGAAAAACTGAGGAGTCGAAAGTGTTTATATATTCGTATGCAAGTCGCGAGAATTTCTGTCATGTTCGAATTGAATAGAATTATTTTTATTTATTATAGATCACATTTTATTCTTATTAAATGTCATTTTTTGCTTTATAACTGATTCGAAAAAAAACCTGCCCTGGGAAGAACCAGCAAGAAAGCGAGCGGGAATTTTTTAAAGTAAAATAAAAGGTTGTACAAACTATTTATAATAATTTATTTTAGAAACAGCTTGGAAGCGACCATCTAGTTCCTAGGGCTTATTATCAAACAAATATGAATTTGTAATATTATTTACCTTTTCATACAGTTTTTGTTAAATATAATATTTAAACCTGGTAATAGAGAGATGTGCATATTTACTGGCACTTTGATGTAGTAGCGTATACTTTGTCCCAAGAATGAATTACTGACTCTGTGGAGTCGAGAAACTGGTATTACTAGCTTGCGTTTGTTTCCAAATTTTTACACAGTGTGTGTCATTTTTTTACTAAAATTACTTTTGTTTTTTTTTTGAACATACCTTAAATTTTCGAAAGAATGAGAGGCCAAAGTCGTTTTTTTATATTTAAGTAAGAGACTTTGTCGGTTTTAGGTTGTAATGTAATGTAGCTTTTATGTCCCTCCTCTGCAAAACGAAACTAGTTTCTAAATCAGCTGCATTTCCCCACAGCAAAATCCCGTAAAACAGTTAAGGAAATAACAGAAAAAACTGATCTAGCTGTTTTGGCACTAGTGAAATCTCGTATCTTTTTACAGCATAAGCTGCAGAGCCTATCTTCTTGCCAGTTTGGATATAAAGAGGCCCCATTGAACCTTTCCGTTGAAAGTGATGCCAAAGAAAACACTGAATTCAACAAGGCACAGTTCTTACCCATTTAAAAACACATTGGTATACAAAATTCAAATTCAAAGACCACAAATTAGAGGAGTAAGCAATTTTTCACTCAACATTAAGTTAAAAACAAAGGAGTGTGTATACAGATTTCATTGCTGTTTTTATAAATCTGGCATTGCATATATATTGGTTAATTTAGCCTTTTATTAACAAATAAATATGCTACAAGTATGGACTTATTACGCGGTATACTTGTGTTGAGAAGAAACTACTTATTATTACAACGGCTTAAGTTTTACTCTTTTCGTAATGTAGTAATACTTACATAAGCCCTATATCATGTCCGCCATGGTAGTTTACTTGGCGTACCTGCCGTAATATACTGGGTCCTGGGTTTGAGCACCATCTCTTCAATTCAGCGTCGAAAGTTATATACTTCTTGTCATACGATATTTAAATAAGTTGCAATCATGATATCAATATTCAATCTATCCAACACACACACACACACACACACACCCTTTTATGTATACGTATTCAAAGCAAAACTAAATTTCTATTCTAATCTATTCAATTCCTGGTTCGGGTGGTTCGGGTATCTACTTTATGACGGACGACCGCAATTTTACATTGTCATCAGACCAGGTCGTTTACTTAGTGTGAGATACCGGACCGCTGTCACAACGAATGATCGTTGTACTATAGAGGTTTGCGAATCGTTTCTTCGACAATAGGCTTACGGTTTGCTATTGTATTGACAAATGAGGTAACCATCTTTATCTCATATCTGTTAATAACAGGCCAAGTATGTTAGTGCATTCATTTCTCAAACACAAAGTTATGTTTTCATTCCGTTGTCTATTTTCTTAAACATTTTTCTACACTGGGAATATCCACTGTTTTGTTGAGAAGTTTTATACTTTTTTACTAGCAACAGGGTATTTTATCTTAGTTATAAATAAATGCAGGCTATGTAGAAATTTGGTGCGGATTCGAAGGTGCGGCCCTAAGTGGCTCCGACGCCAGCAAAGTGAATTCTAATGTAAAAGAAGATACAGGCAACCGTTACTGCGATTGTAAACTATTATAAACATGTACCATTTTTAAGCACGGTTTTGTTCCTATATTACAAACAATACGTCAGAAGGTTCATGGTAGGGTGCAAACCACGAACTTATAAGGCTGTATGTTCGAATCCGCCATTCGACTACCGTAGTCAACCACTCCTAACAAGCATTCTAAGCTTAACAGGAGTGGTTACAGAAAATATTAGTAATGTGATTAACATTGCTAGTAATTAAAAAAAGGTTCTATGGTACATAAAACTTTGTCAAATTAAATATTGAAAACAACATAAGCCACTTAAAATAAAATGTACCCGTGGTGTACATAAGTGTCTCCTATAAACAACATTTAGTTGCAAAAACATTAGTTGAAAAAGATTGCATCAATCACTTAAAATCATTATGAACGCGCTAAACAGGGTTATGTGGGCTCAAGCTAAGCAACGCGGTGAATGGTAGGCTATTTACGCAGTTGTGTGAAGAAACTGATTTACATTTCATCCTACACACTAAAGTACGCTGGCTGTCTAAACGCTTAATACTTGTTAGTATATTTTCACATTATAAGTTAATTTTATAGATTTTGATGCTGAATATCCAATTTTTTATAAAAATTATTAAATGGAGACCATAGATTGTTTAATTAAATTTTTGTACACATATATCATATCCCATATCCTACCACTTGCCATCAGGTAGGATACTACGAAAGTGCTGCTGAAGCTCAAATAAGTACAAATAAATGATTTTTAGTTACAATATGACAGTCTTATTAGATTAAAAAAGCATCATTGTAGATTTTCTTGCCAGAATAAAACTAATGGAGCAATACCCCAATTTTGCGCAGATAAACTGATGATGATGACGATGATGATGATGTTACACTCACTGTTAAACATTTAAAGGTCCTTGTCATTTTTAAGGTCCTTTACACATATTTTGAAACTACTGGTTATATATCCTGCATTACATCTTTGAGGACTACCTTGAGACAATTTCCGGTAGCTTTTCAATGTTTATACTTCATGGAAAGGGGTCAAAGCGCATTTGTCAAACTCTTTACAAAAGAAGAAATAGATTGCTAATCACTTGCCGATGAGATTTAAGACTAAAACCTGACTTATTTTAGACCAAACATTGAAATTTTTATATCAAGTATTCACGGTTAGTAAGTGTAAAAAAATTATACAGACATAATAAATAAAATAAGACAACTGAAATGGCGACGAACTGGACACATAATAAACACAAGACAGAAAGGTAAAATACACAACATGTGTATGTTGTGTATTTTACCTTTTTACGTGATGGGAAAAAGAAAAAGAGGTGTGAGCGGATTTTGAACTCCGGAGATGGATAGATGGTACAAATCAAATTGTATGGGCAATGTATTCAAGAAAATCGAACAATTTGAGGAAATGGAAAAAGCCAAAAGAGACCTTCTAATCTAAAGACACGATTTCTTGTTTAATAAAAGTAAATAAAAGGAAAAAGTAAAACAAAATTAGGTGTTCTTACCTGTGCTACGTACGCGTGTACATGTGTGCAAGTGTGTGATTGTGTGAGGATTCGAGTGTGTGAGTGTGTGTGTTTGCTGTAGGAAGATGTGTGAGTTGGAGGTTTTTGATATGAGTTCAATGTGAGTATGATTTCCTGAACTCATAATGATTATCGTAATATTAAATATTAAAACAACTCTACAAATAATAAAAGAAAAACTTGAAAGTGATTATCTCATTCCCAGAAGATAATAGCATCCGCAAATTACTTAATATTATAATAAGCCTTTTAAAACAATCTTTATGTGGTAAATTAAAAAAAATACTGAAGTTGGTGGTAAACGAAATACTTTTTTTATTTTTTGCGATGTTGACAATCGTATACGTTACCTCAGGATTGAATTACTAACTCTGTGAAGTAGAGTCACAAGACATACTTACTTACCAGGCGGTCCCATAATGAACTGGCCTGATATAGTTCAACGCGACATGTCGCTACATGTTGTATTGCATTAAATAGTACGTTTATCGTGCACTTAATATAAGAAACATGCATCGACATGAAATGCTTAGTCTTAGTTTAACAGGCATTTGAATAACGAGAGTCGCGTATTTTTTCAAAATTTCGAAAACTGAGTATCCAAGTGTCATAAAGTTTCTGTTTAAAGAAGGTTTATCCCCTGCCCAAATAAAAGAACGATTGGATGGCGTGTATAAGGAGTCTGCCCCCTCCTATAGAAACAGTGACAAATTGGGTGAAACAACGCCCCTGTTCATACCGAAGGATGCAGTTCGTCAATGCGGGTTCACAGAAGGTCAACATCCACCTTACAGTCCAGACATGGCCCCGTCCGACTATTATTTATTTCCAAATTTAAAGCGGGACTTAAGAGGAAGAAAATTTTCAAGCGATGAAGAGTTGCAGGCGGCCGTCTTCAGTCATTTTGAGGATAAAAAATGTGATTATTTTTATAAAGGTTTAGAGATGTTGATTCACAGATGTCAGAAGTGTGTTAGTATTCATGGTGATTATATTGAAAAATAAAATTGGTTTCGTTTCATTTCCTTCATTGGTTCATAGTTAGGCCAATTCGTTATGGGACCGCCTACGTACATACTTAATGTTATGATCACACCTGTGTAAAAATGAATGAAGAATATATAAAATATATTCAAAAGGTCGCATAAAAACGGTTATTGATATACACATAATTTTTAAGACGTTTTTTCCACCTGCGTAACTCTTAAATCTTAATGATTTAAGAGATACGCAGGTGGTAGCGAGCTAGACTGTTACTTCAAAGCTTTTAGCTTTTATATAAAAACACATTAAATCTTTAAACGTACTAATAATTATATAACAACTTCTGTCAAAGATAATGTTCCGTTGTTTGTTCTCTGTTTATGAAGAATATACTACTTGGATTATATATTATTTTTAATGTTATATTTTAATTCGTGTTGGTAATGAAAACCAGATAATAATGATTATAAAAAGAAAAATACGTCATATCTTAATTATGAATAAAAATTAGAAAGAGTTCTTTTTGGCTTAGGATTTCGAATGAATAGATATTCCACGTTAATATATATACGACACTATGCTTATTATAAACAAATTTCGCAAATTGTTATAAAGCAACAATAAAAGCTAATTGGCGGGATAGCAGTTACGAATTAAACGATTATGCGGCGCTGAAATTGCGTAACTGACCTATTTCAAACGACCGAATCAGTGTATTTTCCCTTGTGATTTGTACTGTGAAATAACCACTTTTCCTTTTGCAAAGTTTACCTTATTTCTTTTTTTGTATATAAAAATAATGCCAAAGAAAGAGAGAAATTAGCTTATTTCGTTAGATGTATTTTTTATATAAACCAATAAGGAAGGAAGCAAAAAAGTTTTTTCTCTGTTTATTATCCGTTCATCTCCAACGAAATTTAACTATGCCAATGCATATGGGACTTGTTTTATCGATTTTAGTTATGGAGAAACAAATTCCTAATAAAATAATTAAAATTACCAGCTTATTAGTAGGTATATACATAATAATATATATTACATTGAACAATTCATTTTACAAAGATAAAACGTCTTTACAAAAACTTCAATTTTAATATATTATTTTAATCGATTGACGCCACACACGGTCAGTTAAAATGATCAGTTGAACTGACGTACATCCAAAAACTGACCGTGAGTGTGGAATCTTAAGTTGAAATTTTCAATTGCCGACAACCCACGGACTTTTTCGGTCGCACTCTCAGTTGAAACTACTCAGCCGAACTGACGTAAATCCAAAAACCGATCGTTAGTGCGAATCTTAAGTTAAAATTTTTAACTGATGGCACTCCACGGAGTTTTCCGGGCACGCCGTAATCCACTGGCTTCAGTTCGTTTTAATTACTAGTAAGTACCTATTTTATTAGTGGCTACATACATTATTTATATGCTATTTAGATTTTTATTATTTTATATATTTATAGAATTTCGTTTGACGGAGGATGAAGTCTAAGGCGACTGTGATGATATCACGTTCCTTATGATTGACTCAGAAGATTGGTAAGGGATCTTAGTGATGCTACGTAGAACCATCGTGTTTTTCTTCAACTTATTTTCAAAAAAGGTTCATGAAGACCTAAATGATTATGATGATATCTCCTAGCTGATGGTGGACTCTGAAGATGGGTATGGGATCTCAGTAACACCAGGTGATTGTTATGATCTCACTTTTGTGATGGTGCAACACGAAGTTGGATATAGGATCTCAGTGACGCCACTAGATATGACGATCGTGTTTGATCTCATTTGATGGGGCTCGTAAAGACCTAGGTGATTGTTATGATCTCACTTTTCTGATGGTGCAATACGAAGTTGGATATAGGATCTCAGTGACGCCACTAGATAGGACGATCATGTTTGAACTCATTTGAAAAGGCTCATAAAGACCTAGGTGATTGTTTTGATCTCACTTTTCTGATGGTGCAATACGAAGTTGGATATAGGATCTCAGTGATGCCACTAGATAGGACGATCGTGTTTGATCTCATTTGATAGGGCTCATAAAGAGCTAGGTGGTTGTTATGATCTCACCTTTCTGATGGTGCAATTTAAAGGTTTGTATAGGATCTCAGTGGCGGCACTATTTTTATATTTTTATTATTATTAATTTATAGAAGTCACGCAATTTTATTTGTGACACTTCTAAAAAATTTATACCCCAAAGGAGGGAGAAAACACAAGGAAAATAAAGAAAACTAAACTAAATATTGTGTACCTATATGTGTTAAGTAACTAAATACAATACGAAAAATTATTTTATAAAACTCAACATATTTGATTATTATTAATTCCGGACTTTTTCTTTTTTTAAATATTTCCGTCACACTAAGATTTTCTCCTTGTCGTGGAGTCAGTTTACAAGCGTTATTTGCACAAGGATAAACACCCAGACCCGGAACAATTATTTGCAGACCATACAAATACTTGTTCCGTACGGGATTTCAACCCGTGGCCCCAGCGCAGCAGCTCATTGCTAAGTCGTTGCGCCACGGAGCTAGTTTATTTTATCATTGTTGTACAATTTTCTGCTGGGGCCACACTAACGAGAAATGCCATTAATTATCGCGTTGATGGACGTTGAATGTAGGTGTGGCCACGACTTAACGCGTTAATTTGACAATGACATTAACAATGCCGTTTGCCGTTTGGCGATAACTCGAGTAGCGGTACATCAAAGAGATTAACGCACAAAATAACACGTTGAAGCGGCTACACTACGTTAGTCTGACTATGCACGATAAGCGCAATAAGGTCGCACGTATGGCTATGATGGAGCAGATGCAAACAGAGCCATGTTTGTGGGATCCGAGACTCAAAAGTTTTAAGAATCATACACCGCAAAATGATGCTTTGCAACTAATTATCCAATTATTATCTTTTAATACAACTATCGCAGAATTAGAAAGGCGAAAGAAAACCGAATGGGTTTTTATAGAACCATTTTTAATAAATACAAAGTCTTCAAGAAACATTAACGCCAACTTTAACGCCGTTCAATGGCATTGAAATTAAATTGACGTTTCCCGTTAGTGTAGTACCAGCATTAACACGTTCACTCGATACCCAACGCAGAGGCGGGTAGGCGGGGCTATACTATGGCAACCTAGGTAACCATGGTAGCGCGGTCGGCTAAGCGTTAAAATATGAATATCGACGGTCGACATTTTCTTTTTTAATAAAAAGTTTTAATTTTTTATTTTGTGTCGTAAATCATTTAATCTATTACTACCCAATCTTCTGTACTTTATTTTATTCTATTAATTTTTCCCCGGTTTATTTATATGTTTATTATCTTAAAAAAAATGTAATTTTGTATGGTATATCTCTGTGGTATTTAAATTACTACAATCTACGAAACTTATAACTACTTTACTGTGTGTTTTGGCGGGAACTTGACGGTCGACGGATTTTTGCTTCTGTTTTATAGCTTATACAATGGTTTGAAGTGGATTTTGATTCGTAAAAGTGATATGATTTTTAATTTAAGTATCTGCACGTGTGAACTATTAGAGAAAACGACGAAACAAGTGCTTCGATGTTAATATAATTCTCAAATTATTTTGATCGGTTAGGCGTCTTATGAACTTGAATTACAGTCGTCATCGAATGTTTACTGGGTAGACAGTTTAATCCCGTTCTATCTAAACAGATGTTAAATATTTGATTTCTTCAGCTACATCTGTAGCACCTGTGCTTCTCAACATATTTAACAGAAAAACATATAAAACAACAAGTATTTTTTAAAACTCTTACGGAAAAATATTGGTACACATAATCGTCTTATTTAAATTCTACAATAATTAATAGGAACTATAATCTAACATTTTTATACATTTATAATTTAATTTGCTAAATAAATATAATATAAGCTAAACTAAAATGACTTAAGTTTTTTTTTAAATAAAGCCGATATATCGACATTTTTTTTTCGATTTATAAAACTCCGATATTGATTCACTCTACATTACCTTACGATATATAAAACTCCAACATTGATATATTTATAATTATCCATATATCAAAAATATGATATTTAAAAAAAAATATCAGCTTGGACTAATCAGTTGGAATGATCAGTTGAACTGATCATGTGTGTGGAAATTTCTTTGGCTTGAACCCGTTCGAACTGATATCAGTTCGACTGATGCATTTAACTGACCGTGTGTGGCCACCATACGATTTTTTATATTTACGCGAACACTACACATTGATTAAAACTTACTTATTTTATCACGTTTAATTTTATATGATTCTTAATTTTATAATTTCCGACGTTTCCGGTGCTTTCCAGCACCCATGGTCACGGGGGAGTGAGGTGAGTGACGTTCCGATGTCAATGTTCACCCGGAGTGCCTTCAGCTTTTTAATTATTGTTTATGGTCCGATCTATGCAGAGTGAACTTACTCTGTCTTGAGTTCTTGCAGTGGTATGCTTGGGTTCAGTTTTAATTTTATTAATTACGGGGTCCCAAGCAGGTGGTAGTACCATGCCTCCTTCTCTATTGAATTTAGGAAGTTTTTTTAATTTCAATAGCCTCACGTATATTTCTTGGTAGGAATCGATGTTCTTTCGCGAGGATTTGTGGTCTATCAAATCTGTTGTAATGGTTGGGGCTGCCTATATACTATACATTGTATACATACATATATGATGTACATTGTATATATGTATTAGTAGATTTTATTTGTGTATATTATGATGTGTGTTAGAAGATATAGTTTTATTTTTAGTATAAATTATTAGTGGGTATCGTTACGAACGTTGTCGATAAAATACCTTTTGAGTTTTGTATAACACGGCTAATTTTTAATTCTTCCTTGCAAATATTTTCAAGCAGCAATAAGTGTTTCACTTTGTCGTGTATTGGTAAAAAAATGCAACGGTTGAAAATACCATAAGGACTTTTTTAAATATTTATTTCTGGGGTGATTTAAAGATTTTTAAAGATAGGCAATTGTGGCTCGTATATTTTTTCAAGGTGGGTTTTATAAGTGCGCCCGTAATTGCTCAACCTCGTGCACATGGAAGAACGAATTAATAATGTATGTCTGTAAATAAAAATTTTAACAATAAAATTCAATAAAAATAAAAAATAAATTAATGAGCGCGAAAAGCGACCTTGAGCGTCCTCATACGGCCAGCAGTGAAGGATCACGTCTCTGATCCGTAAGTCATCACTGGCAACACGCACTGCTTGTTTCACACTTTAGTTTTCAGAGATTGATTATACCTGACGAGAAGATGTGTCGTAATTTTCCGAACGCTGCCCAGCCGAGTTGAATCCGTCGATTGACAAAGACATCTAAAACCTCAAAAACCGAGCGTGTTTCGGATATTAAACAATTCTTTGGTGTATTCGTCAATTTTTTTTTAACTACAGTGGTCGCGTGGATTACAATACTCGTATTAATTCTATTACAGAAAAGCTACTTAAATGAATCATTGACTCGTCAAGTATTTAAAGTTTAATACTAAGACGACGTGCTCATTGCAGCATGTACATTTATTTATGATTTATTTTTTAAAGGCTAAATACCACCAGACCACTGCAGTGTTAATTGAAGTAAGATTAGTGTTCATTAACTATGCAGAACGTGATTTTAGGGGCTGTTGGTTCGAGCGCGAACTACGTATGATACAACAATGTACTAACAACGATACGCAGGTAGTGGGTGGATGAAGGCGGGTAAGGACTGTGCCTAATGGCATTGCTTAAGGGTAGCCTATGTTAAGCAGTGGGCTTGTAAATTGATGTCAAATGTAATTAGATGATGATGATGATAATGAGCACTATTATTTAAGGATAATACCCGAAAATTTTATATATGTGTTATAACTAATAGCACATATACTCACTGACTACTGAATCATCAGTGTAATGAAATGAAATGTAAATGAAAATTGCGTAAATGGATTATAGTTTTACTGAATGTTACTTATGTCCGAAAAAATATCTGACAAATTATTACCCTCAAGTCGCACCTGAAAATTTAAAAAAAAAAGTATACACTATAAATACTACATGAGGCAAAAAGAGCGACAAAATCATGGTCACCCTTGCTACGATGGCCGTAGACTTCTACAACAGCAGAGGTCTTCACTTCAACCCTAATGCCATCCACTACAATATGGAAAAGGCAAAACCGGCCTTGCTCTTTTTGACCCAGACGGAGGTGTCTACTCCGACTGACACTTCGTACTTTGTCTACGTGGGTTTTATGGGATAACGATGACAAACGAGTACACAGTCCTCTTGATGGTAAGTGATTGCTGTGGTCCATAGATATCTACGTCTATCCTCGATTACGATTTAAAAATGCAGATGCGTTGTCACCCGCTAGGACTGTGATAGAATGCCTTGTTTGCAGTGAAAAGCGTCTCCGGTTCTCTAAGCTCACTATACGAAACAAAGCATCACACATCAGCTATTTTGAGCTAGTATTCTGTGAGGGCCTGGTTATTCCCTTTTCAAGACGACCCATTCGTGCTACAATCATATCCGTAATGAACCTGCAGAATCGCTCTATTACATGTAAACTTAGAACACTTCTTTGTACCCGGGCTGGAGTTTGCGTAAACGTCAAAGAGGATATCTATTCCCAACGCCTCAGCAGTTTTAAAAGTATGGACTCTTCCACCTTTTGGCTGCGCGTAGACAGTAAAAAAACACCCCCCCCCCCCTGTCTACGTGTACCATTATACGTCCCATACCGGTAATGCGGACACGGATCGATTTATCGACCACATCCAAATTGCTACAGATCACTTACTACAACAGATCCCATTCGCAGTGATCGTGATGCTCTGTGATTTTAACGCCCATCAAGCCAAATGGCTGAGTTCACGTTTGACCGATAAAGCAGGAGGATGTGTTGCCTTGGCATCTGCCACACATCCTTACTTACTTCACCTATGTGGATTTCAGATGTGGATGATCAGGCACCATCCTTATTGGAACTTCTGCAGACTTCTCATCCAGATGGATATCTGGTCTCGGTCGACGCCCTTCTAGGGTCTTCGGACCATTGTCTGAATCAGAGTGTTGTGCCACTCGTACTGCCATCGCGGTTGCGTTCTACACGCTGCTGCTATGTTTTGCAATATAGGTCGGCGCATTGGGGCTGTCTTTCTATGCATCCTACACATGGCAGCAGGTTTGCTTACCACCGTATTATCCCAGCACTGCTGGTTTTATCACTGATGTGGTGCTTCAGGTAATAGAACTATTTATTCAATCATCTGAGGTACTCATCGGAGGCAGATCTCCTTGCCTTGGTTTGGTTGCTTTTTCAAAACTGCATTTTTCAGTAATCAGGAGTGTTTTCTGGCCTGAGCTGATGCTTCGGCGACCAGGGATATAAATACCAGTATCCTTAAAAAGATGTACAACACCGCCTCCAGGTACTTCAAAAGAGTTTTTGTTAAGGACAAGGCCAAGTATGAGCACATCTCAAAACTTGCGATACTGTCTATTCGCAATAATCAAACATCAAATCTCACAAATGAGTCACGATTGGGTGCGCAGGAAGTTTGAAATTTTATTGATTTCAAGCAGATCGCAGTCTCAATTACGATCAAGATTTTAGCGAAAAACCCAAATTTTTGTAGTCCCGATAACTAGGATAACGATATAATTAGTACGCGAATTTCAGAAATTAAAATCTAATTCCATGCATGATAGGAATATATTTATATGAATTCTGTCTAAAATTATATATAAAACTAGAAATCTAATCTCTTGAAAAGTGAAGTAAAAATAATGTATAGATAGTGCTAAAATTTGATGTAACGATTTACTATTTTATATTCGACGGTTTGGTGGCTGAGCAATGAGTTACAGCGCTAAGGGCCGCGGGTTCGAATCCCGCACGGAACAAGTATTTGTATGGCCTACAGTTAATTTTTCCGGGTCTGGATGTTTGTCCTTGTGAAGTTTATGTTTGTAAACTGCCCCCACGCTACGGGAGAAAAACCTAGTATGGAGGTAACGTTTTTAAAAAAAGAAAAGAAAAATACACATGACTGCACATATAATATTATGCAAGCAACTCCACTTTTGTAATTTATTAATACGAATAACGCGTACTGACTTTGTAAGAAATAATTTTATGAAAACTAAAAAGCAATATAGTCTTGATCTACTTTACTAAGACTTTCTCATGTAAAGCAGAAACTTCCAAAGAGATTTAAAGTTTTTATGGCCTTTGTTCTGTGATATAATGCCATAAGATTCTAGCTCTGCAACAAAGAATATAACCGGCAGTTACTTATCACACTGTTGAATTCTATAACGCTGAATTATTTACATTAAAATATTAAAGTTAAAAATAAAGTTTATGGAGTTTTAAACGATTACTGTCAAATGATCAATGAGCAAAATGAGCAAACACTGGCAATGAGTGCTGTTCTGCTCTCTGTTTCTGCTGTTCAAGAGTCATTACGAATTTTTTCGCATGAAGACTTGACGACTACCTCCCGAACAAGCTGGTTTTCAAAGAGAATTTAACACATATTTACACAACACTTCGGTAAAAAGTTACAGCGTATATACATGCCACTGCTAGGTGTAGTGTTATGCTTATACATACTTACATATCATTTTACACTATTTTAAATTCTGTTTTTGATGTTCTGCATTCGCCTCAAAACTTGATATTCTGCATCACCTTTATTTCCATAGGATCCTGTAATATTTTTAATTCATAAGAACACAATAACAAATCTTTTTCACTTCGTATTTTTCATGCTATCAGCACTTTTTAAATCGGTGTCAATGGAGTCTACCTTTTTCGGTCTTTTATTTAGTTCTCCGTAACTCTGCAATTTTGGGTTTCGTGCGCGCTGTTGCGCTACTTTTTTTTCCTATATAAATAATATCTCATTTTTCACTTAAATCTTGCCGTTTCTGTATTACGAGCCTAAAACCAAAATTTGACATGTTTTGACATCGTTGTTTATCAGGTTGTCATGGCAATTTTTATTCAAATATCGTTACCGGCCTGATGTTTTTACTTCAAAATACTCCTTTCTTCTTGGCCATTTACAAGAATTTGCTTTTAATTTAAATAATTTCAAATTTAATGAGAATAATATTACGTTCTTATGTGAGATCCGTCAAAAAGCAAAAATAAGCCGAACTCAATCGGCGAATGGGGGGTCTGACTTGAGCTTTGATACTTAAAGCATCTCCTAAAGGCCTTTTCTGCACTGCCTCGGGATCCTGCAAGCCTCTGCCCGCTCCTTAAGTCGTCGCCTAGCCACGCCTACGCCTCCGCCTACTAGTGCGCTGTGTTTACTTACTTCAAACGCTGCGTGCCTTCTCCTGACGTTGCGTGGACCTACTTCAGACGCTGCGTGTTTATTCCGGACGCTGTGTGGGTCTACTCCGGAAGTTGTGTTTGCCTACTCCAAGCGCCGCGTGTACCTACTTTAAACGCTGCGTGCCTACTCCAGATGTTTCGTGGACCTACTCCCGACGCTGCGTACCGGCTCAAGACGCTGTGTGGGTCTACTCCAAGCGCTGCGTGTACCTTCTCCAGACGCTGCGTGTGTTTTCTCCAGATTCTACGTGTTCCTAGAGCAGGAGCTGTGCACCTATCTTAGGCATAGCCTGTGCATACTTCGTTGCAGTATCTTTTGTTATTTTTTTTTTTAATAATATTGTAAATCACCATCTTCATTACAACCCATCATCACCTTCATACCTTTTTTTTTATAAAAGATACTGTAAAACTTCAAATTTTTAAATAATTTATTTTATTTTGGTTGTTTTCGTTCTAGTTAAGTTAGGTTCTTAGTTTTTTTATTGTCGCTTCACGACATTTGGCGCCCGACGTAAAAGTTCTTCTTTTCTTCACCTTAGCTACGCCTTATCCATTTCCTTTTGATTGAATTGCTTTCTCTTTCGTTCTTAACTCTTTATTTACTCATCCTTATCATATCTTCCAAATTCTAAAACAAAACTTCATCTAGTTTTTCAACTTATCTGGATTATATTTAGACCTACATATAACACTTCACCTACATTCATCACTTTAATATGTTTATTCTAGATAACTTAAAGAGGTACAATCTTCCAAATTCTAAAACAAAACTTCATCTAGTTTTTCAACTTATTTGGATTATATTTAGACCTACATATAACACTTCCCTAACATTCATCACTTTAATATTTTTATTCTAGATAACTTAAAGAGGTACAATCTTCCAAATTCTAAAACAAAACTTCATCTAGTTTTTCAACTTATCTGGATTATATTTAGACCTACATATAACACTACACCTACATTCATCACTTTAATATGTTTATTCTCGATAACTTAAAGAGGTACAATCTTCCAAATTCTAAAACAAAACTTCATCTAGTTTTTCAACTTATCTGGATTATATTTAGGCCTACATATAACACTACACCTACATTCATCACTTTAATATGTTTATTCTCGATAACTTAAAGAGGTACAATCTTCCAAATTCTAAAACAAAACTTCAACTAGTTTTTCAACTTATCTGGATTATATTTAGACCTACATATAACACTTCACTTACATTCATCACTTTAATATTCTTATTCTAGATAACTTAAAGAGGTACAATTTTTAATTAAATTTTTATTTCTTAAACTTAACTTTGCACTTAATACTAACAATGAAAAGGGTTATTAAGTACAAATTTCTTAACAAGGCCGAACTCGAATACGAAGTGAAGATTAGATGTGAGGAACCAGCTAATACTGTTTTGCATGACACTACATTTGTATATATGTATATTTGTATATAAGTTTGTATATATGTATAAATATCAATTTCAGACACATCTCGTTAGTGATGTTGCTGATCTCTGGCTTTGAGCCCTACCGCTCTGGCCTTTTTTAATCTTTACTTAAGTCATAGCGACTAAGCTTGCTTAAGATTAATTTCTTTATCTTCACTCAGGAGCGGATGATAACTCCTTAAATAAGCCTGAATGTCCTTTCGAAATGTTTTTTTTTCCACGCAGGAGCGGATGACAACTCCTTAAATAAGCCTGAATGTCCTTTCGAAAACACACTTTTAGAGTGGTAGTCATTGAATGTGAACTCCACCCTTACCTGAATGCAGATGATGAATGTAAGAGATAGTATATCTGATTTTGCCTGTTGATGTCTGTTACTGCAAAGCTGTGTTTTCATGGTTTATTTTATGGTGTACATGTCAAAATTTTTGCTGAGTCAAAAATTTTCCGGGGTCGGGGGGAAAATGTAGTGTTATGCTTATACATACTTACATATCATTTTACACTATTTTAAATTCTGTTTTTGATGTTCTGCATTCGCCTCAAAACTTGATATTCTGCATCACCTTTATTTCCATAGGATCCTGTAATATTTTTAATTCATAAGAACACAATAACAAATCATTTTCACTTCGTATTTTTCATGCTATCAGCACTTTTTAAATCGGTGTCAATGGAGTCTACCTTTTTCGGTCTTTTATTTAGTTCTCCGTAACTCTGCAATTTTGGGTTTCGTGCGCGCTGTTGCGCTACTTTTTTTTCCTATATAAATAATATCTCATTTTTCACTTAAATCTTGCCGTTTCTGTATTACGAGCCTAAAACCAAAATTTGACATGTTTTGACATCGTTGTTTATCAGGTTGTCATGGCAATTTTTATTCAAATATCGTTACCGGCCTGATGTTTTTACTTCAAAATACTCCTTTCTTCTTGGCCATTTACAAGAATTTGCTTTTAATTTAAATAATTTCAAATTTAATGAGAATAATATTACGTTCTTATGTGAGATCCGTCAAAAAGCAAAAATAAGCCGAACTCAATCGGCGAATGGGGGGTCTGACTTGAGCTTTGATACTTAAAGCATCTCCTAAAGGCCTTTTCTGCACTGCCTCGGGATCCTGCAAGCCTCTGCCCGCTCCTTAAGTCGTCGCCTAGCCACGCCTACGCCTCCGCCTACTAGTGCGCTGTGTTTACTTACTTCAAACGCTGCGTGCCTTCTCCTGACGTTGCGTGGACCTACTTCAGACGCTGCGTGTTTATTCCGGACGCTGTGTGGGTCTACTCCGGAAGTTGTGTTTGCCTACTCCAAGCGCCGCGTGTACCTACTTTAAACGCTGCGTGCCTACTCCAGATGTTTCGTGGACCTACTCCCGACGCTGCGTACCGGCTCAAGACGCTGTGTGGGTCTACTCCAAGCGCTGCGTGTACCTTCTCCAGACGCTGCGTGTGTTTTCTCCAGATTCTACGTGTTCCTAGAGCAGGAGCTGTGCACCTATCATAGGCATAGCCTGTGCATACTTCGTTGCAGTATCTTTTGTTATTTTTTTTTTTAATAATATTGTAAATCACCATCTTCATTACAACCCATCATCACCTTCATACCTTTTTTTTTATAAAAGATACTGTAAAACTTCAAATTTTTAAATAATTTATTTTATTTTGGTTGTTTTCGTTCTAGTTAAGTTAGGTTCTTAGTTTTTTTATTGTCGCTTCACGACATAGGCACAGGCCTCCCCTCACTTCTAAGGGGGTTTTAGGGCAAGGAAACGTCCACCATGCTGCCCCAATATGTGTTCACTTCACATATCTCCGACATATATTAATTCCTCAGTCATGCAGCTTTCGTCACGATGTATTTATTCCTTTACTGGACAACACATGGTAAATTAGCACTTAAAATTGCAATTAACAATTTCATTGGTGCCGACGGGAATCGAATCGGGGTTGCACGTATTCTGTAAAATTTACAGCGAATGCTAAGCCACTGAGCTATCAGGGCTCTTCTGCAAATTTGTTTAATTTCCAAACAATATGTCTACCGTTTTGTTTTGCTTATGTGGACAATGAGAAAACCTTTGATTCCTTTGAAATTTAGGCGCTGCTGCAAGTACTTCAGGTATATAATTAGACTGTCGATATATCAAAGTACTGGAGTGTTGGAACATTAAAATGATGTGGGCGCCACAAGTAGATTTTTCACGCCTTATAGGTGCGCAGAAAAGCAATTTTTGTCATTAAAAACTACGAATCCATATTTTTTTAAAATTCATTATGAAAGTTGAAAATTCTCCAATTCAATTACAATGCAATTGCAATTAAATTTAAATACTAAGTTATTAGATAAAAAGATATTGCTTAGTTGCAATCACGTCATTCATTTGCGTCATGACCTTATTAACGTTTTCGTTAGGTATATGCATATAATTTTAACTCATATGTACTACTACACTGCTTTCCCTTTTTCTCTTTTTTTACACTCTCCATTTAATGTAATAAAATTTTATAATTTTCGAATTGTATCGATTCTAGAAGTTTGATTTTTTTTAGACATAACTGATGACAATACAATAAATTCATGAATATTATTGAATCTCATTTTAACATTATTAATTTATTAGAGAATCTCAATGAATTAGTATTCACTGAGATTCTTAGAAAGGTAGGTTATTTCACTATGTTTTACTGTTTGATTAATATTACCTTTGATCGAAGAAAATTTAAATTCTTGATGACGTTAAATCATTTTATAAGCATACAAACCATAAAGCAAGCAAGCGTACATACCAGGAAGTACACACCACCATCGATAATACGATGTGTTTAAACTGTGTGCTAAAAATAAATGATAATACATTGCAGAATTTTTTTCTGAAATAAGCTGATTAAAAAAATTATAATAAAATACAAAAATGTGATATTAGTCACATATTTTTTATTAATGTGTTTATAAATGATTGTATACAAAACTTAAAATAGCGTATATAAACACAAGAAAGACAACAAGAAATGTAACGCTTTGCATTTTTCCATTTAACGATGCACAAAACGGTAAATAAAAATAACAGTGCAACTTAATAAAAGTGTTGTTTAACATCATAAAAGAGGCTTTAAGAAAATGCTGGGTGCTTTAAAAGTATTCGCATTGACTGCATTGTAAGGAAATATATACAGACGAGGGTCGGTTTTACGGGCTAAATTATTGAGCTATAAGCATTAAACTTTCAATGCTGCATAAACCAGGAAACAAAATTGGCGACCACATATTTTTATTTTAGATATTTTTTGTGATAAAATGGAAAATTATAAGGCGAATTCAACAGGAATTGACTGTTTATAAAATTTTAAAAGACAATTTGAAATAATTCAAAAACAAAAAGTATTACTAATTATCCCTCCAATAATGGCGATTATGTTAAACAATTCAGTAATGGACTTATCCGAGATAATAAAAAAAGAAAGAAAGAAACAGGGTATTTTGAACGTTGTCAATATTATATTTTTTTTCCAAATTTTAAATAAATATTTATAGATACTGTAGCTTTTGATTCAATATAACTCAAGCTTCATATTATGATTTTTAAGAATTTGGGAACCCTTATTTTATTAATATACATACCATACACTAACCATCGACTTGTTAAGTATATTATTGTATATTGTTGTATAGTTATGCACTCTGCATTAAGTTATAGTTTTATTTTGAAATTTTTAATTTAAAAATAGAGAAATTCCTTATACAGTCACATTTTTTCATTAAAATTACTTGTTTCTTGATTGCAAATTACATAAGAAGTTATGACGCTCAATAGAAGCAAATGTCTGTATTTTTTTAACAATACAGTTGCTTATTTGTGCGAAGAATTCTATATTATTTAAACTATTCTTATTGCAAGAAGTTACTTCTATTGTGGTCTTTTTTAGATAAGATTACTTGTAACTGGTACCAATTTAAATAAGAAGATATGTTGCTAAATAGAAGCAAATATGTAGGTAGTCAAAAAATTGGCTGAGTAGAAATTTAAATAATCAAATACAGACTCGTTGTCACCCCTTACTATAATGCCTTGTTAGGTTGTTACTAATAAAAGGAAGCAGTACGAGAAATTCCAGAAAGAAGTATAGACGGTGCTGTGTGCACCGCAAGCAAAATGAACCGAGGCATAAATTACACTGTCGTAGTTTTCGAAGTATTTCGCTATATGTACTCGTGTAAAGAATAGTTCCGTATTACACACGGGACGACAGCCACTCCTCAAGCTGAATACCAAAATCTCAAAACCTGTGATGGTAGTTGGTGGCAAACCATCTCGTTTACACAAGATGTAAAATAGCGGTATGAAGTGCGACTACAACTGCCAATACCATACGTGACGATTATGTCCAATTCTTACAACGGGGGAAGGCCATATCCAATAGTAGTTTTACAACCTAATAAAGAAGAAAAATAATACCAACATCCTAAATATACAAGAAGTAAAGCTAAAGCTTATACAATACGTACCACTGCTAAGCATAGGCTTCCTCGCAGTTTCTCTTCCTCCTCCCCTCGTGTCAACAGCGCTGGGAAATATGGAGCAATAAGTCCGCCGCGCTGCTCTTTTGAGTGTTGGCAAACTTGATGTGTCCTCGACATATTCTATATCTAAGACATGCAGGTTTCCTCACTATATTTTCCATCGACACTGAATACGTAAGTTAGTCATTAAAAATGAAATATATAAAATTATTTGTGCCGACGGATTCGATCTCGAGTAACTCGGGAAATAAAATACTTACGGCGAGCGCTTAACCTTCGAGCTATTACAGTTCTCAAATTACTTAAGCTCTCGGATCTCTTACCCTTTAAACCTAACACACTCACTTTACGCTACAGTTATTAATGTTCCAGCAGTAGTAGTATTATTGTAATACTAGTACCTATAAATTTAATAAAGAAAGCGGACGATATTTATATTTTACGAAGATTTTTATAACAAAATACTAAGTGTTGCGAAACTTTTATTTTATCGCAACTCTCGGGATAGCTTTATCTAACGACTTAAGTTTTGAAGGATTTTTCTCGTCTTTTGAATGATATTATTACTTTTCAGAAAAAGTTGAAATTAATGTTTAAGTATCGTACTTTTTATTTGAACCCTGCATATATTTGAGTATTATTGAATTGAAAAAGCAAGAACGTTTGAAAATTCAAAAGTGCACGGCTCATGAGCGTTTTTATTTTTTTATCAAAATTTCACTCTATTTTGACGAAATAAATTAATATATTTTAAACCTCTATGAGTCTGATAACAAACAATAATAGGAATTAACCTAAGGAAAAATAAAACTTATTTGATTTGTATATTTTTCAGAAGCCTGAAGACAAATAAGTACACATACTAACTGATAGCCGTACTAATTTTTTAACTACATTTTTGGTAAATACTTTATAATTTAATATATCTAGTTTTCAAAACATCCCTTTTCATCGATTTAGTGTCTAAATTGAGACATACTAACAATTTTATATTGCAAAATCGTCACTTAGCGGCATGTCGAAAGTAGAGCACTCCCACATGTTCGCGCGTTGTGAGGCGTGCGAAACGAAAATAAAGGAAATAAATATTTTTTTTATAAAAAAAACAAGCTTTTATTTAAATGCTCTAAAAAGAAGGAAATAAACATTAAATTAAATGAAACCCATCAATTTATTACATTACATTTTTTATGTGACATTAAAGCTTATTGCGAGATTAGCACAGCAGTTGACCCTTGTTGCCTTAAAATATTTGCATCAGCAAACTACCCAAATTTTTTTACCGAGTTACAACTCCTTAAATTAAGGTATTTTACACTATGTAAAAGAATTAATAAATTTATATTTGAGACAGATTTTGCAAAAAGTAAACGAGAAGTATTGATTTCTATTTATAAAATTGCATTATATATTGTAAATTTTAATTTTAGGAATATTTTTGTCTGTTCCTCAAATCTGCAAAACGCTGTCCGCCATATTAAAAACTGTCATGACGTCACTGATCCCGTCTAAGGGTATTAGTGTTATGTGTAACTGATTAAGAGAACTAGCTAAATGTGCTGTGTTATTTCGACATTTTTCAAGTTGTCATTACAATTATTGAGTTTTATTCCGTATTTTTTGAAAAGGCATTATGGAAGATGAATTCGTAAAAGCAGAAGGTACTTATCTACGAAGGATAAAAAATTGATGGTAGCAATTTTTTTTGCATTCAATCCCAATTTTTGTTCTGTTGAGTTGAGGTATGTTAAAACATTAATGTAAGTACCCATTAACAACTTTTGTTTATACTAAAACACAATGCAAGGTAAGAGTGTATTTTGATAAAACGTAGTTTTATAGTTAAACATAGTTAGTAGCTATCATAGTTTAGTTTACCTATAATAATTATTATTAATTATAATAACTAAGTTAACGTAATTTATTACAAAATTTGCTTCCGATACAACGGTATCGTAAGTCAAATTTAGTTCCTCCACCTCATGATGTTTTGTTTTGTATAAACGATTGTTAAATATACGTCATACTTTTTTTTTAAATTTATATTAAGGAGTTAATAACCGTAGAGTAACTAACTTTTTATTGCTCTAGAGGATAGGAAATTTCATATTGAGCCTATAATGCCAAACTTCTTCCTAGAAAAGTAGTCTCTAACCATAAGTATTTATGGGTTACTGTGGGTGGGTGGGGCCGAATTCAGTTACTTGGTATTTGACGGAATATCGCCGTGACCGAATTTGGCTATTTGGTAGCTAAGAGGTAAAAACTGATCCTCCTCCCGCTTTCGAAAACTGTGCCGTAATTTCATCCTTTCGCAACGCTTTATAGTTTTTATGTTAAAGAGCTATTACAGGCTCATTAGGAAAATATACAAGGTGATACATATATTGAAGACTTAATTTAATTCAATAACTTCCTCAATACAGCCTATAATTATGCTTTGCCATAGCTCGAAGAACTGACAACCGATAGGGAAAAAAGGTTCCCGATTGGCAGCCTCGTACCGGTAGGCGTAGTGTAGGGCGACCCCCACAAGATGGAGTGACGACCTGGTAAGACACGCAGGAAGTCGATGGATGCAGGTGGCTCATTACCGGGCTTTGTTGCATTCCTTGGGGGAGGCCTATGTTCAGCAGTGGACTTGTAAAGGGCTGTAATGATGTTGATGATGATGATGATGACGAAGCCCGTCAAGGAAAATGTTTTTGTTGCAGAGAAGTTTCCATCTTCAAGATATTTACAAGACTTTTTTCAAAATCCGTAAAAGTAGTTTTAATCAATGTGTAGTGTTCGCATGAATATAAGAAATTATTAAAGAAAATGTTTTCTTAAAACATTTAACCAGTGTCATCGATAAATGGCATTCTGCAAAGGTAATACAAAAAGGTGAGTTTTTTTCCCGTAGATTTATAACTGCTGTTGATCATCACAATCAAGAAATCAAGAAAATCTTTTATACAAAAAGTTACCATTATTGCCAACTCGGTAATCCTTATTATATTTAACCACTTACGAAGCGGCCAAGCCTCGTAGATTATATCTAAGTTATATGGGTCGTAGAAACTTCGAACCCCTTTCACCAACTTTCTCTTTAAGATCGATGGTTGATGAAAATAGATTACTGTTGAAAATTTCGTACTGTTTTAATACAGTAAAGCTTGATCGATGCAAAAATATTTTGAATAAATTCATCGTCATCATCATTATTACAAAAATTGACATTGAAGTGGCAGTGTAAGAATATTCACTACCTCGTGCCATACCGTTGGTGTCGTAAAAAGCGAGAGAATGAAACTGAAGCAGCATCTTTCTAATAGCAACGAAAAACCAAAAAAACTACGATTGCTAACTCTCATGCCTAGCGTGCTACCGTCTGCTTGGGATCTTACAATTAATAAAATTAAATTCAAAACCAAGCATACCACTACAATACTTAAATATTTTATACGTTCTTTCTAATCACAAACTATGGTTTACTATGATATTGTGTGGATATGGTCAGTAGGAGGCCGCTCTATACATTGCTTATTCTACTAGGAAGTTACTCGATACCCTTTCTTCCCCATCATGTTTTCGTTATTCGCGCTATATGACCAACTCAATGCTACTTCAACTAACTGATCTATTAAATTATTCCTTGAGCTATTTCGTACATCAGATATCTTTATTATAAACTCTATCGTGCAGAGAATCTCGGAGAGGAACTATAGAGAATGCAAATTTTTCATAGTTCATTAAGAAGCCTTGAGCCGATATTCAAATAGCGTTGACCCCATGCTAACGGATGCCTTTAGTATTCTTTTATTCTACCTGAAAAATGGCACTAAAGCAATTATTTTAGTATACAGTATATCTACACCTGCTTCCTATTAACCTTTAGTAAATTAGACATTAAGCAAACTTTAACAAACATTAAAAGTATAAGAAATACGTACGAACATAGCCAAATTCCCATTTTTATTGTTCCTAAAAAAATACTTGATCCAATTTTGGAGAAAAAAACATAATGTTATGAATTCGTTATATCTTATGTACGTATAATTAGCCCAAGCTGCAGTTGAAATATTCGGTTGCCTTTAATGATAGTTCAGGCAATCCAATGTTAATAACCTGTTTTTCAGATTTCTTGCAGTCCATTTTATTCCCTTAATGAATAATAACGGCGGTATAACAGTACAAGTCATTTAAGAAGTGTTTTGAAACAATTCATTTATGAGAACAAACAAAACATGATGATAATTACTTGATGCAATAACTTCTATGATAATCATAGACACATATTGTATCATAGGAAAACATTTGCTCTCGTGACATATGTCAATGATAAAACAGAAGAACCCGCTTGTATGGATTCAACGCTGTCGACCGGATATCCTCTTTAGCTTTGTCATGTAAAACCTATTTCACATCATCATCATAATCATCGCTTTTTTATATAGGAGAAGGGGCAAACGAGCATACGGCTCACCTCATGGTAAGTTATTACTGCCGCTCATGAACACTGCAACACCAGGGGCATTGCAGATACGTTTCCGGCCTTTTAAAAATGAGTAGGCTCTTTTCTTGAAGGTTCTTAAGTCGTATCGGTCCGGAAAAATCTCTGGTGGTAGTCGATTCCAAAAGGAAGTTGTACGAGGAAGAAAACTTATATTAAATCGTACGGTGGTGGACCGCCAGTCATCCAGATAGTATGAATGGATTCGCGAGAAGTCAAATCTAGCTTAGATTGCATCCTAGGGGGGATATTTGCCATAATTGTCGCGCTTAGCAGGTGGCTGGCAACCGCAGTTTTTTTTTTTATTATTTTGCCTCGTTATCAGGAATAGGCTGCTGAGTGCCGATCCCCTATTTCAATTCCCTCTATTGCCTCTCACGGCTTATTTATAATAAAATATTTTTTCTCACTATATTGTACTGTTTATGAAATGGATACTCCTTGATGATATATATTATACCAAATATTACTATACAAGATTACAAAGTACGTACATTATGAGAATGAGATAAAAAATACGTAGGTACAATGTCTTTACAATCAAGTTCATCGATACATAATGTAACCAATAATATCAAATAGGGTTCTTACATTTATTTATTACACTCCTTTGAATTATAAGAAATTATGAGAAAATTGGGTTTAGTTCGAGACAATCTTTATTTATTGCCCTATAAATTATAGCAACAAAAATAACGAGGTTAAAAAGAAATATAACACATTTTTGTAAAAGGTTTCTAAATAAAATTATTAGAAAAATTTTCATAAGTTTACTTAAATACTTAAATCGTATTATATATCGTTTGTTACGATATTTTTATAGAAGAGAGCACAAACGTGCGTTATGCTTACCTGATGGTTTGTATTTTAAAAAAACTTGGGTACATATATGATTTTTGACTATATGATCTTGGATTGTATAAAAGGAAAACACGATATCATGCTATTTTCTTGATAGAAAAAATTTCAAAGTAGGCTCTAATTAGTTACATTTCTCCATGACACAATAAATTTACGAATAAGTTCATGGAATTATTTTAAGGCATATTAAATAATCATAACTAAGAGCTCATAAACAATTTTTTTAATCCATAACGAAATTTTGTTAAAAAAGTACAAATGTTGTTTGGCGCTTACTTATTTAAAAAAAAAATAATAACCTGAAATTCTTCACAGTCGAACCTGCACACCATTTATGCTTACTAGGCGGTACTCTCCTGGGACCCTTTTCAGCACGAAATACTAGCATTTCGGTCTTAGACTCATTATATTTTAATCCATGCTGACAAGCATAATTTTCGCAGATGAACATAAGCTTTCTAACCGCTCAAGCGTCCAGCCCTCGTGACTGATTTACCCTTGTACGTCCGGATACGCGCGACCCTAATTCGGCTGCTACCGCGCTTGAATGTTGTATAATAAAACCCACATAGCTACTTAACTATAATAGATAGAGTAGATACAAAAACTACTAAAAATTGACAGAAGAATGCGAATTAAACCTATGTATGTTTTAAAACCCAAAAATGTTATTTAAGATATTAAAAATAGTTGTGAACATTGAATTTGGAGAAAAATAACGTATTAATTTTATTAATTTACACCTCAACGAGGAAATATTGTATTTTTTACCCATAAAATAAAGTCACAACAAACTAGACGTATTTTCCTTTTTTATTATGCATATATGTTAATGTTTAATTAGCGTTATGTAATTAAATAAATCGAAACAAAACACCTACTCCTCGTAATATTACCGTTACCGCGATGACCCGAGCGCCTTGGGATCGCTCGCGAAGGCAAAATATAAGCAAGATGGCCGCCTATTTAAGGGCTCATACACATCTTGTAATTTACGCAACTTAAAAAAGGTAGTTATGAGATTTTTAAGTTGGGGTTTTAAATTAAACATCAATAATAAAATTAATGTACAGTTTATTGAAATATTTTTTTTACATAATAGTATTTCATTTAAAACTAAGAAATGATTTAAACCAAATATTAACAAAAAATGACTAAATGAAAACTAAAATAAATAAATAATAAATTATATGTGATACCGCATAAAACAATAACCATCAATACATAAGTTTTTGTTACTTTCCAGGCACTTCCAAATCGTTCCAACCTTCCCCGCTTGAGCCGACCTATTCGTGCTACAACTATACTACTAATATAACTGCAGTATGGTTCTAACACGTATATTTTTTATATAAAGTGAGAAAAACAAAATATACGAAACTAGTTTTTATAAAATACAAAAAATCTAAAATACCTCCTAACTTGAGATGGTCCACTCCCACCTCCAGTACGAACCCCTTGGCTTCTATGACTTCCACGAGCCAAGTTATTTGGTTTCGGTTGGTGATCTAAAATTATTGTATGTATTAATTTAAACCATTAATATCATCAAGGAAAAATACAATAATAATGTGTTAAAGAAACATTAAAAATTACGATTACGATTAAGAATCATAATAAATTATTAAGAAATAAAACTCAAAACCAGCACGACCCAAGACTAAGACCGTAAAAAATGATAAAGCAAAACATCTGGCAAACATATTTTGCTGTTTGTACCGACCCTTATTTAGAACCATTGTCGTTACGTCCGTGGATATAAAACTAGCCACAACAAAAAACCCGAGTAACGCACTATCATTTTTAACGAATCTTCAATTAATATAGTTTATTTCGTTGATTTTACACTAAGAACTGTGATATGTATACGTAATTATAAAGCACAAATCATCTAGTTTATTGTGACGTAGAATATCAGACACACGCACTTGTTCACATAACACCGAGAGTAGAGTAGACTGATGTTAAATAATTACAGTTCATTCGTTAAGGCTTGTTATACTGCCATCTCGTTTTTTAATACGTAAAGTAGTTCGTCAGCTATCGATTCCAAAAAACAAAACTTACAAAAATTACCGCAAATTTCCCTAGATGTAAGTTTTATAAAACTTGACGTTAAGGCTACTTCACTACCGGGACGTACAACACTACTTTTGTTTTGGCTAGCGTAGTAGGATCGTATGGTATGGTATTAAACGGTTTTCCAGCATTTATCCATTCTTTAAATATAATCGTGCTTTTGCGTGTAATTCTCGCACATGCTAGTTCCAGCCAGTGACCTGCCTCCTAGCTTTCCGGCAACCTTTCGAAGCATCAGACGCATTTAGTTTACAATTCATGGATGCACATTGTAAAGTATTAATAATATAATTATATAACATAATAAAATAAAATTCGAGTACATTTTTATTACTACTAAAATTATCACAATTTGCACAGGGACTAGATTTCGGTAAGTGACTTAATTTCCTATAACAAAATTAATGAATATTTTTTTTAATTTCATCAGAGGTTTTGTGAACCTATCTTAATTTATTAACGGGAACAAATTCATTATTTGTATATGTAAATTTTATTATGTGTTAAATTTATATCACTGTCAATATAAAGGGGAAAATGGTCAGACCAAATTACTTGTCCACACTTACATTTAAAATAATTTTTCTTGCTGCTGAAGTAGCCAGGCAGTGATCTAACCATTTGACCGTCCCATGAGCTTCGCTTAAAAAAGTGAATGTTTTTGAGTTGATCACTAATATGTCTATATCAGTACAGTTCTAAGTTTGTTCTGCACAATAAGCTAACATTTCAGTCCCGAATCTAGCCATAGGGTGTGCATTATAATCCCCAACCATTAATACAGCCTCGACCCCAATTATTGCGCTCATGTTGCTCAAAGTGGTTGTGAACTCTGTCAAATTATCTTCAATGTCTACAGGCATATACACGTTAATGAACAATATCTGGCGGTTTTGAAATGATAGTTTTATAGCTGCTAGCCTATTACTATTGGATTCTACAACGGATACCACAACATCAGATTCAAAAAGAGATTTGCGCCACAATATGGTCAGATCTCCATAAGGCCGACCACGTAATATGCCTTTCAAAGAATCCACATTTTTTCCGAGCGTGTGCTCGGTATAGCTATTTCATAATTTGCGTATTATTAAGTCATTGCATCACTTTCATTTACACTTCCTCAGTCGTCCGTGAGCTTCATCGACAAAGAAATAAGCCACGCTCCCAAAACTACGCTACTAATATCCGCCAAATATTTCTTTTCATTGCGGTTCATGAATGCGATCGTCGATTCCAGCGCATTTTATACCAGTTTAACCCAGAGAAGCCTCTAAAGGTGTTTGCATTTAACCGCATTTGCTTTGGTTTAAAGTCAAGTCAATTTCGTGCACTGCGCACTGTGAAGGAGCTGCTGCTGATGAAGGTTTCTCTTACCCTAAAGCTATGGTGGCTATTGAGAGTAGTCTGTATATGTACGATTATGTATACTCAGTTGATAACGAAAAGGAAGCCATCTCAATCACCGCCGAATTTATAAAACCCATGAAAGCAGGTCAATTCGATCTCTTCAATTGGACGAGTAATTCGCGTACTGTTTTTAAAACGTATCCACTGTCATATCCTCTTTCGGCTGTAAAGGAAATTGACGATTCTGATTCGCACAAACCAAACGTTTGTGTTGGTCAACTGAGTCTGATAAAAAAAAAGAAAAATAATGTTTAGTATTATGGTAAAAACGCCCACTGAGACACTGTTAACAAACAGACAGACAGACAATTCAATGAATGACAGAGATGTATTCAATTACTTATTTTAGTCCCTCTCAATCAGTTTTGTTACAAAAATGAAAAATGTACAGATATCTGCAATTTACGTTTTTATTAGTATAGATCATTTGTTTTTCAAAGAGAACTTTTTACTATTAACTAATGACGTCAAACCTTCGCTTCGTTACAGTAATTGATGGGCCTGAGGGAAGTAAAGATTTGTTGAGGACACTTTGCGTTTGCTTTGATATTGTATGATTTAAAAGAAAAACTATATTATAATTGCGTTACACAGAAATTTCATATCTTCTGACAGAAAGTGAGTTAACTCAAAAATGTGAAATAAAGCATACTTCAAAAAATTACAGGTCTCTTAAGATTTTGAAACATGCCCGGTATTGTAGACGTAAACACGTATAAAATCAGCTCCGTCGAAAATAATTCGCAATTGCTATTAAAACTAGTTAGTTAACCATAAAACTGCGAAAATATCCGAAGAAACCCACTATAACTCCAAATTACGAAGAAATCTCAGTGGAAAATAGTGTATATAGTGAAATCAAGAACATTTATTATAAAGATAAGCTACAAAAAGAAAAAGTGCGTCCATCTGACATTGTCACAAACGTAGTGCCAACTTCCCGTATTAACATCTTATCTATGGTGCCAACCTGACAATATTGAATGAACGAAGGATCCATAGATTACTGTGTATATGAAGGAACTGTATTTTCTTGCTTCCTTCAGCTGATTATGCTAAGGCTTTTGACAGCATATCACGCTCTTGTATATGGAAGGCTTTGAGAAAAAACAAAATAAACGAAAAATACATAAGTGTGCTAAAGAACATATATGCTTAGTAAAGTTACAGCCTATATACGTCCCACTGCTGGGCTCAGGCCTCATTTCTGAGAGGGGTTGTGTTGACGAACTTCACATGTCTTCGAAAAAAATTTTTTTTTCTTATTCCTCAGACATGCAGGTTTCCTCACGATGTTTTCCTTCACCGCCGAGCACGTGGTAAATCAGCACTTAAAATTTCAATTAACAATTTCATTGGTGCCGGCGGAGATCGAACCCGGGTTACTCGCGTTCTGTTATATTTACAGAGAGCGTTAACCACTGAGCTACCACGGCTCTAGCTCTCTCTCTCTAGCTCTATGCTCTAGCTCGGCAAAGAACATATATGCTAAGAGTACAAGCAAAATAAATCTAAAACGACACGGAGAAGAGTTTGAAATTGGGAAAGGAGTGAGGCAAGGTGACCCTCTTTCACCCACACTATTTATAGCCGTCCTAGAAGACATATTTCAAAACCTAGAATGGAAAAACAAAGGTATATGGATACTAAATAGAAGATTAACACATTCACGATTTGCTGATGACATAGCTCTATTTAGTGAATCTGCGACTGAATTAGAGTGACTGATTAGCATGCTTCAGAGCCTGAACACCCAAATCCAAAAAGCAGGACTTCAAATGAATGCATCTAAAACAAAAATAATTACAAACAGCTCCAAAAAACCAATCAAAATAGAAGGAAAATCCATTGAATATGTTGATGATTATGTATATTTAGGCAAATTGATATCTTTCGAACTAAACAACACTGAAAAAGAAATAGACAGAAGAATAAATATAGCGTGGAAAAAATATTGGGCTCAAAAAGAAATTCTCAAAGGAAGTTACAGCCTAAGATCGAAGAAGGTCATAATGGACTGTGTATCCTCCCAAGTCTAACATATGCAAGCCAAACATGGGTGTACACTGAAAGAGTGAAAAACAAAATTTTGTCTTGCCAACGTGCTATGGAGAGGAGCATCCTTAAACTAAGGAGAATACAAAAAACGAGAAACATAGATATTCGAAAGAAAACGAAATTAACGGATGCACTTCAGCACAGTCAAACACAAAAATGGAAATGGGCAGGACACATAGCTAGATACCAGGACAAAAGATGGACCTACCAAACAACAAAATGGAAGGGCCCATTTGGCAAGAGAAGTGTGGGTCGGCAAAGGAAAAGATGAGTGGATGACATCATTAACATAGCAGGAGAAGAATGGATGCAAATTGCCAAAAACCGTGAAGAATGGCTCAAATTGGAGGAGGCTTTTACCCAAGAGGGACTACATAAAACAAGAAGCACTTTCTAATAATTCTATGTATTTATTAATAATTTTGATAACTCTGTAAAAGTGTAGAGAAATAAAGCTATTACTATTATTATTGTGGGGTATCTATATAGTTTTCTCATCTGGTTGGGTTCTATAAATATATAATAATAAATGAAAATGAAAAGATAAATATACATAAATATCAATAACATAAAATAAATATAAAAATACATAAATAAATAAAAGCCCAACCAGATGGACGCCCTCGGCAGGGGAGACCAAACGGCCGAGGGTTAGGGGGAAAGGGAAAGAAACCGGCGGACGATGCGGGCGGTATCGAGGAGCACCGCCTTCTGCATTTGAGCCCGGAGCGGTCCGCCACGTAGTCCCAGTCGCCTCAGATGACCCGAGAGGTTGACTGGGATTAGCCCGTTTGCAGAGACGACTACAGGAATAATTTCGGTCGGCAGACCACCCCACATGTCGGTCACCTCGTGAGCCAGGTCCAGATATTTTGTTTGCTTGTCTGTTTCGGCTTTCATGAGGTTCTCGTCATACGGAATGGTAATGTCGACCAAAAATATCCTTGACTGTGCCCGGTCCATCAGCACAATATCAGACTTATTCGCAAGAATAGTCCTGTCTGTGATGATGGCCCGGTCCCAATAGAGCCTGGCGCGATCATTTTCGAGCACGACTTCCGGCAAGTACTTGTAATACGGCAACTTCCGATCCACGAGACCGTATTTCAGAGCGAGCTCCTGGTGAAGAATTCTGGCTACTAGGTTGTGCCTGTGCAAGTACTCAGAGTTAGAAAGCGCCGAACAACCGGAGATGACATGCCTAAGTGACTCATCGGGATGGCGACAAGCTCGACAGATGTCGACGGTGCCATCCCTTAGGATGTATCTCCGATAGTTGTTATTATTATTATTATTATTATTATTATGTGTGGGGTATCTATATAGTTTTCTCATCTGGTTGGGATGTATAAATATATAATTATAAACGAAAATGAAAAGATAAATATACATAAATATCAATAAAATAAAATAAATACAAAACTACATAAATAAATAAAAGCCCAACCAGATGGAAGCCCTCGGCAGGGGAGACCAAACGGCCAAGGGTTAGGTGGAAAGGGAAAGACCCCGGCGGACGATGCGGGCAGTATCAAGGAGCACCGCCTTCTGCATTTGAGCCCGGAGCGGTCCGTCACGGAGTCCCAGTCGCCTCAGATGACCAGAGAGGCTAACTGGGATTAGCCCATTCGCAGAGACAACTACAGGAATAATTTCGGCCGGCAGACCACCCCACATGTCGGTCACCTCGTGAGCCAGGTCCAGATATTTTGATTGCTTATCTGTTTCCGCTCTCACGAGGTTCTCGTCATACGGGATGGTAATATCGACCAAAAATATCCTTGACTGTGCCCGGTCCATCAGCACAATATCAGGCTTATTCGCAATAATAGTCCTGTCTGTGATGATGGCCCGGTCCCAGTAGAGCCTGGCGCGGTCATTTTCGAGCACGGCTTCCGGCAAGTACTTGTAATACGGCAATTTCCGGTCCACAAGACCGTATTTCAGAGCGAGCTCCTGGTGTAGAATTCTGGCTACTAGGTTGTGCCTGTGCAAGTACTCAGAGTTAGAAAGCGCCGAACAACCGGAGATGACATGCCTGAGTGACTCCCCGGGACGGCGACAAGCTCGACAGACGTCGACGGTGCCATCCTTTAGGATGTATCTCCGATAGTTGTTGGTCTTAATAACCTGATCCTGTATTGCACAGACAAAACCCTCGGTTTCCCCGAAGAGGTCACCGAAACGTAGCCAGTTGAGGGAGGCAACTTTATCTACGAAGGGCTCATGTAGAGCCTTGTAGTACCTCCCGTGGAGCTCCTTCTCCTTCCATACGGTCTCCCGGTCTGAAATGCTAAGCACTGCTGGGTCCTGCCATTGCTCATTGGCTAAGGATAGAGGGGTAATAATAATAATAATAATAATAATAACGTACGTAGTAATAATAATAACGTACGTATAGTAATAATAACGTACGTAATAATAATAATAACGTCTTTGACTTTATAAGTAATTTTTTGTATAATGTATTTTAATATGTATTGTGTTATTTTATTTTTTGTCTCATAATATTTTATGTACTTATAGTTTTGTATAGAAGTACCCGTTTATATATTTATTATTTATCCTATATTATATATTAAGTAAGTATGTATATTTTACTAACTATATATTTATTCTATTCATTTGCATTTTATTTTGTTTTATATCATTATTATTTATTTATGAAGTGATTTATTACACCTGCCACAGTCTCTCAAATCATCCAGGGTTGACTGGCAGAGAATGCCATAAGGCATTAAGTCCGCCCTTTATATCCCTTAGTATATAAGGTGTATAATGAAGATTAAATAAATAAATAAATAAATAAACGTATATGATAACGTATATATGACGTAACGGTTATGTGACAAAACCACTACGTCAGCGCAGTCAGTCAGCACCTTGCCAAGAGGTGTTAGTGCCGTGCCTCGGCAAAAATTAAAGGCGCAAAGGCCCGCTTGTGCACATGGCCCCACCATAAAACGGCGCCGGGTCTGGGCGTCTCCCGTTAAAGGACGCCCACTTTTATGGATGATGGAATATGTAAAAACGCGCAAAGGGCCGCTGCCTGGAGGTCGCCAGGGCGCGTCTGGTGCTGGCGCTGGACGCGACAGCATGCGAACCGCCAGCCGAGCGAGAGGTGCTGCACGACCACCCATCAGCCCCTCGCATCCATCATCCCCACCAGCTGGCTTGGTGTCGGCAGGGTCTTCGCAGGCCCAGCAATCGGCACCCGCCACTGGTGGAGTACGCCGCATGCGATGGACAACCGAAATGAATACTAACGCATTGCGGGCGTATTTTAGGGCGAAAGGGGGAGAAGTTGGAGGTTTGGCGTATCGGGCTAGGATGCATCGTCTTTTTGCTGAGCTGGAGCCATCTTTAACCGTCTCAGAGCAAAACCTGGCAGACCGGGTTCGGTATATCTTGCGCTCAAATATATTTGATGTCGCCGAACTCGAACGACTACGACGTGAGGCTGTTCCCTCATCGGATGAAAATGCTACGGCTGAGGATGCGGCACCACAAATTGCAGAGCAACCCGCAAATGTGAATGCCGCCGTGAATACCCCAGTTGTGGTTGATTCAAACGATGATGGAACAGTCGCCCAGGAACTGGAATTAGAGCATATGAGGAGTACATTGGAAGAGGCGATTGTGGAAACGCGCAGTACGCCTCTCAAAAATCGACCGCGACTTCCCCGCATAGCCCTAAGCAAGCGGAATCGGGCTGTCGTGAGGGCTCTGAACCCAATGCTGGTGACCTATTTGGAAGCCAGCCGGGACCTTTGCGAGACGGACTCAATTCTTTTTGGCGCCGCACTGGCAGTGTGCCGTATTATAGGCGCCAAACTTTCCACGGCTGGACGCGCTACTGGACAAAGTAGCGCTATCCCAGCCTGGAGAATAAGAATTGAAGAACGTATCGCAAAGGCTAGGGCCCTCATCGGTAGACTGATATGCTTCAGGTCAGGCAACAACAGGCCAAGGATTGTGCGCACCGTCAGGATGGCATTTGCTGGGACAAATGTTAGATTGTCCCAGCCGGATATAATGCAAAAACTGACGGAGCGCATAGACGACCTGAAGCAGAGAATCGCTGCTTGGGGAAAGCGGATTCGGCGATATACCGAGAGGTCGACACGGTTTAACCAGAATCGTCTCTTCCAGAGTGATCAGAAGAGGCTCTATAAATCGTTGGAGCGACCAATGGTAAGTGGAACGGGCCCAGCACCGAATCAGGCCGACACTGTAGCATTCTGGCGCGGCCTGTGGTCAGAGCCCATAAACCACAGCGAGGGCCCTTGGACGGAAGTTGTGGCGAGTCAGTGTGCGAGTATAACGCCCATGGACCCCGTCATTATAACGCCGGATGACGTAGCTGAGGCGGTCCGTAGGGCCCCGAACTGGAAAAGTCCGGGACTCGACGGGCTGCATCACTACTGGCTGAAGGGGTTTGTGGTGTGTCACACTGTGCTCGCCCGACAGTTCCAAGAGGCTCTCAACCAGAAGTCGCTCCCGAGCCTCTTCACTACTGGGATCACTCATTTGGTTCCTAAAGACCAGGTTACCACAGACCCGAGCAAATACCGCCCCATCACGTGTCTGCCGACCATATACAAGACACTAACATCCATTTTGAGCGCGAGAATCACTCGTCACCTGGAATCAAATCAGGTGATGTCGCGCGCTCAAAATGGATGTCGGGGCGGCGGCCGTGGAACCAAGGAACCACTCCTCATTGACGCGGTCATTGGCAAAGTGGTGAAACGCAACCGTCGGAACTTCTCCGCCGCCTGGATAGACTACAAAAAGGCATTTGACTCGGTGCCCCATACATGGCTACTGAGGATCCTCGAGCTGTACAAGATTGACCGTACAGTTCGAGACTTCCTCGAGCGGTGTATGGGGCAGTGGAGTACGATCCTCTGTCATCTAGGCGAGCGGATGACGGATGCGGAAAGCCGCATAAGGATAAGAAGGGGTATATTCCAGGGCGACTGTCTGAGTCCAATCTGGTTCTGCCTCTCTTTGAACCCTCTCAGTACTTTACTGGAGGGTTCCGGGAGGGGATTTCAGCTTCGGAAAGGAGGTACAAAAGTGACATACCTCTTCTATATGGATGACCTCAAATTATTCGCCTCCAGTCGCTCCCATCTTATGGAATTGCTAAACATCACTTGTGAATTTAGCAATTCTATTGGAATGGAGCTGGGGACGGATAAGTGTGCGGTCCTCTATGTTGAGAGGGGTAGGGTTGCTAACTCTGAGGGCATAGACTTATCTATGCCCGTCAACTTAAGGACCCTTTCCGAGGCTGAAACATACCGATATCTGGGTATGTCACAGAACATGGGTTTCGATGAGGCTGGTATGAAACAGTCAGTTTGCGACACGTTTTATGCACGCTTGACCAAAGTGCTTAACAGCCTTTTGTCCGGTGTGAATAAGGCACACGCATATAACGGCTGGGTCATGCCTGTCCTCATGTATACCTTTGGCATACTCAGGTGGACTCAGACCGAACTTAACGCCCTGGATAGAAAAGTCCGCACTACCATGACGTCCCATAGGATGCATCATCCGAGATCGTCGGTAATGAGGCTGTACTTGCCGCGAAAGCATGGTGGGCGTGGCTTCCTGAGTGCGCTCACCGTGCATAATCGCGAAGTGTGCAGCCTCCGTAATTACTTCCTGGTGAGATCGTATGATCCATTCTATAATGACGTCATTTCTAGTGATAAAGGACTTACCCCTCTATCCTTAGCCAACGAGCAATGGCAGGACCCGGCAGTACTAAGCATTTCCGACCGGGAGGCCGTATGGAAGGAGAAGGAGCTCCACGGGAGGTACTACAGGGTTCTACATGAGCCCTTCGTAGATACAGTTGCCTCCCTCAACTGGCTACGTTTCGGTGACCTCTTCGGGGAAACCGAGGGTTTTGTCTGTGCAATACAGGATCAGGTTATTAAGACCAACAACTATCGGAGATACATCCTAAAGGATGGCACCGTCGACGTCTGTCGAGCTTGTCGCCATACCGGTGAGTCACTTAGGCATGTCATCTCCGGTTGTTCGGCGCTTTCTAACTCTGAGTACTTGCACAGGCACAACCTAGTAGCCAGAATTCTACACCAGGAGCTCGCTCTGAAATACGGTCTCGTGGGCCGGAAAGTGCCGTATTACAAGTACTTGCCGGAAGCCGTGCTCGAAAATGACCGCGCCAGGCTCTACTGGGACCGGGCTATCATCACAGACAGGACTATTCTTGCGAATAAGCCTGATATTGTGCTGATGGACCGGGCACAGTCAAGGATATTTTTGGTCGACATTACCATTCCATATGACGAGAACCTCGTGAAAGCCGAAACAGATAAACGAACAAAATATCTGGACCTGGCTCACGAGGTGACCGATATGTGGGGTGGTCTGCCGGCCGAAATTATTCCTGTAGTCGTCTCTGCGAATGGGCTAATCCCAGTCAGCCTCTCGGGTCATCTGAGGCGACTGGGACTCCGTGACGGACCGCTCCAGGCTCAAATGCAGAAGGCGGTGCTCCTCGATACCGCCCGCATCGTCCGCCGGTTTCTTTCCCTTTCCTCCTAACCCTCGGCCGTTTGGTCTCCCCTGCCGAGGGCTTCCATCTGGTTGGGCTTTTATTTATTTATGTATTTTTGTATTTATTTTATGTTATTAATATTTATCGTTTCATTTTAATTTATAATTATATATTTATATAACCCAACCAGATGAGAAAACTATATAGATACCCCAAATAATAATAATATTTATTCACTCCACAATTTTACATCGTGACTTACACTATTTAAATAAAAGTACCATCAATTACATTGAGAGGTTAACGTCGGCAGCCGTACTAGTATAAACTGTGCCACGGCTGCCTGCGCCTTCCACTCTGGGAATCAAATAATAACCTAATAGGTAAGATCTTTTATAACATTTCTCAACAAATAATATTTACAAACTTTTCAAGCTAAAATAAACATTATAACATGTAGGTAGATACAAAACAAAATAGAATTTAAGCAAGATTACCACTTGGTGTGTTTGATGTATGGTATAATTATAAACGCGGAGCGTGAATGCATGGGGGAGTATTATGTTTGTACGAATTTTTAGTGTGGGTTTTGAGTAATTGGATGTGTGGGATATGTAAGTGTGTGTGTGTGTGTGCGTGTGTGCGTGTGTGTGTGTGTGTGTGTGAGAGAGAGAGAGAGAGAGAGAGAGAGTCTATTAAGGTGTTTTATTGAAGGGTTTTAATCCGAATAATATTTTCTATCTCGTCAAAATCTAAATTCAGTAACCAATCCCGTGTAGCAAATTTACATTGATGAAGGGTTAAAGAGTAAATATTTAAAGCTTTATTTGCGATGTTATAGAGATGGGAACTTATAACAAAATAATGCCGTTTTGCAATAGTGCTTCTGTGTGGAGGTGTTGTGCAAACCTTGCTCTTATTACGTTTTTGAGTTGGAACGTATGGCAGTCCTAGATGCTTACGAAGTATAGTGTGGAAGATAAAGAGTTTTCTTACCGTAAGAACTGAGCATTCACGGTAGAGTAGTGACGTGGTATACCTACGCGGTCTTTTATAAATTACTTTTAAGATTGCACGCTGAGCACGCTCCAGGGGAAGCAGTGTACTAATGCTAGTTCCACCCCATGAGACAATGCAGTATTTGAGCAAAGATTGGACAAGCGCATAGTAAACACACATTAGCGTGTCGCGATCAGCAGATTTTCTAAGTAGGTAAAAGATAGGAATTAATTTTCTATTGAAATAATACTAGTTTTAACGGAATTTATCGCGTATATATTCATGGAAGACTTTGAAACATGAAATCCAAGATTCTACAAGCGGTACGTAGACGACACTTTCACAATTCTACCTTTAGATAAAGTAACTGCATTTATAGACCATCTTAACTCTATAAATTCTAAAATTCAGTTCATAATGGAGTTAGAGGCAAACAATTCCTTAGCTTTTCTAGATGTGTTAGTAATTCGGAATCCTGATAACACCTTGAGCCATACTGTGTATAGAAAAAAGACCCATACAGATAGATATTTAAACGGTGATTCTCACCACCATCCTTCACAGTTAGCTACCGTGGGTAAATCTTTGTTTCAGAGAGCACGAGGGATCTGTGACAGTAAACACCTGGCTGCCGAGCTCCAACATGTCAAGCAAGTTTTGCATGACAACAAGCTTCGGGTCCCACGCCTACGTCACAGAGAACGAGTGAAGCCGGCCACAGTCGAGCGTGTACCTGCTGTACTGCCATATGTTAGAGGAGTCACTGACAAGATTGGCTACATCTTGAAGCGCGCTTCCATCAAAACATACTTCAAGCCGCTGAAGAAGATTGGTCAGTTTTTACCATCAGTCAAGTGTAACGTCCCTCTGCAAGATGCAGGAGTGTACAAGCTTGATTGTGAATGTGGTCTCTCCTACATAGGACAAACTAAAAGATCAATTAAAACCCGCGTCAAAGAACATATAGCTGATGTGAAGAATCGACGCTCCGGGAAGTCTGCAGTCTGTGAACATGTACAAGATCGCCCCCGTCACTACATCAGATTTGATAGACCACAAATCCTCGCTAAAGAACACCGATTCCTTCCAAGGATGATTCGCGAGGCTATTGAAATTAAAAAACATCCTAATTTCAATAGAGAAGATGGCTGGGTGCTACCATCTGCTTGGGATCCTATAATAAATAAAATTAAATCCCAACCCAAGCATACAACTGCAAGACTCCATGATACCATAAGCTCATACTGTGTAGATCGGAACAAAAGTTAAATTTTTAATCTATGGTAACCGCGGTTAACTATGACAGCTGGACGTTGAACATCTCAGTCCTTCCCGTGACCATGGGTGCTGTAAAGCTCTCGAAACGTCGGGTAAAAAAGTTAAATATACGCGATAAATTCCGTTAAAACTAGTATTATTTCAATGTGTAGTGTTCGCGTAAATATAAGAAATCATTATATTAATTTTCTAATTCGGGCTGTTAATGATTTAACGTGTAATGTCCAATTAAGATGATTATCTAGAATCAGACCGAGATATTTTAAGCTGGTGGTGGGCTGGTGTTAACTTAGGACAGTCGCAGCAACTATTTATTCTATCACAAGTGTGTGCCCTTTTACAAAAAATGTAAGGGTAAGCCCTTTATCACTAGAAATGACGTCATTATAGAATGGATCATCCGATCTCGCCAAGAAGTATTGACGGAGACTGCACACTTCGCGATTATGCATGGTGAGCGCGCTCAGAAAGCTACGCCCACCATACTTTCGCGGCAAGTACAGCCTCATTACCGACGATCTCCGATGATGCATCCTATGGGACGTCATGGTAGTGCGGACTCTTCTATCCAGGGCGTTAAGCTCAGTCTGAGACCACCTGAGTATGCCAAAGTTATACATGAGGACAGGCATGACCCAGCAGTTATATGCGTGTGACTTATTCACACCGGACAAAAGGCTGTTAAGCACTTTGGTCAAGCGTGCATAAAACACGTCGCAAACTGACTGTTTCATACCAGCCTCATCGATACCGATGTTCTGTGACACACCCAGGTATCGGTATGTTTCAGCCTCGGAAAGGGTCCTTAAGTTGACGGGCATAGACAAGTCTATGCCCTCAGAGTTAGCAACCCTTCCCCTTTCAACATGGAGGACCGCACACTTATCCGTCCCCAGCTCCATTCCAATGGAACTGCTAAATTCACAAGTGATGTTCAGCAAATTATATTATTATGTAATATTATTATTATTATTATTATTGGGGTATCTATATAGTTTTCTCATCTGGTTGGGTCCCATAAATATATAATTATAAATGAAAATGAAAAGATAAATATACATAAATATCAATAACATAAAATAAATATAAAAATACATAAATAAATAAAAGCCCAACCAGATGGACGCCCTCGGCAGGGGAGACCAAACGGCCGAGGGTTAGGGGGAAAGGGAAAGAAACCGGCGGACGATGCGGGCGGTATCGAGGAGCACCGCCTTCTTCATTTGAGCCTGGAGCGGTCCGCCACGTAGTTCCAGTCGCCTCAGATGACCCGAGAGGCTGGCTGGGATTAGCCCGTTTGCAGAGACGACTACAGGAATAATTTCGGTCGGCAGACCACCCCACATGTCGGTCACCTCGTGAGCCAGGTCCAGATATTTTGTTTGCTTGTCTGTTTCGGCTTTCACGAGGTTCTCGTCATACGGAATGGCAATGTCGACCACAAATATCCTTGACTGTGCCCGGTCCATCAGCACAATATCAGGCTTACTCGCAAGAATAGTCCTGTCTGTGATGATGGCCCGGTCCCAATAGAGCCTGGCGCGATCATTTTCGAGCACGGCTTCCGGCAAGTACTTGTAATACGGCAATTTCCGATCCACGAGACCGTATTTCAGAGCGAGCTCCTGGTGAAGAATTCTGGCTACTAGGTTGTGCCTGTGCAAGTACTCAGAGTTAGAAAGCGCCGAACAACCGGAGATGACATGCCTAAGTGACTCACCGGGATGGCGACAAGCTCGACAGATGTCGACGGTGCCATCCTTTAGGATGTATCTCCGATAGTTGTTGGTCTTAATAACCTGATCCTGTATTGCACAGACAAAACCCTCGGTTTCCCCGAAGAGATCACCAAAGCGTAGCCAGTGGAGGGAGGCTGCTGTGTCTACGAAAGGCTCATGTAGAGCCTTGTAGAACCTCCCGTGGAGCTCCTTCTCCTTCCATACGGTCTCCCGGTCGGAAATGCTCTGCACTGCCGGGTTTTATTATTATTATTATTATTATTATTATTTTATTATTATTATTTAAGATTTTGAAACATGCATTATTTTACATTTTTATACCCTTTTCATACGTGATAGAGCGATGATGCATATACAATATATAATTATTGTAGTATTTCGTACGATGAGTGTAAAGAACCAGAGAACTTAAACTGCAAACGAGGCATTTCTTTAGGGGTGATGACGTGCTAGCATTATGATTCTTATCGAGGTTAAATAAAGATGTCTATGGGCCACAGCATCCACTTACCCTCAGGTGGACTGTGCGCTTGTTTATCACCTGTAATTTTTCAAAAAAACAAAACCTATGGTCACCGTAATACATGGTAACATATTATGCTGCTAGCATATTGGTTGGCTGTTTGCCGATGGGTTTCACTCCTCAACTGCATTATGTTTTATCATTATGAAATTTTGTTACCTAACGTAAGATAAGATTGACTTTAATAGAAACTGATACTTTTACGTAATCAACCTACTCGTGGTGGCGGCGTCCACTACGCGTATTTTGATTATTATAGTTCACTACCGCATATCATACGTGGGTGCAGTAAGAGCAACAGTGGAAAACTCTAACTGGAGACGTGCAGCAACGTTTTCCCAATAATAACTGAAAATAATACTAAAAACGGTTACCAAACTGTTTTTCCAGCAAGGCAATTATTACTAAATTCCCTCTATGAGGCTACCTATATGGAAGGCCTATGTTCAGCATTTGACTTTGATAGACTGTAGTGAATAAATGAATAAAACGAAATCAAACGTCTCACGTTAGAACGAAGTTAACTATAACTTACACAGGATTTACAAAATCCCACAGGTGGTCTGGGTACCTTGCTACAATTTTTACTTACTCCTTACTCGTGACATTGTACACTTTTATCGTACCATTTATTATGTGATAATGACATAACGTTGCCATAAGCTCATTCGAAACATCAAATTCAGGTTGTGCGTATGAGTAAATATATCCAGCGCTGTGATAATCAGTCAGTATCCTAAGCGTGACGAGTACTTCAAAGGACATTGCTCAGCGCCCATACATTGTTCGCCCTGGAACCAAAAGCATCGGAAAATTATGTGTTGTATTGTCGATCATTAGGAAATTCCTATATGATCTTATTTTTATAACGGACAAGCTGTAGAAAAGATATATTTCAAAGAAGTATCAGATTTTGAGGTTATAATAGAACTACCACTAATATGGTTTTAATCATTTTGTGTGATTTTTAAGGAACTGAAAAACAATATCGTGTTACATTTAACAATTTCAGTAAGGTCTTTCAACAACATAAAACCACTAACAGAGCCGCAGTTTACACAAAATACACTTTTCAATGCATATGTGTAACAAAGAGAATATAAACTCCCTTAGTAAAAGTAAATGTATAAAAGGGCTCCAAACTATTCTACCACCATCAAGACATGAAATTAATTTTTAGAACAACAGTGCTGACAACATAGGTGAATTATACCAGTTTTGTACATGTCTATCCTCGAACAATTTTATCGATATAATGTTTATCGATTTATTGCTTATCTTAATTTTTATATTAAAATTATCAATTATCATAAACTCGTAAGTGATCGTTTATTAGAAGTAAGCCACACGCTTTTCTTAACCATTATTAGAAAACCTGATCATGATGAAGTAATTAGGTTTTGTTCACTTCATCATTATTCTAACTATCTATTTATTTTCGAGTTTGACCTCATTCATTAGGTATAGTAGGTTTTTTAAACTATACTTTTAGTGAATAACGAAAAGAAATGGTGGTTGATTGTTTTTATTATAGTTTCTATTTGCACTTTATTTGAAATAAATTCAAAATGTGATTCAGATTAAAACGTATATAACTGTTCATTAAAAATTCAAAAGATCGATTATAATCGATTGGACGTCCCTAGTAATTTTTAAATACCACATGACGTTTGGCGAAGATGGCCAATGACATTATAAATAAAATTATAATATCATTGAAGATGGCGGCGATTAATGTTATAAGTCCAATAGGATACTTTTTAATGTTCATTTTTGCATGCAGCTAGTGCGTGTTATAAAAGTATTTGCAACAAATATAACAAAATACGTAATTAATTATCGTATATGTCCGATGTTTGTATTGCACAGGGTGATTTTGGACATTGTCTTTTACTTCTTAGTTAGGCATAATTACATCGCAGTAAAGTTTTACAGCCTCGCCGATGGATTACTGGGTAGTGGCAGCTTCAAATATCTCACTACTCTATAATATTATCCCATGGACGCGTAAGTGGCGACATAGGGAAACTGAAACAAGAGAGGCAAGTGCATCCTTCTGATAACAACTGAAAATAATTATAAACTACGATTAACAACCTGCCCAAGTTTTGCAACTCTAGCGATATCTCTCTGTGGGCGATGCCAATGTTCTGTAGAGTACTTTTGATAGACGTAATGAATAAATGAGATTGTTGAACAAATTGTATCATAATGAGTGAGGTATACGAGTATATAATCTCGTATATTTTTAAAATAAATTTTCATAGTGCTGTTCCTGAGAATTACGTATGGCGTCGACGACAGCTGCGACTGTTGGTGGATCCGCCCGGTCGCACAAACCTTCTGGATGAAGCGCCTCTAACACGCGCACTCCATACGCTCAAAGTGAGATGTTGGACCCGTTCTGTTATACTCTACGTGATTTCAGAAGAGGGTATAGTTCGTAATTTGTTACAAAACTATATAATTAATACAAATCAGTTAGATAGCAACACTATCACATTAGGTAATAATTAATCCTGTAATGATAGTTGTAAGTTTCAGAAATAAATAATCTTAATACTTACATAAAAACAATCCGCTACTTGGAGTCATTACAAATTTCTTTCAATTTCATAAAATACTATGTGAAATAATTTATGTGTAGTAGTTAAGAATTTTACCAACTCGCTAATGTTCTTGAGTTTTAAGATCATAATATACCAACAACAACTTATATATAATTAATTTACTTAAGCTTTAAAAAATAATGCCGTTGGTAACGTTGTTCCAATACATAATTAATCGGCCCATATCTCACCGTAGGTGTCGTAAGGGGTGATTATGGGAAAAGCCAGAAAAGAATCTAAATATATAATATACCTTTGATAGATTGGTGCAAGAAGAAGAATCTCATATTTGTAAAATACAAAATATCTAGACGGAGGACGGACACAACTCAAAAAATGATGCATAAAAATACTTAATACAACCGGAAATATATATCCGGCAATGTTATTTAATATGGTAGGAAAATGAAGTAATACGTGATGAAGTTAATATTTAAATAGTTTTCATTTTTATTAAGATATTTTGTTTCAAACTAATTGTATTTTTATATAAAATAAGCTTAGTTAAATCTCATTTAAACTGAATGTGAATGTCAAAAATGATGTTCATTGTGAAGTGGACTCTGCGAAGGTTGATACCATTTTCGTCAAAACTAATCCCATCACCACCGTTCCCAGCACTCTCTCCGCTCTCCACATGCTCCTATTTATACAACTCATTGATCAGCGATTTGTCTAAATAGCTACTACTTCGGATCGCCACTCACTTACCCTTCAGACACCGCAGAGAATAATTCACCTGTGGATGCCTCGCGTAGAGGTGAAACACGTAAGTAGTGTGGTGGTGTGGGACAGACACATCATTTTACTTTATTAGGCGAATATGATCAAATTAATTTCTAATAACTTCAACCACATGGATTGAAAAATACCCGAGAATATTGAGTCAAATTCTGGTTATAACACCTTTAATTTTCCTGCCATGTATGCACCATTATTGTACCTTTGACCTCGACAATCATTCATGTCTTAGTGAAACACTTTTTTGCATCCATCAAAAAGAGGCCAGTAAGTCCTTTTTCCGAAGAGTCATTTACTGGCTTGTAAGCAACAAAATACTCGTGCGTTGTCTGCCTAATTAGCGTCAACAAAATGGAATGTAATTGATAAGAGTGAGTTAATTGGTTACCAGTGCCCGGCTGCCCGGCAGTAGCGTTTTGGTTAATTTCGGCGCCGATGATGGCTCTCTCTCCGGCCCGAAGCGGTCGCACCGCTCGCACCGCTCGCACCGTTCGCACCGCTCGCACCGTTCGCACCGCTCGCACCGCTCGCACCGTTCGCATCGCCCTAGAGCCGTCACTGAATCTACTACAGCTGCATGAATTCACTACTAGAGTAGTGGATTTATGCAGCTGATAAAAAAGAAAAAATATATACTCCTTCATATGATATCGATAAAGGCGAAAGCTTCACGTAAATCCTATCAACATAGAAGTAATAAACTGAACAAAAGATGTAACAGGGCCGCAAGCTTAACATTAAGTTATTATTATCAAAAGCATTTGGTACAAATTACTTTGCCTTATAATCGCTATTACCAATTGCTTTCTATATCAGAAAGCTTAATATAATTTATTCTCTTGTTATATAAATGGAATATCATATTGGAAGCAATTCATGTGATGACATTTCTGTGTTTCCATACACGTCCTTTTTCATAATAAGAAATGAAGGTATAAATCATCTGCTTGGTAACAGTAGGTTTAAGTCCGATATGCGCATTGGTGAAGCAAAATAAATATCAGCTCTATTTCCGAACAATGGAATATAAATAATTTTCAATAGTACTTAGAATAGTACTTAAAATACACTTTTGATATATGACAGACCTCACAATGGCTTACGAAGATAATAATGAGAAGCGTAAGATTTGCGAAATGTGAATGGATACCTTTTTATATTTTAACATGCTTAACACGGGAACGGTGACCTCTAAGTCTGTGGGACCGGGTGACTTCAAAAATGTTCCTGAGTTTTTGCACCAACTCGGTGCGATACACAGGGGTCATCGGACATGTAAGTAAAATAGGCAGAGTTAAATTATTGATTATTCATTTTTTGTCTGGTTAGGTATATTTTTTACTTACTTTTGTTATTGTTTTATTGCACTATCCTATAATCAGTAAGTTTATTGCATGCTTTTATCAATTTTAACGAAAAAGTTAAATAAAATTTAAAGAAAAAATAAAAATCTTGTTTCATATATAAACTTTGCTACAGCATGTCGTACGAAAGGGGACAGCATCGTTTAGAATTGCTATTTCATTAACAGCTTGATGACAATAGACCATCAATGTCTTCAGACAGTGAAGCTGGAAGTAATAACAAATCTTGCGAAACGTGAATGGACCTGGACCTATGGACCTTTTTTATATTTTAACATGCTTAATTTATCATAAACATTGCTAATAAAATGAGTTCTAAAATATGTTATTATTATATTTGTATGTTTTATATTTTCGAATGTAAGTTTTTTTATAGAACAAATTACGAATTTTAAGTTCATTGTATGCTTAACAGACGTAAACGTTATAATTTTACGCCATTTGTACGATGGAATAGGGTAAAACTAATCATTAGCCGTAAATCTGGTAATATCACTACTTTGGGATCATGAAAAATTTCATTGTTTCAATTAACATATTTTATAAAACAGACACATTCACAAGTAGAGTCAAGAAGGTTAATAATTTCTTAGAAATAATAAAATTAACGTTAACAATGATGATACATGATGTATCAAATATCGTAAGATTCCGTCGTATGAGTAATGTCACATATTAAGTAATAAAATTAATGAAATTCCATAAAATTAATTTTAGGGCAAGCCCCTACATTAGAACTGAATTTAAGTATTTATCCTCCATCAAGATCACCAGTATTTAAAACAAAAAAATGATATTTAGATCGCGAGTGTGTTCCATAAAAGGAACCTTCCATGAAATTTACTGATTTTATAATAGTTGTTTTCGTATACTATAGAGAAACTAGATTGGTTGAATGAGCGTTATTATTCGCACCCTATTGTTAACTAGAAATAGGAACTTAAAGCCAATATTATTTTTTTTAAACAGAAAAAACCTTAATAAATTAAAAAAAAAAACAGTTATATATCTAAACGATATTGAAAATCACCAATGCAATTGGACATGTGTACAAATTGATGATAAACCCTCGTCCCATATCTCCGCCCTATAAAAAGCGGTCCATCACTACCCACTAACGTCAGCAAGATAACCAGCGTAATTAATCTTCAGATATATCTTGGATAATGTTGCTTGAAAAATATCTCTGAATTATTTTGTAGTTTTCTTTAATATTTATACACAAAGTAACTCATGAACTTAAATAATTCTTCTTTGCTGAACATCATGTTGGTCGATTGTTTTGCTTACTATGCGTTATGAAATATATTTTAATTAATTTCTTTTTATTTTATCTGCCTAAAATTATTTGCTATTTTAGCGCTAGTTTTCACTACAGCCGTTAAGGTTTCCCTGTAATAAGTAGACATTCCTTCCATAATAAAGAATAAATAAGCTAACATTTCATGTAGCGTACAATAAGACACATGTTATGATGAAATTATAATAAGTACAAAAAAATTTTATAAAGAAGAAAAGGGATGGGAAGTAAAATACCATAATCGCAAATATTTTTTGCAGCAATGCCGGATATATTTTCGTTTAGCCTAGCGGCTATCACTACTACGACAGTGTTGTGGATAGTACGCAACTTGCGCGCAAAGAATTGCAGTGTTTACAGTGGAAAATCATAGAAAACTTACAAGTTAAGCCATATAAACTCCCCGTTGTCACATTTTTGTAGGATAAGAGTAAAAAATGCTTTTAATAAGTGTTGCAATGACCAAGGGCAAGAGAGCCTTGATAATAAGGAACTATTGGAATATTTTGTATCATGTATTATAAAAGATATATAATTTTTTATTAAAGTAAGGGTGACAACCGAGCAAACATTTTTCTTCTGATAGGTTGATACTATGGCTGTGGAAGAATCAAGGTGAAGATGAGGGATTTACAGTAAAACGGGTCTCCGACTCTATTCACTCACCGTAGGAAACAGGCTAGCAATACGCTGGTATTTTATACGAGCGTGGTTTTGCCCCGGTCGAGCCAACCTTTCTTGTTGCACCCCTAAGGACTGAGATAGACTTTTACCCGCAAAAACGGTCTCCGGTTCCAGTTACTCAAACTAGCAATATGTAACTATTTACGCTGGTGTTCTTTGCGAGTGTGGTCCTTCTCCATTCTAGCCAACCTTCATTCACTTTCCAGTTACATTCATTTCTCAAGAAGTGATTACTTGATCAGGAACTTGGAAGTTGGTGGAATAAATTAGCTCAGCTAGTGTTTGTAGCAACCTTTGGAAAGTCTTTCTTCATTATCACCAATTTATTTATAGTAATGATGATAACGAAATCCGTCAAGATAGTTTAACGATTTAGCTTGATAATACTTTTTAGCATGTAATCATTGTGTATGCGATCAATAAAATATCTGCAGCAAGTAAAAATTCTACGTAATAATATATAAAAATTTTGCATAATTTTGCAATAACGCAGTTTTATTTAAAAAGATAAAATATGAATGTCCAAACACTTGAAGTACAACCGTCGATTTGGGCAACTTCACCATAATTTTGGAGTAATTGTAAAATTAATCTGACATTAGGGGACGTTTCAAAAACTTATAAAGTAGAATTTGTTGAATATTTAACTGTCTGTTACATTTTAACCGAATTACTGTAAATAGGCTAGAAATAACGATCTGAGAAAGTTTACAAATGATCCGGTAAAATTGACACGTTAATGGCAATTTTACCCAGTTGCAGATTTTGAACAAAACTACTTGGTTTCAACGTGAAAAGGTAAAAAGCCGCCGCAGAACGTGCACAGATAAAATTTAAAATACACAACCTTTACAACTGTCATCTTAAATATAGAAACATTGCACGATATGTAATGTTGCCACTAGTTTTGTGCAATCTTTATATTTAATGTTTGAGTGATACAGGGTTTGCACAGCCATTTTAAGGAAAACAAAATGTAATTTTTTATACTTAACGAGATTTACTACAAAATCTATTGTAACAAAATAGAAAAATGCGTTAAAAATAAAAAAAAATACATTTTCTTTATCAAAGTAAGGATAGGTAGTAAAATGTTTTTCTTAAGGTACTTCCGTTTTTATTACGTGCCCACTAGCGCCACTTTAGTAAAATTATCATTACTCGCTAAATACACAATAAAAATTTGTCTGAGATTATTGGATGGGCCTTTTAGCTTGGTTTGAACTTGTGAATTCAAATATAGTTACAGGTGTGGAAACAGAAAAAAGACGCCGGTTTTTAGCAATTTCACTGTTTGTAACTTTCGAGCTATCTTTAATTGAATTCGTAAGTTCAAGAGGGCCAATAGGTTACTACGTTAACTATGTAAGATACACCTTTTTTAATTGGTTGTGTATTTAGCACGAAATAATTTTTCACTAAAGAATGTGGCCCACTGAGGCACGTCGAAAATTCGGGAGGGTGTTAAATGTTTAAAAATAAATAGAATCGTCATCATCCATTAAAATAAACTTTATAGGATTTTACGATATTTGCAGCAATTCTATCGGCTTTACGATAATGGATTCGGGAACTTTTTTGTAGAATAGGGTGACAAACGAGCACACAGTCTACCTGATGGTAAGTGGTTGCTGTGGTCTATAGACATCAACATCTATCCTCAATTACGAATCCAAATGCAGATGCGTTGTCACCAGTGAGGACTAAGATGGAATGTCTTATTTCCACTAAAAAGGGTCCCTGGTTCTCTACACTCACCATACAAAACACAGCAACATTAAGCTACTATTTGCCGCTGGTATTCTGTGAGAGCGTGGTCTTGCCCCAGTCGAGCCGACTCATTCGTGCTACAACAATACTACTAAAATAACCGCAGCGTGGCTCTACCGCGTGACGATTTTATCAATGTCTTCACGTTTAGATTTAACAAATTCCACATGTTTATTTTTTTTTAGTTTATTTTTTCTCTTCTTCTTCTCTAGTCTTTTTTACCTGTTTCGTTTTTCCAAAAACTGTAAAAACGTAACTAAATGCAGACATTTTAAAAATAACTACTCAATATTTCTTTAAAGTTTAATTAATATGAGTATAAACATTTTATTAGGTATCTAGTTAGATTGATTTTTAATAACTGATATAGTTTATACATCACTCGTACAAACTTAGAAATGTTGACAACCCTAGCAGTAGGAAGAGTTGCCACAGGGCCCTGTCTGGTAACTTTACCTAACCTCGAACAATATTACCTATATCAAAAATTCAAGAAATAATAAGGTTACAATTATAAAAATAAAGGTAAACCATGCACATAAGGATGTAATATTAAGGATTTAATACAGTTTACATACCTTCTATCAGTTTTTTCACACAAAAAGACAAATCACATCTGATAAATTACAAGACGCGCTTTGTCACCCTCCTAGAAAAGTGACAATATTCTGACAGGTGTAAATTTTGCCAACGTAAAACTCTTTTCGTGTAGCCATAATTTCACATAGAATCCATCATTTTATTGAAAATATTCTTTCACGTGACCGGTTTAAAAATATTGAAGTGTTTTTAAATCTAGCAACGAGTTTCTCATAGAAGGTAAAGTTGCCCAAATCGATCAATGAATTACAATATTTTGTTTTAATCACTAATCGACACATATTACATTGACTCGTAGATACATACATATACCAGTTAACAGGCATACCACTTCAAATGTAGTTATCACCTACTATGTTCATGAATACATATTACGCGTGCACCAAATACTGTTTCATATTGCATTACGAGTACGTTGCCACTTCTGCCTTAAAAATTTTGGTATTCAAATGAAAGCGATATTTACACTGATCATAAATTACTTAGGACTGTTTTTTTCCTTAAGCATTTTTTAAAACATAAATTGTATAATGCTCAAATATGTAATTACATTTTGACTTAGCGGTCCCATTTATTTCTCACCTGAGAGCAAAATAAAACAAAAAAAGCCACCGGTGCGTTGTAATAACGTAGGTCTAAGCTGAAATGCCTGATAGTCCACAATTGTAATAAAACACAAATTGTTGGTTTTCGAGACTATATCTAAGCTTATCTCCCATTACGTTACCTAAGATTTACATACAAATCACTAGTACAATCGAATGCTTCCGTGTGAGCGCCTTAATTTGTGGTTGTATTTAAAATGTATTTTAAATAGTTCATTATTTCCTATAATATTCAGTTATAGCTAGTGCTAAAAATCGATCTTCAGGACTATTTTTACGAAATGCCTTAAAGCCAGTAATAATATTTTTTATTAATTTCTAAAAAGAACAAAATAATACTACTTTACAAATTAAAGGCTTTAAAATTCTGAAAAAAAAATTAGTTATTCGTATTATTTACGCTGGGTATTTAAGACATGAGAGAAACAATCTTCTGTAATCGTCATCTGAAGGAATTCCAGGAAGATGCTGTGAATTTTGACGTATAAAATATAATTCATAAATAAAATTTGTGAGATATAATTACAAAGATATGCTACGAGGAATGGCGCTTAAGATGAGAGAGATTTCGTGCTGCGACAAACGTTTCTCTGGGAAACGATTCAAGTTGTGGGGGAGGCCGATGTACATGAGGTGTTGGTGATGATAATAACATTGAACTTATCAGTATTACTGTAACCACGGGTTAACAGTATTACTGTAACCACGGGTTATCAGTATTACTGTAACCACGGGGTTTTATGATAAGGGCTTGATCAAATTCATTTTCTGATTTTTATTATTTTGATTTCTAACCAAATTTATATGTGTGCTTCAAAAACATAAATGACTTTTGATGTATTGTATGATTCACCGTGTTTCTAATACATTATATTTTTCTATAAATCTATATAGTGCTGGCAAGCACGGAGTAAAACAAGGGAAAGCTAAATCAATAAGTATGTGTTATATATTATATACACACTGCAGTGATTTCGACAACTAGTATGATAATGGAAATAGTAATGGATAAGTGAAATCATACAAGTGTAATTATACACCCAGAAAAAATATATTCTAATGTTATCCTGCTCTATCGATAACTTCTGATAGGAAATAGAAACTATTATGTTCATAATATTATGATAGAATTTGTATTTTTGGTTTAATTAAACATTTAAATGCAATTCTTGGTATTTTATAATTATTTTTGTGTAACGTAAAATTTGTATTTAAATGATAATTAATGCATACATAATTTAAGCGTCCTATTATTACAAAAAAGTTATAACATAGTTAAAGTAAACAAAAAATTACGTTCGCCTTTAACAAGAATTGAAATTTTGAATTTTTATATTTATAAATGGAGATCTCGTAATCTATATAATTTCTAGTACTATTTTTTTTTATAGAAGAGGGGGCAAACGAGCATGCGGCTCACCTGATGTTAAGTGACTACCGCCGCCCATGACCAACCGCAACACCAGGAGAATTGCGGGTGCGTTGCCGGCCCTTTAGAAAGGAGTAAGCTCTTTACTTGAAGGTCCCCAGGTCGTATCGGTCCGGAAAAATCGTCGGTGGTAAACTATTCCACAGAGAGGTTGTACGTGGAAGAAAACTCCTTGTGAAACGTACAGTGGTGGACCGCCAAGCATCCAGATGTAGATGTAGATTAATCCGAACAATTCCTCAGAGCACTCCCCGTGATAGATGCGATAAAATACGCAAAGAGATGCAACATCTCTTCGCAGCGCCAGTGAATCGAGCCGATCGGAAAGCACTCGGTCGTCGACGATTCGAGCCGCTCTGCGCTGGATGCGGTCAAGTGCAAGGAGCTGGTACTGGGGAGCCCCAGCCCAGAGATGGGAACAGTATTCCATGTGCGGCCGAACCTGCGCCTTGTAAAGTTGCAGGCGGTGTGCCGGCATGATATACTGTCCCGCTCTGCTGAGGACGCCAAGCTTTTTAGAGGCCAATTTGGCCTTCCCTTCCAAGTGACCACGAAACTGCACGTCACTCGATATGTCGACGCCGAGGATTCCGATACTGGCTGAGGCAACAAGGGGAGTGCCTTGAAACTGAGGGGATACGACAAAGGGGTTCCTTTTAGCGGTTAACGCGCAAACTTGTGTCTTCTGGGGGTTAAACTGGACTAGATTTAGTCGTCCCCAATCCGAGACTCTGTTCAGCAAAGACTCGACTTCAGATACAAGTTTGTCCCGGCACTCGGAGACGTTTTCCCGAGAAATATTGGCTCGGCCGGTGTAAAGAGTATCACCAGTGCTGTCATCTACATAGCAATGAATGTTACGGGTATGCAACATATCACTGATATGCAGAAGAAACAGCGTTGGCGATAGCACGCAGCCCTGTGGAACACCACGCTCAACAAGCTCCCTTCCTATGGGCTTCCCGAGAAATTGTGCGATTGGATCACCAGAGCAGTCGCCTTTTTTAGGGATTGGGTGGACGAAAGCCGTCTTCCATGATTTTGAGACTACGCCTAGGGAGTAGGAGTACCGGAAAAGACGCGTTAAAACCGGTGCCAACTCTGGAGCACACGTCCTCAGCACAATTGGGGGGATTCCGTCAGGCCCACTCGACTTGTGGATGTCCAGGGAGAGGAGTGCTTTGCGAACCGAGCGCTGTGTGAACTGCACTTCCGGCATAGAGCACTCACACCGCGGGATGGTCGGCGGCGTACTCCCCCCGTCATCGAGAGTCGAGTTAGACGCAAAGAAAGAGCCTAGAAGATCGGCTTTCTCCTTTGCAGTATGGGCCAGTTAGTCGTCCTCCCTGTGCAGAGATGGAAGAGATTGCTGACAGAAATTCCCCTGGACAGCCTTGGCGAGAGATCAGAATGCATGGGTACCAGAAGGAAGGCGAACTAGTTTCTCGCCAATTCTGCCTATGTGCTCTGACTTTGCCTTGGCAATGACTCTTTTGAAGGACCTAGAGGCGGAATTAACCTTCTTTTTTAGAGCATAGGTGTTTACATCCCGGGACGCTGATGCTTCAACCAAGGCTTGGTAGCACTCCTGCTTATAGCATGATGATATTTTACAGGAGCGACCAAACCATGGCTGAGATTTGCCTCCAATGGGCACCACAGAGGAGGGAATAAAAAGTTCCATACCCTGAAGTACCACATCAGTAACAGAATCCGCAACCACGTTGGGATCATCCGGCGAGAAGCAAACCCGCCCCCAAGGGTAGGATGCAAAGAAAGACCGCATCCCATCCCAATCGGCTGACCTATAGTGCCAAACACGGCAGCAGCCTGCAGAATGCAACCGCGATTTCAGCGTGAGTGGCACAACACTCCGGACCAGACAATGGTCCGAGGAGCCTAAAGGGGCGTCGACGGAAATCTGATATCCGTCCGGGTGAGAGGTCAGCAGAAGGTCCAACAGGGAAGGTGCATGATCCTCCACATCTGGAATCCGCGTAGGCGAAGTAACCAGTTGTGTCAGACCATATGCCAAGGCAAAATCATGAACAGATCTCCCCGCATGATCGGTTAAACGTGAACCGAGCCATTCGGCGTGATGGGCGTTAAAGTCGCCGAGGATCACGATCTCTGCGGAGGGGATCTGCTGTAGCAACGAATCTGCCGCCATTTGGACGTGGTCGAAGAGTCGGTCTGTTTCGGCATTACCGCTATGGGACTTATAGAGGCACCCGTAGACGCGCGGATGGTCGTCGCTGTCTACGCGTAGCCAAAGGATGGACAGGTCCGAACCTTCAAGTCTGCCGAGGCGTCGAGAACAGATGTCCTCTCTGACGTAAACGCAAAGTCCAGCCCGAGGCACAAAGGAGTGTTCCAATTTGTACCCCGGGTAGGAGAGATACGAGACATCAGCCGGAGAGGACACCTGCGTCTCGGTCAGAAAGAGCAGAGCCGGCCTCGCCGTCTCGAGATGGTAGTGGACGGCGTTTAGGTTAGAGTGAAGTCCCCTGATATTGCAGAAATTCACGGACAGCGTGGCAGGGATCGCCTTGGTTTTGTTGCTCCGTTTGCCCCGAGCAGTTGTAGTCTTGAGCGGAATTTTGCCCCCCCAGAATACGCGGGGCAGCCTGAGCACCCACGCTCAGAAGTGGAGAAACATGGTCGTGGATGCTCAGCGAGGGATTCTCCAGGGGTGCTGGTACCCTCCTGGGGTAGTCTATCATTATTTAGTTCCGCTACCATGTTGATGGGGGGGGGGGGGGGGATTTGGGCCTCCGGCCACCTGCACTCACCAGACGAAACGCGGAAGCAGAGCTTCCACTTCACGCCGGTATTCTGTGAGGTCGTGGTACCACCCCGGTTTGAGCCGGCCCATACGTGCAACAGCAAAGCTGCCGCGTGGCTCTACCACTGTTAACAACTATTTGTGTCGTTCTTAATAAGTACTGATTCAAAAGTACGTCTTTATTTTTTAATTATATATATATATATATATATATATATATATATATATATATATATATTCAGTTGAGTTTCCCCACTGAAATTGTAAGGCATGCTGATACATTGGGAAAATCGATAGATGCTCAGCACTTTGTTTTGTGATATTCCTCGAACCAATGTTTAGCAGTGATAAATCCAGTACCACAAATAAGGGCAATATGTTGAGTTTTCCGAAAAAAAACTTTTCAAAGACTTTTCAAAAATACTTCAAATAACGCCATTGGGTGACATTTGCAATATAATCATTACAATTATCTAGAGTAGACGAATCCGTGCCTAATGGTCCCGTAGACAGCGAGCTGACCTTTCTTTTATTGGATAGAATTTCGTAATATTTATTTTTTACACAAAAGCTCGCTAGTTATAAGAGGAATCTAAAAATAATACTACTTAATATTATATGTAAATTTATAGCTTAAACTAATTTTGTTTTCATTAAGTCAGTACTAATATTTAATTTTCAGGTTTTGAGGTGTAATCCTGACGAGAAGATGTGTCCTCTCTATCGAAGTTGGACTTACCTAGTCGGACTATTTGTCCCAGATAAACGTACTCGTCAAGAACTTCGAGCATAGTGCTCCCAATAATTACCGGCATAGGTGTGACGTGAGCATTATACATGATCTTTATTTTGTCCATGTTCATCTTCAGACCTATCTATCCGTTGGGAGACACCATCCAGGTCATTGAGCGTAGTGATTAGGTCCTCCAGCGATTCTGATAAAAGGACTATATCGTAAGCAAATCGAAGGTGAGTGATGTACTCGCCATTGATGTTAATACCGTATCCTTTCCAGTCCAGCAGCTTGAAAATATCTTCCAATGCAGCAGTGAAGAGTTTCGGGATATGACGTCACCCATAATGTCTTACACCTCTCTGCAATTGTATAGGTTACGTACTCTGGTTCTGTACTCAGATAGTCATCGTAGCCCTACTGTAAAACACTTCAAACTTCGATATACCAACAGTCTACTTGGCACCGCTGAAAGGACTGTCACCAGCACCGCCCAAATTTCGACGGAATCAAAGGCTTTCTTATAGTCGACAAAATATATGTATAATACGCCAGTCAAAGTGACGGATTGTACTCTTCGGTCTTCTGTACCATCTGCCGCGGTGTATGTATGTGTTCTACGATACTGAAACCTTTTCGGAAATCAGCTTGTTCGGGAGGCTGGAAGTCGGCTTGCGGGACGATTCGTAATGACTCTGGAAAACAGCACGTAGACACGGCTCAGAAGGGAAATCGGCCTGTAGTTCTCCAAGAGAGCGTTGTCGCCGTTCTTGAAGAACAAGACCACCGCACTTCTGCTCCACACCTCCAGAGTAGTGCCACTATGGTGGACAGAATTGATGAGCTTCTGAAAGACTTTAAGTACTGGTGTTCCACCCACTTTCAGAAGCTCCACTGTAATTCTATACCCGCCTGAGGCCTTGCCGTTTTTAAGATGCTGCAGAGCCATTTTAATCGCGGCCATACCAACGTCCGGGATATCATCGGAATAGTGTTGGATAAGACATGCTATTGCACTGTTACTCATAATTGCGTGTGGTTCCAGCGATGTTTACAGCTGCCCATTGAACCTCTAAATCTCACTCAAAATCGCAGGTGTTTCGGAAACGATGCTACAAACAGATTCTGGCAAACAGATCTCTGGCAAAGACTTTAGAGCCCTGATTCCGCTCAATCGCTTATTCAATATGAGCTAAATTAAAGTTGCGCAAGTCTTGCAGCACGTATACTGTCAAAACCAGCAGCTTCATTTCCCGTCTAAGAGCCATGAGATTAAGAGTGTGATTGGAGAGTTTTCGTATTCTTTTGCGGCAGGTCTTGCGTAACTAAGCTCCGACCGCATGGATAGTTTCCACGAGCTTGTCTTTCAAATTTTCCACTGCATTGCAATCTTCTAGCCACATAAAACGGTTTTGTACCTCGAGCTGAAAGGTTTCGGGACTTTAGATTAGAGGAAGAAAGGGACGGAGCATTGACTTCATTAGACGAGAACTCTCCAACTTAACGTTTCGATTCGGTGTGTCTCTAACTATTCGGTGATCGCTGCCAGTTTTCACCCTTGCGATCACGGAGACATCACTGAACAGTTGCCGTATAATCGTCATAATGAATTCAATCTCATTTCAGGTCGAGCCGTCGGAGAGTTCATCATAAAGATTTCTTCTTTCTCCATAAAGTCCGTTACCGTTGCCCTATCCCAAATTTCCCTTTTTTCGTTCCGTTCTTTTGTGTGCCTAGCTTTGCGTTGAAGTCTCCCATTAACCCCGTATAGTGGGTTTTGGTGGAATGCATGGCTCTAGAAATATCCACATACATTTCCTCCACCTCCTCATCGGAATGTGCCAACGTTGATGCGTAAACCTGTACGACCTTCAGCGAATACCGTTTGGTGATTTTGAGTATAAAGTACGCGACCCTCGTTGACATACTCCCCCACTCTTTACAACGTTGTTTGCGAGAGACTTGTGGACGATAAATCCAACACCTCTTTGGGACCGATGGTCGCCCTCCGGTGATAGAACAAGTAACCAGATTCGAGAATCACCGTGTCTTCCCTTATTCTATAATATTCCAGCGCAATCTGTCTATCTCTTCTTCCAGTTTCAGGATCTATTCGTCTGTTCTCAGGGTGCGTGCGTTGTAAGTGTCCAGGTTAAATCGCTTTAGGTGTCAACCAAACCTCCACCGGAGATTCATAGCACCCCCTGCCCCATCGTTACCATGGTTGCCACCGTAGCTAGGGATAGCGGGGCCACCGGGGACTGGGGGCCGTCTATTTGTGCCGTTGCTCATGGGGGGTTGGCAACCGCAGTTTTTTTGTTGTAGAGTTGCTGTTATCAGGAAGATGCTGCTGCCCATCTCCTGCCTGTCTCCCTCTGTCGCTTTTTACGACAACCACGGAAAGATATGGGGTAGTGGATATTCTTAGCCGCCACTACACGGCACAATTAGGAAACAACCTATATCAGATTAACAATAATGTCAGTTAAAATATCGCCGTCGTCATCTTTACAATATATTATTACAAGTTTATTGCAAAACATCGACTTAAGTTATAATAACGAAAAGTCCAACTTGTCAAATTTTGGTTTTAGGCTCGTAATACAGAAACGGCAAGATTTAAGTGAAAAATGAGATATTATTTATATAGGAAAAAAAAGTAGCGCAACAGCGCGCACGAAACCCGAAATTGCAGAGTTACGGAGAACTAAATAAAAGACCGAAAAAGGTAGACTCCATTGACACCGATTTAAAAAGTGCTGATAGCATGAAAAATACGAAGTGAAAATGATTTGTTATTGTGTCCTTATGAATTAAAAATATTACAGGATCCTATGGAAATAAAGGTGATGCAAAATATCAAGTTTTGAGGCGAATGCAGAACATCAAAAACAGAATTTAAAATAGTGTAAAATGATATGTAAGTATGTATAAGCATAACACTACATAAAAAAAAAATAACAAAAGATACTGCAACGAAGTATGCACAGGCTATGCCTATGATAGGTGCACAGCTCCTGCTCTAGGAACACGTAGAATCTGGAGAAAACACACGCAGCGTCTGGAGAAGGTACACGCAGCGCTTGGAGTAGACCCACACAGCGTCTTGAGCCGGTACGCAGCGTCGGGAGTAGGTCCACGAAACGTCTGGAGTAGGCACGCAGCGTTTAAAGTAGGTACACGCGGCGCTTGGAGTAGGCAAACACAACTTCCGGAGTAGACCCACACAGCGTCCGGAATAAACACGCAGCGTCTGAAGTAGGTCCACGCAACGTCAGGAGAAGGCACGCAGCGTTTAATGTAGGTCCACGCAACGTCAGGAGAAGGCACGCAGCGTTTGAAGTAAGTAAACACAGCGCACTAGTAGGCGGAGGCGTAGGCGTGGCTAGGCGACGACTTAAGGAGCGGGCAGAGGCTTGCAGGATCCCGAGGCAGTGCAGAAAAGGCCTTTAGGAGATGCTTCAAGTATCAAAGCTCAAGTCAGACTCCCCATTCGCCGATTGAGTTCGGCTTATTTTTGCTTTTTGACGGATCTCACATAAGAACGTAAAATTCTTCTCATTAAATTTGAAATTATTTAAATTAAAAGCAAATTCTTGTAAATGGCCAAGAAGAAAGGAGTATTTTGAAGTAAAAACATCAGGCCGGTAACGATATTTGAATAAAAATTGCCATGACAACCTGATAAACAACGATGTCAAAACATGTCAAATTTTGGTTTTAGGCTCGTAATACAGAAACGGCAAGATTTAAGTGAAAAATGAGATATTATTTATATAGGAAAAAAAAGTAGCGCAACAGCGCGCACGAAACCCGAAATTGCAGAGTTACGGAGAACTAAATAAAAGACCGAAAAAGGTAGACTCCATTGACACCGATTTAAAAAGTGCTGATAGCATGAAAAATACGAAGTGAAAATGATTTGTTATTGTGTTCTTATGAATTAAAAATATTACAGGATCCTATGGAAATAAAGGTGATGCAAAATATCAAGTTTTGAGGCGAATGCAGAACATCAAAAACAGAATGGAAAAATAAATTTAAAATAGTGTAAAATGATATGTAAGTATGTATAAGCATAAGCGAAACGTCTGGAGTAGGCAGGAAAATGTAGTGTTATGCTTATACATACTTACATATCATTTTACACTATTTTAAATTTATTTTTCCATTCTGTTTTCTATTTTCTGCATTCATCTCAAAACTAGATATTTTGCATCACCTTTATTTCCATAGGAACCTGTAACATTTTTAAACCATAAGAACACAATAACAAATCATTTTCACGTCGTATTTTCCCGTTATCAGCACTTTTTAAATCGATGTCAAAACATGTCAAATTTTGGTTTTAGGCTCGTAATACAGAAACGGCAAGATTTAAGTGAAAAATGAGATATTATTTATATAGGAAAAAAAAGTAGCGCAACAGCGCGCACGAAACCCGAAATTGCAGAGTTACGGAGAACTAAATAAAAGACCGAAAAAGGTAGACTCCATTGACACCGATTTAAAAAGTGCTGATAGCATGAAAAATACGAAGTGAAAATGATTTGTTATTGTGTCCTTATGAATTAAAAATATTACAGGATCCTATGGAAATAAAGGTGATGCAAAATATCAAGTTTTGAGGCGAATGCAGAACATCAAAAACAGAATTTAAAATAGTGTAAAATGATATGTAAGTATGTATAAGCATAACACTACAAACTTCGACTGAGAGATATCGATAGACGGATTCAACTCGGCTGGGCAGCGTTCGGGAGATTATATACAATACGTGTCCTAGTCACATATATATCAAATTTTGAAAAAAAAAAAACAGTGTACATCGTTGTGGGTCATTTAAATAAGCTCAATATCGCTCAGCGAGCAGTAGAGAGGATTATGCTCGGAGTTTTTTTTTTGCGCGATAGTGTGGAAAGACGATATCCGCAGCAGGACCAAAGTAACAAACATAGCCAGAGAAGGAGGTGGTAGCCACGAAGTCATTTTCGGCTTCCAGCGCGTGTGGTATGTGTGTGCCGTGCAGAGCAGCAGCTTGAAGCTGGGCAGGAATTGAGCAGGAAGGAATCGATGGTGAAGTTTCTGGTTCGTGTGTGTGGATTAATAAGCTAAAGTGGTAATGAGCCGGCTACGTAGCTTGAAGAAGCAACAACCGTTAAATGGTTCCGGGTACTAGGAATAAAGGTTCTCTAGTGGCATACCTGAGTAAGCGGAGTGTAGGACAGTCCTACTGCACTCCGCTGGTTCGTGCTCGCTGGTGGTAATTACCGCCAGAGGCCTTTAGGGTTAGAGGTGCTTATGGCTACACCGAACATCTTACAACCCCCACAGCCGAATGTGTCCATGAACATTTCCTCAGGATAAAAAAGGGTGGCCTCCCACTGATTAAATGGGACAAGTGGCTTGAGACTGTGTTTTGCACCCCTTAGAAGAGCCCTATTTTCAGCAGTGTACTTGTAAAGGATTATAATGATGATGATGATGGTGATGATTAACGAAACAAGAGAATTATAACGATGACAACGATGATGATGAATAAAGAAAGTTGTTAATCGAGTCAAAGTCAGAAGATCAGAGAAAATCAGAGACAAAGTCAAAAGAATTAGTCACTCAATATCAACGTGCGGAAGTGATTGTATCTTATAGCGTAAACATAAGTAAGCCATACTTATATATTCTCAAAGCATTGTATAGTAAAGTTGCGTTGCTTGCCGTGTACGAGAACTAACGACGAAATGTATCCTTTCTGTCGATTTAAAAGAACAAAGAAATGAAAATGAATAATGAAAAAAGAACTATTTCGTACTCATTGAATAAACCTACTTATAGGGATTTTATCGCGTTTAGTTTTTTAATACCTGACGTTTGGTTACTTCCAGCACCCATGGTTACAGGAATTAAAGTGATTGACGTCTCAATGTCAGAGTAGACTCGGAATACCTTCATTACTTTTATTCCAATCTATGCAGAATTAATTAACTGTGTCTTGAAGTGTTGCAGTTGTATGCTTGGATTTATTTTATTTTATTAATTACACCCCCCCCCCCCCCCAAGAAGTTGGTAGTTCCACCCTCCTTATCTATTGAAATTGGGATGTTTTTAAATTTCAATTTACTTACCTATCACCCTTGGTAGGGATCGATGTTCTTTCGTGAGGATCAATGGCCGTTGTGTGGTTGATATGTAGTTGTTGCTGGAGTTTGTTTGACAAACTTTTAAATATCTTGGTCTTATCCAAATAGCGTAGCTTTTTTCAGTTGAAAAAAATTATAGCTGTTTGTACCATCAATATGTGCCTTTTTAGGCTTCATATGTTTTAGTTTTTATTTACGGCTATCCATAATCTACTTCAACATTTGGATCAAAGCCAAACTCACCTGCCTCACTTTGGCTACCTAAACGACAAGACTATTACCATTTCATTTTATGACAATTGTTATTATTTAAGCTATGTGATAGACAGACGGATGAAAATAGCACGACGGAATAACAAACTTGTAACCACAGATAACTATATACTAGTCAGAGACTTGTAAAACATTATCATTCCAGTTTGTCGTTGAATTTGGGGCCTTTTAAGAAAACGCCAGCTGATATAAATTATTCGGAATATTTGCTAAAACTTACCACGCACATAAACAGGTGGGTTGGTATATGCAGAGTCAATGCACTCGCACTAATAACGCTGTAATCTACCACCAGTTTGTAATTTTTTGGTTCAAGTTCAGATGAATTAACGTTATCATTAGTTCGCCAGAGAGAGAGAAAAATGTGTCGTAATTTCTCGAACGCTTCATAACCGAATTGAATCCCTCGATTGAAATCACGGTTGAAGTGGGACTTACTTAGTCGGACTATTTGTCCCAGGTAAACGTGCTCTTCAACAACTTCAGGTTTAGTAATCCTGACAACTACCAGCATAGGTGTGACATGAACATTGCACATCATGATCTTTGTTTTGTCTATGTTTATCTTAAGACCTATCCGTTTTGAGACACTTTTGCGTTCAATAGGCACAGTGCATAGGTTCTCCAGTTATTCTGCCATAAGGACTATATCGTTGGCAAATCAAAGATAAGTGATGTACTCACTATTGATGTTACAAACTTATCCTTTTCAGTTCAGTAGCTTGAGAACGTCTTCCAATGGAGCGTTGAAGAGTTTCGGGGATCTCATGCCGGCACACCGACTGCAACTTTAAGAGGCGCAGCTGTCGCCACACATGGAATACAGTTCTTATCTCTGGGCCGCGGCTTCCCAGTGCGAGCTCCTTCCATTTGACCGCTTCCAGCGCAGAGCGGCTCGAATTGTGGACGACCGAGTTCTCTCCGATCGGCTCGATACACTTGCGCTGCGAAGAGATGTTGCATCTCTTTGCATTGTCTATCGCATCTACCACGGAGTGTGATTTGAGGAATTGTTCGGATAAATTCCAGCCGCCGAATTTCACGGAGGCAAATTGCGTCAAAACTTACGATATCATCCACATCATCTAAATTCTCGGTGGTCCACCACTGTACGTTTAATTGAGTGTTTTCTTCGTTGTACAACGCTTCTGTTGTCCATCGTTGACCATCGGCGATTTTTCGCGCCGATACGACGACCTCCAAGAAAAGAGCTTATTTCTTTCCAAAAGGCTGGCAACGCATCTGCAATTTGCAGTTGTTAATGAGCGGCGTTATTCATTTTCTATCAGGTGAGGCGCATGCTCGTTTGCAGCCTTTTCTATATGAAAAAAGGTCACCCTGTCTTACACCTCTCTGCAGTTGGATAGGTTTCTTACTCTGGTTCTGTACTCGGATATCCATTGTAGTTCTATTGTAAAAACACTTCAGCACCAAGTTATATCGACAGTGAACTTGAGACCGCTGATGGGATCGTAGCATCGCCCCAATTTTGACGGAATCGAGGGCGTTCTCATAGCCCACATACGCAAGGCATAGTGGCATATTGTACTTTTCGATCTTCTGTACTATTTGCCAAAGAGCGTGTATATGGTATCATGGTCTATGGTACTAAAGCCTTTTTAAAAACTGACTTGTTGAGGAGTCTGGAAGTCGTAGAGTCTGAGTAAGAGACCAGTCGTAATGACTCTCTAAAACAGCTCAAACTTAGACCCGGCTTAGAGGGGAAATCTCGGACTGTAGTTCTTTAAGAGATTGTTGTCGTCTTTCTTGAGGAATGAGACCACTGCACTTCAGCTCCACGACTCTGGTGTAGTTCCACCATAGAAGACGGAATAAAAGAGTTTCTGAATGATTTTAAGTACCTGTTTTCCCGCCCGCTTTCTGAATCTACGCTGTAATTCCATCCTGGACGTCCGAGATATCTTTGGAATATTGTCGGATAAGACTTGCTCTTGGATCGTTACTCAGGCCTCTGCCTCGAATCTTGCGGGCAGCGGAGCGACGGCGACGGCGGCGCGGGAGCGGCAGGATCAAATGGACCGACCCTCGAAAACAGCGGCTTGGCAGCGGCGCGGGGGCGGGCAACGAGCGGTGTACTCCAGTCAAGCGGTAACCGCCCGCGCGTCTGCATTGCAGTGTTGTGCAATTAATTTTTGTGACGTTTCTGAAGTTATTACTTTGAAGTAAATGGTTCAAATTAGAGTAATGGAATATCCCTGCATCGCTTTGTTTTCCTCTTCTCCAACTTCTATACAAATGAATCTTTTAGCAGCATCCGCGACGGCTTGCTAGTGCATCGAAAAGTTATGTTTATAATTATAATGCGATGATCCAACAAAGTTAGGATATTTTATTCGACAATGTTTGCCGTCTATAGCTCCGACGCAATTAGTAAATTGATATTTTTCATAGTATTTTTCCGATATTCTTTTCAATAAGACTTCTGTCGGTTTTGGCATATGTAAATCCACTAAATTTTTCCATATAGCTCTACACGTGCTATAAACTATGTTGGTCACCGTTGTTTTTCCCATTCTGAATGATAACGACAGTCTTTTGAAAGGCTGCCCACTCGCCAAAAACCTAAAAATTAAAACATATGTATGTTAAAGTTATCTATGTAATATACAGTCTGTTCATTCTTTTGTTTTAGTGATTTAAAGAAAAAATGGAAAAATATAAAAGATCACTGTAGAAAGGAATTAAAAAAAAATCCTGCTCCTCGATCAGGAGATGCCGGATATGTTAATCAATCCTCGAATTGGCAATACTTTTCTCAATTGAGTTTTTTGCGAGATGAAATTCTACCAAATGTTACTGAGGGTAATTTAAGCAGCACTGAAACAAGTAATCAGATAAGTAAAGATTCTATTGAGATAGAAGACATCTCTGTAGAAAATTCTCAGGAAAATACAACCACTCGTGATGAAGAAGCTTCTATTCATCCACAACAGGCTTCTACATCCTCACAAGGAGCTTCTATATCTTCACAAGAATCTACATCATCGCAAGAAGCTTCTACATCTTCAAGAGAAGCTTCTACTTCACAACGGTCAAGAAAAAAGAAAACAGCGAATGACATAAGGACTGAATTTTTAGAATTGGAAAAGAAAAGGATAAGACTGTTGGAAAATGATTTATCAAATCAAAGTAGAAACGAGACTTCTAGACATGAGAATAAGTCAGACGACTACTACTTTTTTATGAGTTTGCTTCCACAAATGGAAAAATTCACGCCAGTACAAAAGTATAGAGTGAGACAAAAAATTAATCAAGCTCTTCTAGACGAGTTAAGTGTAAATGAAGAAATGTACCCTTCTAATGAATCATATATGTGTGGGTATAATACGAGTACTCACCACTAGTTTCAACCTTATAATAACAAAACTGTGATTGTAGAAATAACTAATCATCGTACAAATGAAAACTGTGATTTTAGAGATAAATGACTCTAACTGCGATTTTAGTTATAAGGTTATAAAGTTATAATCATCAATATTTGAATGCGTTTCAAAAACAAACTGTTTTGTTACTTATTTCATACGTAACGTACCTATTTTATATTAAAAAATGTTTTCGTCATAAATAAATGAATAAGGCTGATTAGTTTTTAGTAGGTATTTCATTAAAATGATTGTATCTGCTGTCAAATTATTTACTAAATTAGTGCACCATAATTTTTGACACTATCAATAAATACAATGGCAAATTACAATTTCACAAAACACTCTAAATCGCCCTTGATATCTTCAAGAATATAGTCAAAAGTTTCTACGCTCATTCTGGTGTAGTCGTAGAATTTGTAGGGACATTGTCTCTGTTCTTCGCAGTTTCGATAAAACTCACCTTTCCTTTTCCTTGCCCTATAGTAGGGATTCACTTTTTCTTTTGCCCACAGTAAATCGAGCGTTAGAAATAAATTTGAATCAAAAAGATGTTGTCGCCGTTGTTCAGACATTTCGTTCGCAAATAAAAACAATATCTCGACAACAAAAATAAATATCTCGACAACACAACCATGAACACATCACTACGCCGCTATAGTGTCGTGCGATCTGCCCGCTAGTTTCGTGAACGGGTCTGCGTTGCCCGCCCCGCTCCTGCGCTGCCGTCGCCGTCGCTCCGCTCAGAGGCAGAGGCCTCACACTTGCGTGTGACTCCAACGATGACGTTTACAGCTCCCTATGCAACACCTAGAATGTCACTCTAAATATCAGTTCCCATACAACTTTGGTGATTTGGCGCACGTAGGTATTATCCATTTTATAATACCTACGGGCGCCAAATCTGCTTGGGATCCTATAATAAAAAAAATTAAATATCAACCCAAGCATACAACTGCAAGACTTCATGATACCATAAGTTCATACTGTGTAGATCGGAACAAAAGTTAAATTTTAATCTATGGTAACCATGGTTAACTATGACATCTGGACGTTGAATATCTCAGTCCTTCCCGTGACCATGGGTGCAGTAAAGCTCTCGAAACGTCGGGTATTTAAAAAGTTAAATATACGCGATAAATTCCGTAAAAACTAATATTATTCAATGTGTAGTGTTCGCGTAAATATAAGAAATCATTTAGTATTTTTTTTGTTTTTCTGCGGCCATTTTAGCAAAACTTAGCTCCAACAGTATGGACAGTTTCCACGAGCTTATCATTTATATCATCCGCTGCGTTGCAATCTTTTAGGCACTGGAAACGGTTTCGTAACTCAAGCTGAAAGATTTCGGGACTTAGAGTAATAAAGTAGTAAGGGGGACGGAGCGTTGACTTCATTAGACGAGACCTCTTCAACTTCACGTTCAGGTTCAGTGTACATCTAACCATTCGGTGATCGCTGCCAGTTTTCACCTTCGCGATCACTGAGACATTACTAAATAGCGGCCGTCTTGTCGTCATAATGAGATCAATCTCATATTTTGTCGAACCGTCGTGGTTCAACATGGTTCCACTTCCTGTAGGTCTGCTATTGAAGGAAAGAATTCATAATAAAGAGTCCCTCTTTCTCCATGAAGTCAGCCAGCTGCTGATCCTTTGAGTTTTATTGCCTTATTCGGAATTGCCCTTCTTTAGGGTCACCGTTCTCTCTTGTGCCTTCCTTTATTTTGGAGGAATGCATGGCTTTAGAGATATCCTCATACATTTTCTCCACCTCCTTCGACGAATACTGTTTGGTGGTTTTGAGTATAAAGTACGTAACCATTATCGACACACTCACAATCTTGACATCGTTGTTAACGAGAGACTTGTGAACGATAAATCTGACACCTCTTTGGGATAAATGGTCCCGGTGATAGAACAAGTTGCTGGATTTAAGAATTATTGTGTCGTTCCTCTCCATTTGGACCTTCAATAATCCTATAATATCTTAGTGCAACTAGTCTATCTCTTCTTACAACTTCAAGATTTTCTCGTCAGTCCCCGGGGTGCGAGCGATTCATGTTACCAGGTCGAACCGTCTTAGGTGGCAACCAAACCTCCACTGGAGATTATTAGCACCCATTATTAAATATTGTAGCTTATGACATTTAACTGTATTCGCAATGAAAGGAAGGCTGTGCCAAGTAAGATACGTGTAATATATTATAATATAATTAGACGAGTATTCATACTGTTATATTATCTTTTCAACTTTAGTTATAGCTTTATATTTTTGAAATATTTGCAAAGCTAATGATAAATAACTAATGTTCAATCTATTTTTCTTTTAGCGTATTTCATATTTTTATTTAATATGACTATTCATATTGTTGTACTTGCCGGGATCGAACTTCTTCGGGGAAATATCATGGCTCGAATAACCACAATAATTCCTGCTCACACGTAAAAAACGCGCTTAGACGTGGTGTAGCGAAAAACAGCCCATCGTAAACTAAACTAACTAAACAAAACTAATTGTTGTACTTTTATTTTTTATTCATAATAGGTTATGATCATAAAAATCGGTCACTCAAGTACTACATTTCTCGGTTCGTACAGATCCTATCGATGCAACTTTAAGAGAGCTTATGCATCTGTATCTATTCAAAAGATATGTGCGAGGTGCGTTTATTTACATTCTCTCACCCAGCTCATGATACTTTGCGCTCACCCCTTATGTAAATGAAAATGCGTCCACTCTTTCATAACACCTTATCTTTACCTGTGCAGTATCTCTTCTTTGTGTAGCAGTGATGATCGTTTGGCGTAACATGAAGTTATCTATATAAATAATTTTATCATGTTATTGGATATTTTCCTTAATCATATCCTCTTTTTTTGTATAATTATAGAACTAATAATATAATTAATTATTAGCATTAAACATCGCAATGGTTTAAATCTAATGCCGAAAAGTTGTGCAAAAATGAAGAAACTCTAATACCACAGACTAAAACAGCGAGACTAGTGCGTGAGTAATGGTCTGTGCTCGCAAAAATTTCTACCCAGTGCGCCGAATACAAAAAAGCCTGTCGAAGGAGTTCCTTTCGGAACTTTTAGTAAAAACGTATGACCCGTAGAGTGCTTAAAAACTGAAGTATAATGTAGAGAGTATCTTAAAGCGAGATGATAACAAAAATAAAAATAAAAAATGTGAATATTATAATTATTTTTATAATTGTTTTTATATTGGATCTGTTGTAAATTTTGAGATGGTAAAAAAGCTCCTTCTACAGAGATTAAATGAATTTTCGTTGCGATATTTCGGGTCTTTTAAAATTAAAGATATTCAAACTCTCCTAATTAAACATTACGGGCAGTCAATCAGTCAAAAATTTAAAAAATGGTTATTTATCTTAATGGCAGACAGAAAACCCCCTTCAAGTTATATTCTTATTCTTACATTATCTATTGATATTATAAATGCGGAAGTATGTATGTGTGTTTGTTTCAAATTTTTAGAGTTAAACAACTAATCCAATAATTAGGATCGTTCGCAAAAACATATTTTTCGTCCCGAACGTAAGAAGAGTATTATACAGGCACTTTTTGCTTTTTAATTTTATTTTATTTCTAAATCACAGACAACTAAATTGGCAGTCATTTTCGTAGCTAGTAAAATTATAATGTTTTAAATGACAGCGCCTCTGTATAATTTGTAATATTTCGTGAGTTATTTACGTCTGACAGCGTGAGATGATGTTAGATTGAGTAAAATAATTTAAATATATTTTATTTTACTATTTTTTTATATATAAGACGATTATTTTAACTGCAATTACTAAAATAACTACTTAAAGAAATTAGTTTAATCGATTTTATTTATTTCCACGCGGTTTTAGGTTAAATGGTTTAAGGTTGAACCTGTCTTAACTTGAAGTTCTCACTCGAGTCGGTACAACCCAATCGAATGACCCGAGTTATTCGAGTTGACTCGAGTCACTCGGAATTCGAGTTGTAATAAATGTCACTCGAGTGCGAGTAAAATAAAAGCTACTAGAGTGACTCGAGTGAAACACGACTCGAGTCCCATCACTAATATTGGGGTCGGTTTAGATTGGAATAGACATGTGTCATTCATTAATTCCTAGCGACCGAATCATTCAAGTATTTATTCGTCATACGTATCGGGACATTCAGGTCGATCATTAAAATGGATTATTTTAGGCTTCAAGATAACATTTCTTTTGCTTTGTAGTAGCGCCATCTAATTTATTCTATAATCTCTAATCTAATATAACATTATCGAACCAAATTGATAAACTCTCATGGTAGTACGTAGAAAAGACGCTAGATGGCATAAACAAAAATATATAGAAATCGGTAAGTTATAAAATGTATATATTGTATGTATTGGACAAACATGATAATTTTATTCAATATTATTATATATTTTATGTATTTAATATTTTCTCTCTATTTTTGACTTCAATTCATTCATAAAAATACACGATTTCATAGTTTACCGATTTATAAAATTTTTTCTACATCATTCTACATCTTATCTATTGCTAAATCTCCACTTACAATTAAGTGGCATAGAAAAATGTCTTAGGAAAATTGGTTTTGAAATAATTTCGTGATTAATAAAGAAATCCTGAATTTTAAATCCAGCATCTAAATCTATGTTAAATAATATAAACCTAATAACAAAAACAAGATTTTTTTTATAATTTTTTTTTAGTCGCAGGGTAATCTTATCCCTTAAATGCATAGAATATTTATGATTATGGATTTAAAAATAAAAAAAATTATGCACAATGCAGAAAAAGTTTCTTTATTATATAAAAAAATGTTAAAATCGTTGTAGTAATTTTTTTTCATATAATACATTATAAATCATGCGATGGATTTTTCCATCACTATGCACAGAGTTAATATACATATAGGTAATTGCCATATTTGATACTAGGTAGTGTGGAACTTAGTAAAACAGTTATTATTTTTGTTTAGGCATAAATTTATGCCACATTTGGCACAGCTTATGGTGGTGTATCCTGTACAATGTGGATACTTACAACGAAGCGACACACCAATCTGGAAAGTGCCCTAGACCATCCATCCGTATATCCAATGGAGGGATTGGTTTTGATTGTAACCTCTTCTTCTTAGCTTGCAACTCCTGCTCCAGGCTGGAAGAGCTAGGCCGACCTCTTTTATTTTCATTTGTGCCTGAGTTACATAAAACATAGACCAGCTCGTTTCTGAACTCACCTAAGTTTAAAATGTTCTTTTTTGCAACATTTTCTTTTTTTGCATTATTTTTATATATAATCCAGGAGTTGATAACAGCCAGATCAAACAAATGGAAAAATATACGAATATACTCGTACCATTTGCGAGATTTTACTCTTATGTGATATCTACCCAAGAAACTATCTAACAAGTCAACACCCCCAGTCATATACTGTTATATTCTGTAATGGACTTTGGACACAATATATCAACTGTTTCCCTCGTCTTTTTATCAAACCTTTTGACGGTTGAAACAGGCTCTGCTCCTACGTAACTTGATAACATAGTCACTATTTTATTGTCCTTCCATGCTATACAAGCTAAATAAATTCCGTCATATGATGCTGTTCTTTCTTCATAAGTACCCCTCGGGGTATTTTTTTTCATCATCTCTTTTTTGTCTGGTAGTTTGTTATTAGGAATTCTGTTTTGTTGAATTGTGCCAAGGCAATGTCTTACTTGCTTAGCCAAATAGATAACTAATGGCACAGATGTATAGAAATTATCAAAGAAGATAATATGGTTGACCATTCGTGGAACATCTCTGGTTAAGCGAAGCACAATATTATTTGTAGAACCTAAGTCAGGCTCACCTTCAGGTCTTGTAGAAATGTCTTGGCCCGAATAAATTTCAAATTTGTAGGCAAATCCAAAAACACTACATAAAACATACAACTTAAATCCCCACTTATGGGGCTTATTTGGTAGATATTGTTTTAGATAATGTCCCACTTTGGTGGCACACATTTGTTCATCAATTGATAGTCTTTGATGTTTTTTCACACTGGAAAAGGTTTGATTTAGACTATCAATAATTGGTCTCACCTTATGTAAGCGGTCATGTCCTGGTTGGTTAACTGGTATTATTTGTCATTATCATTGAAATGGATATATTTTTTGATCTTTTCAAATGTATTCACATTCATAGTTTGCTTTATAGGTTCAAATCTAAAACGCCTTGACCAGTATTTGCGTGTGATGGGGAAATGCTGAACAGACATGCAAAGCAGAATGCCTTAAAAGTTTTTCAGGTCATAATGAGACAAATTAAATCTATTTTCAGGATTTAATTGGGTGGCATATAGATTAGTTTCTGATATTGTTTTGTTACAAAGTTCAGGTGTAAAAAAATAGTTGAATCATTGATATGGTGTTTTTAGGGCTGTTATTTCAATACCTAGATCAGTGCTTCCTTCAAATTCAATATTTGACTCAGAAAACTGAAGTGTATTCTTCTTCCAAATCAGCTTCCTCTTGTCTAACACCCAAGTCGAACAAGCAGAGTTTTCTCACGCTTTAGATGCCACAGTTTCTAGAATCAGAGGGGGATCATGCACATCAACTTGTTCTTCATGTAAAGTAGGCTCATTTTCCAGATTATCATCATCCTCTACGTCTTGCAGTGGTTCATTTCTGTGGGTGTAAAAGATACTTTCCTCATTATCTTCCGTATCAGACATTTCCATGCCATCTTCTGACAGATATCCTCCTTCCAGAGCAGACAAGTACTCTTCAATGTCTCTATCATTGATTTTCTTGATCTTGGAAAAGACATTTTTGCTGAAATATTGCATAAAAATTATTATAAACTTGAGATAAACCATAAAAGAATAATAGTGCTGAAAAGTTAGGTTTCCATACATCGAGAACTACGACTAATGCATATTGATGAAAATTTCCATCATAAACAAAAAGACCCAGAATACATCTAAAAACTATGATTTTTCTAAAACAAATTGCTTAGGTATTGAAAACTTACCTTATTTTATGAAATAATAATTTTTTCAATAATTACTTGTCCGTATAAGTTCACAAACTAACAATCAGAAACACCACAAAACACAAGTAGTTATCGTTTCACTTGAACAGATGATTGACCATGACAGTTGACATTGACAGTTCTTTGTTTCGTTCAAAAATGTTGCCTAAACATCGATGTTCATATACATGTCCGTAAATAAATTCATTCGGATCACAAACTAAAAATAAAGACAAAAATTCTTAACGATGGAAATTTCCATTACCATGAAATTAAGGGATAAAAGAATAAATACACATTGTGAAAAAACATAAAAACAATACATTTCAATGTAAATAGTAGTTGTACTAGGTATTTAAAATGAACAATACCTGCAATTAGATAACAAATACATCACGCGGTTCAGTTTTATATGGATCATGCAGTCATTACGATATAATTATGCCGCAAATATATTTGGTTTTTATACGTGGTAGAGTCATGCTACAGTTGTACTACTAATACAACTGTAGCATTGTTGTATCAGTAGTATAGTTTTAGCACGAATGGGTCGGCTCAACCGGGGAAGGACCACGCTCTCACAGAATACCAGCGAAAAATAGTAGTTTAATGCTGCTGTGGTTCGGAATGGTGAGTGTAGGGAACCGGAGACCGTTTTTACTGGAAACGAGGCATTCCATTTTAGTCCTCACAGGTGACAATGCATCTGCATTTTGATTCGTAATTGAGGAAAAATGTAGATGTCTAGGGGCCGCAGCAACCACTTAGCATCAGGTGGACAGTATGCTCGTTTGTCACCCTATAAAAAATATTGACGTACTTTGTTTATGAGCATATTCCATCCATCCATTACAGCCTGCAAATGACCACTGCTGATCGTAGGCCTCCCCCATAATATCATATAGAGGAGATTCTGCCATATTTATCACGTTTGGCAGGCGGTTTGGCAGCACATTGTATACATTATTGTGTAAAACAATATGTTATTTTCTAATTTACCGTAACAGATTAATTTATTAAAATTTTATATAATTAAAATTGAATAATTAGAAATAATTTAAATAAAATTATTTTAACACTTAAAGCAATTTCCAAAACTGACTTAAACGCCACCTACGAGCCAACGTAAACGAAAATTACGATGGTTGTCATTAACTTGGAGTACTCTCATTTAAGTTGGGTTGGCGTTATTAGCCGAGGAAGGAAGACGACCTAAAAGCCTCCGGTTTCTGGTGTACTTTGTAAGTAATCTATGTTGGGTGCTTAAATCGAGGCTGGCTGATTTTACAGCTTCATTTTCATATTAAAAATTGTGGTTGTTACGTAAAATTACTACCCATATAATTACTAAAAATTCCGTTATTTTTATTAATATTAAACTCTATTTCAGCAGATTTAAATAATTTATGGAAAAAATTATGGAGTAATTACAAAATTTTTACTTCTACGTTTTAATTTTTCAAAATATTGCTTTGTCAGTTAATTAGTTTTGCTTTGAAATTTAAAAAAAAATTATTTGTAGTTATGAATTAAGTAAATAATGGGCCGCAATTTTTTCCTCATTTTGGTAATTATAAGTTTAAATTTCTTCAGTATGTTTTTATTAATTTTTCCCATGAATTTATTAAAGTAAAACATAGTAATAAGTTTTCATATCCTCTGATTTGCTAGTGACCCTAGCAAAACTTTAGGTAGTGCGAAATCTCAAAGTTGCGCCCATCTAAAAATACAAAACTTTAATGTTCCTACACTACCAAGATGCTTTTTTGTGATTTTAAATAGTATTAGACTTAATAAGTATATCTACAGGTGTATATGCGGGGCAAGCACAGTTGTGTCTGTCGCTCTTGCCATAGCAGTTGTTCCGCTTATTCGCATTACGGCGCCTCTACACGTTGTACAACACAGTGGCGAATGTAGTGGCCAATAGCATTGGCCAACATGTAGAGCGGGTGTTTGGGCTTCATTGGTATGTATTGGAACGATGGCCCGCAAGTTGGCACGAGATCCGTGTAGTGTCGGTTTTTTACAAAAGATCAAAGGATTGTTGGCAGAGTTTGGTCGCCGCATCCACACGTTGGCCGCGCGTTTAGTTTGCTATAAGCTCCCAGAGTGATTACACGCATCTGATTAAAATTTTATATTCACGCTTTGTAGGGTGGATGACCCAATTACCAGCCTTTTAGTGCCAATTTCAACTTTAAACATTCCTACTTCTTTAATTAGCGCGATTTAATTATTTTTAAACATTTGTTTTAATCGATAAGCTATTTATAAAAAATATAATGAACATTTATTTACAATCAGATTATTACGATAACAATTTTAAAATGAAAAAATATGAAGCACGTCTTTTATACGTGGTAGAACCATACAGTTATATTAGAAGTATAGTTGTAGCACGAATGGGTCGGTTCGACCGGGGAAGGACTACGCTCTCACGGAATATCAATGTAAAATAGTAGCTTAATGATGCTGTGCTTCGTATAGTGAGTGTAGAGAACCAGAGACACTTTTTAAAGGAAACGAGGCATTTCATCTTAGTCCTCACGGGTGACAACGCATCTGCATTTTGATTCGTAATCGAGGATAGATATAGATGTCTGTGGGCCAAAGCAACCACTTACCATCAGGTGAACTGTGTGCTCGTTTGTCACACTATCCTATATAAAAAAGCGTCGATTCCTTATAGTTTAATCCTGCAAGTTTTCGAATCATCATTATCATTACAGCTCTTCACAAGTCCACTACTGAACATCCTCCTCCAAATAATGCCGCAAAGCATGGTCCTAAGCCACTTTCCCTGTCATGAGTTACATTTATGTTCTAAGTTATAATTAGTACCTATTAATAAGTCAGTGTTAATTATATTTATTGCTATTGTTTTTGTCTTTCTCAAAAATAATTATATTACCAAATAAATTATAAGGTGTTTTTTATATACATGATAGAAAAGCAAGTACATGTTTTGCTAAACTTTAAAATTAAAACCAATTTTGAAACACTGCGCCACGGAGCCGTCGTCTAAAATAAAATAAATTCGTCCGCACATTGGCCCGGACCGAAGTAAACTGAACGACGTTCCAATGTTTGGACGCCATCACCAACTCTCGGCCAATGTCGCTTCTACACGTTGGCCAACACAGTGGCGAATGTAGTGGCGAATATATTGGCTGAGAGTTGGTGACGGCGTCCACACGTTGGAACGTCGTTCAGTTTACTTCGGTTCGGGCCAATGTGCGGACGAATTTATTTTATTTTAGACGACGGCTCCGTGGCGCAGTGGCTTGGCAATGAGTGGCTGTGCCAGGGGTCGCGGGTTTGAATCCTGCACGGAACAAGTATTTGTATATCCTACAAATAATTGTTTCGGGTGTGGATGTGTGTCCTTGTGCAATTTATGTTTGTAAGTTGCCTCCGCGATACAGGAGAAAATCCAAGTGTGTAGGGTAAAGTTTTTATGAAATAATTATAAAAGAATAGTGAATATTAATGGGGCTGTAAATATACGATATACGATTAGCTTTATTTATTCTTTACATGCATCAGAAACTGGAATAATTACCATTAATTAGAACTTAACTTATTTTAAAATTAAATGAGTTATAATCGATTAGTCGATGTTTTAAAATTGGGTTTTGTTTTTAAAGTTTAGCAAAATATGTATTTGCTTTTCTATCAGACATTTGATGTATATAAAAACACCTTATAATTTATTTGGTAATTTAATTATTTTTTGAGAAAGACAAAAACAATAGCAATAAATATAATTAACACTGACTTATTAATAGGTACTAATTATAACTTAGAACATAAATTTAACTCACGACAAGGAAAGTGGCTTAGGACCATGCTTTGCGGCATTCTTTGGAGGAGGATGTTCAGTAGTGGACTTGTGAAGAGCTGTAATGATGATGCTGATTCGAAAACTTGCACGATTAAATTATAAGGAATCGACGCTTTTTTATATAGGATAGGGTGACAAACGAGCACACAGTTCATCTGATGGTAAGTGGTTGCTGGGGCCCATAGACATCTACATCCATCCTCGATTACGAATCAATATGCAGATGCGTTGTCACCCGTGAGGACTAAGATGAAATGCCTCGTTTACTTTAAAAAGTGTCTCTGGTTCTCTACACTCACTATCACGATCAGAAACATTAAGCTACTATACAGCACACGTACCCCTGTGATGTCAGTGGTCCTGACCAAAGTTCGAGCTACTTTCCATGGAAGGTCATTGTTTACCCTTTCCACAAGTACACAACGGTGAGCTTGCCCAGCGTTTCGAGGAAGACTAACCGGCACAATCGTTTCTGATCTGCACAGCATCATTAAGCTACTATTTTACATTGATATTCTGTGAGAGCGTGGTCCTTCCCTGTCGAGCCGACCCATTCGTGCTACAACTATACTTCTAATATAACTGCATGGTTCTACCACGTATAAACGACGTGCTTCATATTTTTTTCATTTTAAAATTATTATTGTAATAATCTGATTGTAAATAAATGTTCATTATTTTTTTTATAAATAGCTTATCGATTAAAACAAATGTTTAAAAATAATTAAATCGCGCTAATTAAAGTAGTAGGAATGTTTAAAGTTGAAATTGGCACTAAAAGGCTGGTAATTGGGTCATCAACCCTACAAAGCGTGAATATAAAATTTTAATCAGATGCGTGTAATCACTCTGGGAGCTTGTAGCAAACTAAACTCGCGGCCAACGTGTGGACGCGGCGACCAAACTCTGCCAACAATCCTTTGATCTTTTGTAAAAAATCGACACCACACAGATCTCGCGCCAACTTGCGGGCCATCGTTCCAATACATACCAATGAAGCCCAAACACCCGCTCTACACGTTAGCCAATGCTATTGGCCACTCCATTCACCACTGTGTTGGCCAACGTGTAGGGTCGACATTAGAGGAATGTTGTTCATTCCGCTCGCACTATTCTGTTGCGCTCGACAACGCCACTATGATAGCTTTGCTGCGCTGACTAATTGTATGAATTATTTATCATAATAAGAGTGAATAATCTTGTTTGACAACTTTTAAACTGTTGTTCTGCAGACATTGTTAAATAAGATAAAAGAACTACCAACAAAAAACTTAATGAACAGCCTAGATGGATGCATTTTTTTTTATTAATTCGGTTAATTTAACTTCTGGACAATAGATTTTTCTATGGAAAAGATTTCAAGATATGACAGTATTTCCTGACACATAATAGAAACGTAGGTAAATTTTTAAATGTTTTAATGTACTAAAATCCGTTTCCTTTTAGTGACAGTTATAGTACAGGTACCTATAGTCAGCAAGATACTGTGACGGCCCATCATTATTAACAATAATTAAATTCAATAGAAGAGGGCGTCAAAAATAATCTTAAAAGATATATATTTAACAATAAAATTAAATTAACAAGCATAAAATTAAGATAAATACATTTCAGACATTGGACAAATAATATAGTAAATTAAAGGCAAAATATTGTCTTTCGGAATAAATAAATTCATTAAAAACTTGTAAAAATATTTAAAAATATGATAAATAATAGAAATACAAGTCGAAAATATTATAAAAATAAAGATAAATAACATTTATAAGATAAATAGAAAACTCTTTTACTGGTTCGCCAGTTATTTTGCTGTGGACTACGGTCCAGTTCCCGAATTAGCGTTCCCTTCGGGGGGAGTGCATCAAAATGGTTGGGGCTCAGAAGCCATGAGACGGTACCATGCATTTACAGGTTGTGACACCGTTTCTGCGTTCTACTCAAAAGGGAAAATACTGACCTGGAAGGCATGGCAGCAGTATATTGATGCCACATCAGCTTTTAAAGCCCATTCTAATCCGTTAAATGAACTGACAGATGATATACTGTTTGGTTTGGAAAAATTCGTCATCAAGCTTTACTGTGTTGACTGTGGTGACGGTGAAACAGTTTCGGTGAATGAAGCTCGCAAGTTTTTGTTCACAAAGAATAACGCTTTACAGAATATCCCCCTTACAAGAGATGCTCTAAAAATGCATGCACTTATGGCAGCCTATCAAGCAGGTTATATATGGGGACAAGCTTTTGACTCCTCACCCGATATTCTCTCCCCATCAAAATGGGGATGGACTGAAAAGGAAGGACAATGGCAGTATGGACAACCCAGCACAGTATCTGGGATGTTGCGCGAGAGCTGGTAAAATATGGCTGTAAGAACAGCTGTAGTGGCCGTTGTTCTTGTAGACGAGAAGGAATGCCATGCACACTCCTATGCAAGACCTGTAATGGCAACTGCGATAATTCTAGGAATATTTATGTTTGAATAACTTTCGCTTTTAGTTTGCTTGCTTGTTTGTTTCTAATTTTTTAGGTAATTATTGTTTTATATTTTATTACAGTGTAATAGACCGCGAAGCACTCATCGAAGACGATATAGAACTGGATCCAAAGGTATTGGAGGACGAGGGCTAGGAATCATCATACCAAACTTTTTGATTTTTTAGTCTTAGATATTTTTAAATAAATACTATAATGTTTACTTACTTTTTTATTTTACGTAGTTTAACATCGTAAGCGTACAAATATGAGTCCTAAAATGAATTTAGCATCCTTAAATCACACGAATATGGTACCAAACTTGGAATAGTAGCATGATTAATGCCTTTATACAGATTGAGACCCTATTTTCTTCCAAAGCAGAAGCAGTGAAAACCTCAAAAAACTAACATCAAAAATCGCGGTGGCTCCACTTCTGAAATCCATCCTTGGGTCTTAAGGACCAATCCTACCAAAGGAAATCTTTGGTTCAGCAATAGCCGTATAATTTACCGTACAGACGCAACTATAATTAGAGCAGATGAAAAGGCTCGGTACTGTTTCAAAATTCTGACAAAATTTTCAAACAATATGACACCTTATTTACAAAATCCATTCCGCATATATTCGATTCAGAGTGCATATCCTTTTTGTGCGAACATTACGCAGGTCTAGAAAAACAAGTATCACTGCTATATAAAAGATCTATTGTGATCACTGCTATGGCTATAGTGCACTGCTAGGCCCTATGTCTTCAATTAATATGAGTTGCTTAGAAGTGAACAGTTTCACTTCTTCTAGGTAAAGTAAGTAGTATCCTAGAAGTGTTACGTTGGCGCTTTACGTTTTTTACGTTTATTTTTCGTTTACGTTACGTTTTTTGCCGTTAAGGAATAAAACCAGCACATCCTTGAGTTGCTTTGTCCCAGGATGGCTATGTGCTTTTTAAGACAACAGTCCCAGTCGGGATGCATCTGATTCTTTTCAGAATGTGTAGTTTATTTTTACCTAATCCCAGGGCTTATAAAGCGAATTTACGATCAAAAGCCCGGATGAATGTTAAATATGTTTAAGCGTTATGTATCAGACCAGATTTTAAGTGATTTACTGTGATAAATAGTTTCAAGGGTCAATCGAGCTAGGCTCTTTGAAATTCCATAAAATGGCTGGGTTCCAAATTGTGCGCTCTTATGCCCTCGTGTGCGAGCTTATTGACAAGTTCCTGACCCTGACCCTGTTATTACATCCCAAAGCGTTTAGACGGGTCACGCAGCCTCCAACTAGCTTCGAGTTCTTTAAGTTTGATCTCAGCACTAACAGTGCTGCTTGACTATCAGAGTTTATATAGATTGTATGATTGACGTAGTGTTTTGCAGCTTGATTTCCGCACACTGAAGTATGACGAAAATTTCTGCCTGAAAGATAGAGGTGAATTTACCCTTATTCATGCTAAGTTTAAATTTGGGGCATTTCCCGTAAATTCTAAAGACTACGTCGAGACCTTTTGACCCAGCGGTGTACCATATAAGGCTACCGACCTCACAGATAACTTCTCCGTTCATCCAGCTTTTTCGGAAGGGTAGTTACACTATATATTTTTTATCAAAAGTGTATAGCAGATGCATGATATCTGAGATCATGCATAAGACCCGTGTTTCCTTAAATGAGTCGAGCATAGATCCCAATTTTTAGGAGAGCAAGCGCAAACCACCTAGGGCGTTAATCCTATACAAACTAGCCCTCGCCTCTTAGTCTTAATAAAAATCAAGGGTCAGGGGCAGGGGGGGGGGGTTAGGCACAGAAGTGCATCAAGAGCTACCCCAGGCAATGATTGCATCGCTCCCGTTGCTGTTAAGCAGGCAGTCCTTTGCAGACTATTTAGTATGTCCGCAGGCGTCTTTTGGTTGACCTTATTACACTCGACAATAGAAGCATGATTATCGGCCTCACTATACTGCTGTACAGCCTTAGGATCATACTGGAATGCAAGCCTCAGTTGTTCCCAACCATACGACTACACGTACTTAAAACAATTTTAGCGGTATGACATACGTTACTAAGGTGGGAGTTCCACGTTAGTTTTTGGTTAAATTTTTCAGTAATTAAAAAATCAAGCGTTACGTTGCGGGAATCCATTATATTGAAGTTGTAAGAACTGAATTTGCTCATTTCCGCGTAATAAAATACAATGATGTATCCTGCCCATTCTGAAGAGCATCCAACTCCCACCCTCCCTCAGTGACGTGCACTATACCTTTCACCACCATTTCCAGCACCACCACTCTCAGCACCACCACTCTCAGCACCACCACACTCAGCATCACCACTCTCAGCACCACCACTCCTTGCGCCACTCCTCCCAGCACCACCACACTAAGAACGGCACACCATCCTATATAATACGACACGTATTTCGCCTCTACATGGAGCATCCTCAGGTTAAGCAGACTCTGCGGAGGCTGATACTATCTTTGTCACTACTAATCCCATCACCAATACTACTTGCACTCTATCCGCTCTCCACACGATCCTATTTATACAATCCTATTTATACAACTCGTTGATCAGCGAGTTGTATAAATAGCAACTATTTCGCGTCGCCACTCACTTAGCCTTCAGACACCACAGAGACTACTTCACCTATGGATGGCTAATGTAGGGGCAAAACACGCATCTAGTGTGGTGGTGTGGGACAGACACATCATATTACTTTATTGGGCGAATATGATAAAATTAATTTCTATTAACTTCAACCACATTGATTGAAAAATGCCCAAGAATACTTAGTCAAATTCTGATTAGAACAACTTTAATTTTCCTGCGATATTCGCACCATTATTGTACCTTTGACCTCGACAATCATTCGTGTTTACCGTATAGTACGGTACGGTACAGTCGACGGCTCTCTCTCCAGCCCGGTGCGGTCTCACCGCTCGCACCGCCCTAGGGCCGCCATTGCCCTAACTGTTACTATTACCGTTAAAACCTAGCAAAGTTCACTGCTAAACATAGGGCATTTCTATCTGAAATAAGTCTTACATTCATCCTTTTCTATTTCTATTTAATGTAGGTTGTTCACTTTCTTCATCGGCATGTAAAGTTCAGCCTTTTATCGTTGATTTGCCATAATTGTCACGATTGACATATGGATCGATGCTTGCAGTACCAAACTTCTCGCAACTTTGATGCTGCTGCAAGTTGCGTCGTTATCCTGGATACTTTACTTTTTAGCTCTATCAAAAGCCATAAGATTTTTCTGGCATATCGTCTTTTACGACACCCTCGGGACGAATCACGTTTCTTTCGCCGCTAACACATGGCCTTATAATTCTAATTATTATTGTTAAAACATATTATATAATAGCGTTTTCTTCACGTAATCAAATCGTCGTATATATTCTCCCCTTGTACCATAATAGATTTAAGTTAAAATTTTAGAAACTATTTTGCAAAAAGTTTCTCTGAAAAGAATTAGATTTGAGGAACCTCGTGAGTGTGGAAATTGGGATTCAAAAATCGAACTGTTTATAAAATCCAAACAGAAATTTAAAAATAAAATTATTTATTAGTATTTTCTTGATTATATTGAGGAAGTTTTTATATGAATTCCTGAATTATTGTTAAACATTTAAAAATATACCAAGAGTATGATGAGCAGCATCGGTACGATAAAAAAATGCAAAATAAACGCTTCTGTTTGCATTTAGGAGCACTCTTAGTCGTATTATTTTCCTTTTGTTTATTCAGCAATAACATGATATTTCGATATATAAAAATGAATTGATTTCCGTTAGTCTCACTAAATTCGCGGGAGACATTTTTTCGTCAGGTATACCTCAAAACTTGAAAAGGAGATTGTACATCTAGGGCGTATTGTCAGTGATAACTTATGGATCTGAGACTTGGTTCTTTACTGCGAACGTAAAAAGTAAAGTACATTAACCGAAATAGCCCAACGGAATAGTAAACTGTAGTAGCATTGGGCCCGCCATATAGCTCGTAGATCCGACAAACGAATCTTTTTTTAAATAAAAAAAACAAGGAGTTTTCAATTAAAAAGATTTTAATATGACAGGAACAGTGGAAATATTCATTTCCTGATACTTTTACTGCAGCCTAGTATCTTATTTAGTACCCGGATGACCGAGCTTTGCTCAGTTTTTTTTTTAATTACATTTATAAAGTACATACGGATGAAACTTATATATATATATATATATATATATATATATATATATATATATATATATATATATATATATATATATATATATATATATATATATATATATATATATATATGTGTGTGGTGATATTTCAAGAATTTGAGACGAAACACTCACTTTTATACTGCTTCTTTTATTTTCATTAAATCACAAAAAATACATTACATCTTACTATCTTGATTACAATGACATTTTTCTAAAGTGACATCTTACAATTTTATTTTCAGTTCAATAATCCAAGGAGGTCAATATTCTACAACAAACAATAAAAACAAACTACTCATTGCTAAATTATTCCACACGGCCGTCCTGATCATTCATCTGACCCAGATGAATCGTCTTCCGGCGAAATCCACGGCTTCATGAGATCAGCTGAGGTGGTTGTATTAACCGGGCCTTCGCTGATACCAATCTTCTTTACAACATAACGATCGTTTGAATTGCATTTAACAACTTCATAGGGTCCTAAGTACTTAGGACATAATTTACTCCCTTGTGAGAACTGTGTCTTTTTTATGGCTACCAAATCTCCAATATTAAAGGGTATTGCTGCCCTTCGCTTTTTATTATAGCTTTTTATGTTTTCTTCTTGTACTTTCTGTATAGATTCTTTGGCCTTCTTTCTAAGTTCTTCTCTTTTCTCGTTAAAATTCTGTATGCTTTCTTCTTCTATTAATTTCTGAAGTTCATCATCTTTATCTCTCATTTTAGTGCCAAAAAGCAGTTCAAATGGTGTCATTCTTATACTTCTTTGGTATGTTCCATTCAAACATCTTTGTACTTTGGACACACGGCGATACCATTTAGTCGGGTCATCAGCACTTAGTTTGCTCAACACGGCTATGATAATCTGATGGATGCGCTCAACTTGGCCGTTTCCTCTGGGTTGTCCGGTGGTAATTGTATAGTGCGTTATATTCTCACTCTTACAATACTCCTGGAAGTCTCTTGAAGTAAAAGCAGCGTTTCGATCAGTAAAAATTCTTTCAGGTGCTCCAAAGGTTTGTTGTTGTAGTCTTAGTTTCTCTAAAGTCTCTTCCGTGATTAAAGTCTTAACAGGATAAATCCATGTAAATTTCGTATAAGCATCCACGACGGTAAGGATGTATTTGTAACTCTTGTGAGTCGAAGTCATTGGTCCTAGATGATCCACATGGTATGTCGACAGTGGGACATTACCTTTGTCTATCGGGTGTAGGAATCCTTCTTTTTTACCTCTTTTGTGCGACATGAGAATGCATTCAATACAATTTCTTATGACTTTTTTTATTTTTTCAGTTAAATTTTCAATTAAATATTCCCTATTAATCAGTTCTTCAGTTTTTAAAATTCCAAAATGTCCTTTTTCGTGATTTTTCCTGATTATCTCATACTGCATTTTCTTAGGCACAACAATCAATTTACTGCCATCTTTCTCTTTATATAGTATTTCGTTCTGTATGATATAATCCTTGTATTTTTCTGTTTCTAAAATTCTCTTAATCAGTCTCACATAGTCGTCTTCATTCCGTGCTTTCTTTAAACGAGCTGTAGTTTCAGTAAGTATCATACAGATAGAATATCTGCTCAGTGCGTCGGCGTGTCTCATTCGTGTTCCTGGTCTGTGTTCGATCTTGTAGTCGTATTCTTCTAGAAGCAGGGCCCAACGAGCGACTCTAGGTGGTAAGTCCTTTTTTTGTAGTGTCATAGTAAGAGCAGAGCAATCTGTAACTATTTTAAATTTTATCCCAAGAAGGTAAACTCGGAACTTCTTTATGGCAGCAACAATAGCTAAAATTTCTAAGTAATAACTATGGTATTTTCTTTCAGCTGAAGTTGTTTTTTTACTCATATAGTGCACGGGGTGAAATTGATTGTCTTTAGGGCTTCTTTGTAGAAGAACAGCTCCATAACCGTCAGTACTTGCGTCGGTGTGTAATTCTGTCTCTAAATCTGGATTGAATATTCGGAGAACTGGTGAGTTACACAATATTTGTTTCAATTCTATAAAAGCTTTCTCACACCTTTCATCAAAATTGAATACAGCATCTTTCTTTAACAAATCCGTCATCGGTTTTGCAATCAGGGAATAGTTTTTTATAAACTTTCTGAAATACCCTGTCAGCCCAAGGAAAGACTGCACAGTTTTTATATTGTTTGGTTTCTTGAAATTCGCTACAGCTTTAATCTTTTCTGGAGACGGTCTTACTTCGTTGTCACAAATAATGTATCCAAGATATTGGATTTCCCTCTTTAAAAAATGGCATTTCTTCCAATTAAACTCTAGACCGAATTCTTCGCTTCTTTTAAATACTTTCTCTAGCTTACTTATTCCTTCTTCTTCTGTTATCGAGGGTATGATTAAATCATCAAGGTACACTAGCAGTGTCCCATCGGTAATTAGATAGTTGAAGATATCGTTAATAAATCTTTGAAACACAGATGGCGCTGTACATAATCCATAAGGCATTATTTGAAATTCGTACTGGCCTTGGGGTGTTACGAATGAAGTGTACTTTTGACTATCTTTGTGTACTTTCACATGTAAAAAGCCATTCTTCAGATCAAGGGACGTGAACATTTTGGCCTCCTTCAACTTGTCTATCTGGTCTTCTATTATAGGTAGGGGAAATCTTTCTTTAATTACCTTTTTATTTAATCGTCGATAATCTATACACATTCTACGTGACCCATCTTTTTTATCAGCCAGAACTACAGGACAGGCGAAATCAGATTTGCTAGGTTTGATTATTCCTTTGTCTAACCATTCTTTTACTTGCATATTCACGGCATTCATTTCTAAGGGTGACAAACGTCGGGGATTCTGAAAAACTGATTCTTCATCGATAAGTATTATTTTCAATTCAACGTTACTTTCTTTCTTCTTTTCATTAGGTCTGTACTCTTCACACATCTTACGAATCTTTTCCGCGTATTTAGAATCTCCTATATCATATTCTTGTTCATTATCCTTTTCCTCCATTAGAAGTGTAAGATGCATAATCTTTTGTATAAACACACCTTCAGGAGTGAAACACACTTCGAAATCTTTAAGGATAGGATTTCCAATCAGTAAAGTTACCGGTATCTCGTTGTCTTTTACAACATGAAACTTGACATCTGTGTAGTAATTGTCAATTTGAACATTGGCTGTAAACATTCCTTCAGTAAGAATTTGTTTTTCGGCTATTCCTGTTATACACGTTGATTCTGTTTTATAATCTTTAATTCCCTCTTTAACCTTCTCGAATGCTGATTTTGTTATGAGGTTAATATCACTTCCAGTATCTATTAAGGTAACAAATTCTTTACCATTAATCTTTATCTTTTTGTAGGGTACTTTCTCTTCTTCACTTTTATTTCTAATTTTCAGCGTCTTCTTAGGTTTGCTTATACATTCAGTTGATTTGTGACCAAATTCATTGCATTTAAAGCATTTGACTCCCTTTGGACAGGTGGGCGATTGATGATCCAGTTCGCCACAGTTGTAACATCTTTTTACATGAGTCATCTTACGGGTTGAATGATGCCCATGTGATTGGCCAGACTGTGCCGATTTGTTAGGCACCTTCGTTCTAAAAGCACTGTAGATTTCTAACTTCCTGCGAAAATCCTTTATGTCGTTGCGCCATATAAAATAACTTTATTGGTCTCTAGATCACGAATACCATCAATGACATACTCAATCAGCGCAGCGTCTTCAACCTTGCCATGAAGTGCTAATTCTTTCATAGACAGGAAATATTGTTGGTAAGTTTCATCGTTCTTCATCTTACGCGATGCAAGTTTCTTATGTATGATTGCGCTATTAATCTTGGGACCAAATTCTTCCTTAAGTGACTTTTTCAAACTCGCGTAGTCCTTTACTCTTCCCAAAGATCGTAAAAATAGCTTGGCAGTACCGTCTAAAAGTCTCTTTGCATAGACCAGCTTCTCGACTTTAGTCTACTTCATAATTTCGGCAGTATCTTCAAATTCATCAATAAATGTCTCAATAGGATAGGTGTCATCTCCGGTAAAAATATTCATTGACTTTTCCAAGTCTTTAAATGAAATCTGTATATCTAACTCCTGCCCTTCATCTTCACTTTCTTTTACATCTTTCTTCGGCGGCATTGTGGTTGTCAAACTACTATTAGTCTTTCTTTTTCTAGTCGTGCAAAATGACAGCTTATTTGAACTCATTAAGTTTTCAGTCCTTAAAATAAATTTTCATATCCAAATTCCAAAACGTTGTAATAAATCTTCGAATCTTTAGTCTTCGTCTCGCCTCAAATTTTGGGCGATCCCGGACGAGCCCCCAAAGTTGTGGTGATATTTCAAGAATTTGAGACGAAACACTCACTTTTATACTGCTTCTTTTATTTTCATTAAATCACAAGAAATACATTACATCTTACTATCTTGATTACAACGACATTTTTCTAAAGTGACATCTTACAATTTTATTTTCAGTTCAATAATCCAAGGAGGTCATATACATATATATATATATATATATATATATATATATATATATATATATATATATATATATATATACCTATTGCATATATATATATATGCAATAGGCAATAAAGCTTAGATTTAGTTGTTATTTAATTATTCGAAGACTAAAAGTGTAAGTACATGTGAACTTATTTACTATGATATTCTGTATACCATGTGATATTGGATTATTTTATGATAATATATGATGTGAATATGGGAAATATTTGGTCTTTCTTGATACATATCCTCATCATCAAGCAATCAGCTTTTGTTTATAAACGATAAAATTATTTAAAGGTACGATATTTAACGAATACTATATTTTACTAAAAAAGAACAAGAAAAACGTTGAAAGGTGTAAATAAAAACCAATAAGTGTGTATAGAATTATAGCGGGAAAATAAAGTAGTTAAAAGTAGTTGTCATTAATTTTTCCCTATTCTTTCAAAGGAATGTAAACTTTTTTTACGTCTCTTCTTTGTATTTTACCTATAAGGAATTACTACCTATTTGAATATATACCAAGAGTATGATGAGCGGCATCGGTACGATAAAAAAATGTAAAATAAACGCTTCTGTTTGCAATTAGGAGCACTCTTAGTCTTATTATTTTCCTTTATTCAACAATAACATGATATTTCGATATATAAAAATGAATTGATTTCCGTTAGTCTCACTAAATTCGCGGGAAACTTTTTTTCGTCAGGTATACCTCAAAACTTGAAAAGGAGATTGTACATCTAGGGCGTATTGTCAGTGATAACTTATGGATCTGAGACTTGGTTCTTTACTGCGAACGTAAAAAGTAAAGTACAGTAACCGAAATAGCCCAACGGATTAGTAAACTGTAGTAGCATTGGGCCGGTCATATAGCTCGAAGATCCGACAAACGAAGGAGAAGCAAGGTTCTGAATGGCAGGCTCGTACTGGTAGGCGAAGTATGAGGCGGCCCTGCACTAGATGACAGTGACAACCTGGTAAAACCTGCAAAAAATCGATGGATGCAGGTGGCTCGGGACCGTGCTTTGTGGCATTGTTTGGAGGAGACTATGTTCAGCAGTGGACTTGTGAATTGGTGATGGGTAATTTTTATATTGATTGATTTTGATGAAATTGTTTTCTGTGTGTTTGAGTGGGTCCTTGGATGGTTTAGTCATCCGTGAGAAGCCGAGGCGAACCGCTAGTTATTAATAAATGTTCGATAAAATTTTTCAAAAAACCGGCCAAGAGCGTGTCGGGCCACGCTCAGTGTAGGGTTCCGTAGTTTCCCGTCCGTCACAATAAGTGTTCCCACTTATAAGTTTGTACAAAAACTGTTGTTTCCATCCAAGTTCAAAATGATTTTCCTAGAAAGTCCTTATAAAGTTCTACTTTTCAGATTTTTTTCATATTTCCTAAACTTATGGTTCAAAAGTTAGAGGGGGGGACACATTGTTTTTTACTTTTGGAGCGATTATTTTCAAAATTATTGACATAATCAAAAATGATTTTAGTAAACCCCTATTCATTTTTAACTACCTTTCCAACAATATATCACACGTTAAGGTTGAAAGTAAAAAAAAATCACTTCCCACTTTACATATAGGGGGGCTATCCTAATAAAACATTTTTTCCAATTTTTATTTTACCACTTTGCCGGCGTGATTGATACACATATTGGTACCAAATTTCAGCTTTCTAGTGCTAACGGTCACACAGATTAAGCGAGGACGGACAGACGGACAGACAGACATGGCGAAACTATAATGGTTCCTAATTGACTACGGAACCCTAAAAATTACCACTACTTATTTATTTAACAGCAATTGGTATATAGAATATTAACATACATAGGTACATTACTAGAAGTTATTTGAATAAAATATAGTACATGAGATCCCGGTGCCTTAAATGATTAAAGACGAAAAGAAAGGGAAATTGACAGCTTTAATAAAACTTTGAAAAAGTCATTGGTAATCCTGAGCGAATTCATGATCCAAGAGCGAATATTTGTTAAAAAACACGTTACCCCATACTAACATCCTTCTTTATCGTGCAGGTATATTACATACACAAATTATCTATGAACACACATTCAAACGGAGAACAATTTTTGGAACAAATTTTACGAATATTTTTTTCATGCTGGTTTAGAACCGGCAGCCCAGCAGCGTTGCAGCTAAAATGTTTAGCTACTACACAACTGTCTTTCGTAAATACGTTTACGTTCAAAGATAAGCATAGTCTTTAAAAAAAATCACAAAATATCGTTCGTTCATGCTAAGGTAGCCCCTTAAAATTCGTGAATAGCACTTCGGAAATTTTATCTTTGCAACAATTAACAAAATAAATTTATTTAAAACCTTTCTATGTAGAATTTCAACATACTTTTTTACTTTAAATTAATCATGAACATATCCTGAGTTACCGTTTATTAAATTATCTATAAATTCTTAATCAATTCTTAGAGATTCGGGACGTTCTGATTCGGTTTTAATACAGGTACGACATCCGATAATTTCGAGAATCAAGGAAGTGACACAACATTACTATTTAAAAATGTATTTATTGCTTTTCGAAGTATTATCCGCGAAACTTGACACATTTTTCCATACGATGGAACCAATCATTGAAGCAACCATTCCAATAATTTCGGAAGTTGGGGTCTCCAAAATGGCCGTTTTGTAGGTGTCCACAGCTTCTTCAGGTTATGAAAATCTCTGTCCACGCAATTTATTCTTTATTTTAGAAATGACCTGTGGCAAACAAATGCTAGCATACCATTCTGCATTAACCGTTCTTTGTTTCTCAAGTGGTATAGTCGTAACATGGCCGGTTTTGGAGACAAACGTGGCCACCATTTTTTTTTGCAACACTCCGTGAACGAACAATTTTTGTTGGATTTAACACATTTTCGAACACCCAAACTTGTGACTGGTTTTTTGTTTCGGGTTCGTACGTATCCAGGATTCGTCACCATACAGCATTTGAGGATCCTGCGTGGAATCTTTCGAAAGTTCTGACGCACCAAGTAACGCGAGCTGCCTTTTACTCTTCACAGAGCGAATGCGGTATCCATCGGGAAAACAACTTTTTTACACCTAATTGTTCATGCAAGATTATTTGTATTTAACTCATGTCAATGTCTAAAGTTGCCTGAATTTCGCGGTATGTCACATGTCGATCTTCTTCAATCAGCTTACGCACAGCATCAACGTTTTCTTGGGTGACTGCAGTTTTTGGACGACCTTGACGAGGATCGTCACTGAGTTTGACACGTCCACGTTGAAATTCAACCAACTAGCGATAAATTGTGGTTTTGGATGGGGTTTTATCATCTAATGCAGAAATCATCCAATCAACACACGGTTTTTGTGTTAAACCACTTCGAAAATCATAATAAATCATCGCTCTTGAATGTTCTCGAGTCAATTCCATTTTCTCAGCGACTAAACAAGTTTGACAGAACCTTGTGACATACCCGAGTATCTTTTTTTAAATAAATAAATGGTATTCGATTTTTAAAGCCAAGGAGTTTTCAATTAAAAAGATTTTAATATGACAGGAACAGTGGAAATATTCAATTCCCGATACTTTTACTGCAGCCTAGTATCTTATTTAGTACCCGGATGACCGAGCTTTGCTCAGTTTTTTTTTTTTGAAGTTACATTTATAAGGTTCATACCGATGAAACTTAAATAATATTTTTTGATCTTATTGACGGAATAGAAAAAACTGAACCGATTATTTGAATAAAAAATTATGAGTTTAATTAGTTTTACTAAAATTTTCGTATTTTTAAAAAATACTAAAAAAGGGCTTGAAATAATAGATTTTCTCACAAAAGAAGGGAACTTAAAAAAACGGAAAAAAGCTAGACCAGAGACAGGACGTGAACCACGGAACTCCGATATCACGCTAGACCGACATCCCACCTGAGCTATTACGATCGTTAGTGATCTGTCAAAATTTACCTTCTTCTATTATAGCAGTTTTTTATTGCCTGAAAACGCGGACAAAAGGACATTTTCTAAAAATAAATCCTAGCTAGATCGATTTATTAGCCCTGAAACTCCCTGGACACTAAATTTTATGAAAATCGTTGGAGCCGTTTCCGAGCTTCAGATTATATATATATATATATATATATATATATATATATATATATATATATATATATATATATATATATATATATATATATATATATAGTACATGGTTGACCGAGCTTTGCTCGGTATTTTTCGCTCGATTTTTATATTTAGATACAAATTACATACTGATGAAATATAAATAATATTTTTTAATCTTAGCGACGTAACAGAAAAAACGGAACTGGTTATTTGAATAAAAAATCATGAGTGCAATTATTTTAATTTAAATTTTGGTGTTTTTAAAAAATACTAAAAAAAGGGCTCGAAAAAATAGATTTTCCCAAAAAAGAAAAGAACATGAAAAAAAAGGTCCGGACCGGACCGATCGGTCGGTCTGGGCTCGAACCGGGGTTTTAAGATTCTATGACCGACCATTACACCAATTAAGCTATTTATAATCACTAACAATCGGTCAAAATTTACCTTCTTATTCTAACGATATTGTAGCAGTATTTCATTGTCTAAAAACAAGGACAAAAAGACATTTTCTAAAAATAAATCCTAGCTAGATCGATTTATTATCCCCGAAACTCCCTGGACACTAAATTTTATGAAAATCGTTGGAGCCGTTTCCGAGCTTCCGATTATATATATAAAGGAGTTGCTCGTTTAAAGGTATAGGATAAAGTCAAATTTCTCAGCAACTCTGCAATGATAGTAGCAAATGAAACAATGCAATATAAATATTTATAATTTTATTTTCTGAAAAACTTCTTGACTGCTCTTCAGTGCGACTCAATTAGGTGTGTAGATTATCCGGGACCGAGTTAAATAACTGGAATGTTATTGGATTGAAAAAAACTGAGAATATTCATTGAATTCCTATACGAAAACAAAAAGATCACGGGGATATCGTACGTTTCGTATTACGTATATTTCTCAACACAAGTTTACATTTCCTAACCATAAAAAATAAATAGATAAATAAAATTTGGCTCGATTACACATTAAAACTGAGACGGAGATCTGGTTTTCTTTTGTTACAAATAACCTTAACAAAAATGTTTTATTTTAATAAAGTAAAAGGCCAACATAGCTTAGAATCTACCTATTAATCTTTGCATTCGGAAATTAAACTTGATATATTGACATATATATATATATATATATATATATATATATATATATATATATATATATATATATATATATATATATATATATATATATATATATATGTACATATATCTATATATATATATATATATAAGAGAATTGCTCGCTTAAAGGTATAGGATAAAGTCAAATTTCTCAGCAACTCTGCAATGATAGTAGCAAATGAAACAATGCAATATGAATATTTATAATTTTATTTTCTGAAAAACTTCTTGACTGCTCTTCAATGCGACTCAATTAGTTGTGTAGATTGTCCGGGACCGAGTAACTAAGTTTTTATGGGTGACACGTTTCGCTATTATGCAATTTGTGCCGGACGGGCGAAACTCTCCGGAGTAAATGTTGTCGAAGATACTTCGCGAGTCACTCACGTCCTACACCTATAGGTTCCGGTGGGTACTTTCACCGCCGTCTTTGTGGGTGCCGCTGAAATATTGTGGACTGGTGTTCAAATCAAAATGCACGATTAACAAATACAAATAGCAAGGTAGTGGGCCAGCGGTTCGACTGATTGATTAGTCGCGAAATTTTATAACTATTGATCACGGTTGTTAAACTACGGTTGTTCACTATTGGTTGGTCACTGTATATTTCAAAAGATTTCTTTAAATTGTACGGTGGTATCAAATATCCATTGGTAGTAGCTGGTTTTCTAACACTACTGACTAGCAGCTATCATCAACTAAACTAGCTGATTTTATCACTTGTGTAACTGCGGATATCAGTTACCACTTTCACTATAATATGTAACTGCGAATATCAGTTACGACCTTTTTCGGCTAGCTAACACTTTCACTATGTGTAACTGCGAATATCAGTTACGACCTTTTTCGGCTAGCTAACACTATCATTATATGTAACTGCGAATATCAGTTACGACCTTTTTAGGCTAGCTAACACTTTCACTATGTGTAACTGTGAATGTCAGTTACGACCTTTTTCGGCTAGCTAACACTTTCACTTTTCACTATATACTGCTACTAGTCACTTCAGCTACCACCGGATACCACTCACTTCACTTCACTTGTCACTGGTAGTTCTTCACACTACTACGGTTACTGGGTCCCGAGCCCCTAAGGTAGACTTTGGCAATACTTTGCAGTGAGCCGCTTGCCATTTTCCGTTTGCCTCTTTATTGCATAAACCTTTCACTATACAAATGGCGTAAATTGCAATATTTTCTATACAAAACTAATTGCTACACTAACATGCTATACATCATTAAATCGGTAGTCTGGTACTTTATAAGTATATCATAAAGGTTACTCAAAATATTAACATTGTAAAAAGTTATTAAACGAAATGTCCAAAATTTTCATAATATTTGGGTACATTAATTCTTTGTTTTTTCTATAACTACGAAATGCGTTTAATTATACAAAAATATTCCTACACTTCTTTAATCTATAAGCCATATGCTAATTCAATGTCATATTTATAACTCTTTTAGAACATAAAATTATTTTCCTTATTTTTAGTATGAACTATTACGCAGTTAATTAAAAACTTTTCCACGATAAGACGCGCTGTGATTGGTCGATTTTTTGGTATATAATAAAAGTTGTTTATATTACTTGTTATCAAAACGACATTCTATACAAATATACTAAGAGTTATAAACATGTTAAACAACTATATTAATACACGTTTTCATCCAGTTTTGTCGGTAATTTCATTATTAATGCAAAAACAATATTCTTTATAACTTTGTTTCTTAACGTTGTTAGGCCGTCGCGAACACAATTTTTATTTAGTAAAATTTATTTTTATCGCAATAAGTTATTATTTTTATATAATAAAAATACATTTTATATTGTTATATATTACATTTTTATAAATACAGGTAGAAATAGTGCAATAATATGCTCATTAAAATTTGGTGACTAATTTGCTAAATTTGGTTTCATAGTACGATTTTAAAGTGTAGTTATGACTGAAATGACAGGAAACATTGTAATTTTAAGTTTTAATTTTTTGGTTTATGTTTAATTTTTTTGCTGATTGGTATATATTATGTAATAAAGGTTAATATGGTCAGAAAGTTCTTTTTGGTGGTCATTATATTGATCCCCATAGTAAAACAAAGTCGTAAATGGAGGTGTGTAAAACAGTATTCTGCGCAATATTGCTGATTTATATTTTCATTAGTGTCTTCTGTTAGCTTCTGACTGGTAACTCTAATTATCTTTGTATTTATTCTGCTTTATCGTGATAGTTACTTTCACAATGGCAACCCAAAATCATTCAATCAATCAATCATAGATACGGTCGTTTATTCGAATGCATACTACACGAGTGGAGGGGATTTAAGGAGGGAACCTAACACTCGTAATGGTGGCTGTACATTCATGCACGATAGCACTCGCCATGCCTCTCGCAAGCCTCCCGCACGAGAAGCGCTTCACGAGTTTAACCTTGTATATTCTCGTTTATTCAGATACTGTGATGGACGGCGAGGATATGGACGTATGATTTCGAATGGATGGATTTTTGTCTTTGTGGTAACGATGTGTGGATTCCCACAAAATAGGTTAATTTTGATAAATTTCAAGAAAATTGAGTTCGCTTTCTTGGTTCCACATGAAAACTTTGTAATAGTAGGATAACAAAATATTATACTGCACGCGAAAACATCTTGCGGTAGACTGAACAAAGCGCGAGTGTACAGTGACGCACTCGTGTTCACTCGCGAGGGAAGGCGAGGCCCTTTGACTCGCGCACCTAAAACCGACACGAGCGCGAGAGCATGCGTGGCGAGGCGAGGGAAGGCAAGGCTCAACGAAAGTATTCTGTACACTCTCGTCTTCGCATTGCCACGCACCTCGTCGAGAGTGTGCAGCCGCCATAAGAGAAGGACATTCTGGTTTGAGGCTTAGAAGAAGTAACACGTAAGCAATAAAGCTTAGATTTTGTTGTTATTTAGTTATTTAAAGACTAAAAGTGTAAGTACATGTGAACTTATTTACTATGATAATCGGTATACCATGTGATATTGGATTATTTTATGATAATATATGATGTGAATATGGGAAATATTTGGTCTTTCTTGATATATATCCTCATCATCAAGCAATCAGCTTTTATTTATATACCATAAAATTATTTAAAGGATACTATATTTTACTAAAAAAGGAACAAGAAAAACGTTAAAAGGTGTAAATAAAAACCAATAAGTATGTATAGAATTATAGCGGGAAAATAAAGTAGTTAAATGTAGTTGTCATTAATTTTTCCCTATTCTTTCAAAGGAATGTAAACTTTTTTTACGTCTCTTCTTTGTATTTTACCTACAAGGAATTACTACCTACTTAGAAATTGATAAAGAAATCTGGAATTATGTATACATCCAAGTTTTTTTTTTAAAATATCACTTTATATTTTCAAATTTTACATTCGAATACTACGAATAATATTAAAATTAAGCAAATTATACGCAATAATTCAATGTGTAGTATTCGCGTATATAAGAAATGATAATAGTTGAATTGAGAACCTCCTTGTTTTTTAAAGTCGACATTTTTTTAAAATTTCATTTTAAAGACACGATAAAAGAGCTTATTCTAAGGGTGCAGGTTTTTTAACGTTAATTCTTAAGCGTTTGTCTCATCAAGTTTAATTTCCGAATGCAAAGATTAATAGGTAGATTCTAAGCTATGTTGGCCTTTTAATTTATTAAAATAAAAAAATTTTGTTAAGGTTATTTGTAACAAAAGAAAACCAGATCTTCATCTCTGTTTTAATGTGTAATCGAGTCAAATTTTATTTATCTATTTATTTTTATGGTAAGGAAATGTACACTTGTGTTGAGAAATATGCGTAATACTAAACGGACGATATCCCCGTGATCTTTTTGTTTTCATATAGAAATTCAATGAATATTCTCAGTTTTTTTTTTCAATCCAATAACATTCCAGTTATTTAATAATGTTCGAAAACACAACATAAAATAACGTAACAATTACTGATTCATCTATATTTTAAGGAATGTCGTGGCAACATTGTATCAATTAAAGTAATCTGTAAGAAAAATAAAGTATAAACTAAAGACTTTTTTATAAATCACTTAGCAATAAAAACTATTTTCGAGAATTTATTTCTCCTTCTGTGCTCCATAGACATCTACATCTATCCTCGATTACGAATAAAAATGCAGATGCGTTGTCACCCAAGAGGACCAAGATAGAATGCCTTGTTTCCAGTAAAAAGGGTCGCCGGTTCTCTAAACTCACCATACGAAACACAGCAATATTATTGAGCCGACCCAATCGTGGTACAACTATACTACTAATATACTCGTAAATGCAGCATGGCTCTACCACTTGAAAATTCAAAATAATCAGCAAGGAAATTATAAAGCATATTTTTGTGTTTAATTTAGTCTTTTTTTTCATGGAAATCAGTTCATTTTGTCAAGTTATGATAATTATTCCAAAATATGGATATGAATATAATTACGAATTTCTTCAATGGCGGCGTGTAAAATAATTTTCCATAACGATATACATAATTATATCCAAAACGCAGTAAATAAAAATAAGAAAGAAAAACGTAAAAATAAAAATATAATTAAACTTAATATTTATAGTTCAGTAGATAACCAATATCATTGATTGGTGGTGCTGTAATACGTAAAGGCAGGTTGTGTTTTTCTTTCCGGTGGATGTATCGTCAAACTAAAAAAAAAAAGAAGTATTGCTTAAAATGTTTTCCTTTACCGTTGAGTAAGCTAAATAAAATTTACAAGACGTGTTAACAATGCGGGTACCCACGACTTTTTGTGCCACCAGGGCGGCGCCACTTAAAATGAGGTGTAATATTTGAGAGATTATATAGTCAGGAAGTTAATTTGTTTAAAAATTGTAAAGGCTAATGTTTATTTTTGTACCATTAGTTATATTTTATATTAATTAGATTAAAAATAAATAAATCAAACCACAGATTTTCATTAAAATAGAGAAATCATAAAAATTGTTAACAATGTGCAAACAATTAAAGAAAAAACCACAGAGGCATTGTTTTGTGTATTAATATAATACTCTAAAACTGATAAACTTTTATTAATAACTAAATTATCAATTAAATGACACTGTGTAACGAAAACCTTCACCTCTATGTCAACTAGTGACATCTGGTGAGCGTAAGATTATTTGACTTTATTGCGTTGGTTTCGGCTAGGATCAAACTGTCTTCATTGACTATGCTACTGTAGGAGTGATACGTTCGTAAGGATGTATGTGTGTGTGTTTGTGTTTGTGTGTGTGTGTGTGTGTGTGTGTGTGTGTGTGTGTGTGTGTGTGTGCGCGCGCGTGTGTGTGTGTGTGTGCGCGTGTGTGCGTGTGTGTGTGTGTGTGTGTGTGTGTGTGCGTGTGTGTGTGTGTGTGTGTGTGTGTGTGTGTGTGTGTGTGCGTGCGTGTGTGTGTGTGTGTGTGTGTGTGTGTGTGTGTGTGTGTGTGTGCGTGTGTGTGTGTGTGTGTGCGTGCGTGTGCGTGTGTGTGAGAGCGTGCGTGTGCGTGTGCGCACGTGCGTGCGTGTGTGTGTGTGTGCGTGCGTGTGCGTGCGCGCGTGCGTGCGTGATGCGTGCGTACGTGCGTGCGTGCGTGCGTGCGTGCGTGCGTGAATTTAGTTTCACCTCACTTTTCGAAAATTGGGGTTTCATTAGATCTCGACGTTTTTAGGTCCATAGAAAACGTTTGCAAACTGCTTCAAATTTGGTTAATGCGTTGAAGAGAAATCGATGACGTAAAATTTCTAAAAAAGTGCTTTTTTCACTTAACTTTTGAATTTATAGTCTAATCGTTACAAATCTATTTATTATAAATACTATAATAAATTTTATTATTTTTCTTTAAGTATCTCATCGATTGCCTCAACTACATCAAAATCGGTTGATCTGTTCGAAAGTTATCATTGTCAAAATATTTCCAGAATAGTTTTTTTAACAACTTCGAAATTTCTGCTCAGATCGTTTTTAATGTAACTGTTAGTTCGTAAAAATATCTGTCGAGCGTTTTGAGATCGTACATACACGGATTACAGGGATGGCCTGCAATCTGAAAAACGGTTTTCAGATTTTTTTAATATTCTTTGATAAAAATGGGAATAAAAAATCTATACATTTGATAAAAATGTAAATTGCACGTGTCTGTACATTGTATATTTTTGTGACAAATAGGTAACTAAATAAATTTCTTTCCTTTTTGTCTGATACTGAGAATGGGAATTTCCTTTAAGTATAGTGATAAAGATAAATCAATTTTCAAGCGTTGAAAACATTCTATTAGCTTTTTAAAATAAGATATTTTATTGGTTTCCTAAGTAGGCATGTGTCAACATACATGGTTTCAAAGTTCAATTTAATGGCCTTTCCGATTTTTGTTGTATCTATTATAACAATAATTTTCATTTAGTCTGAAGCACGCTCGTCGCCTTCTGTTTTGTTAAATTTCATGACGCTAAGCATAAAAATGTCACGTATTCATATTTTCCTTACTAGTCCCAGTCGCTAGTGATGTATAATTTAAAATCTAGAGTTCAAAATATTGAAGCAACATTTATTTATATGAGTAACCATTTTAAGAGTCGAAGTAAAAATGTCTAATTTTCCGATTAAATAATAAAAAGCTTATTTTTATTTGCTTTTTTTTAACTTTTGTGACACACTTATCATTACGGTTAATTATATAATTATCTCTACTAATATTTTCTAGGATCCTATCTAAAATAAACAAGGCGACAATGAAAATAAAATTGGCTTGTAACTTGTCTGAAATATTAGTATTGGCAAGACATTTATTCCTCTAAATTCCAAGGTAAAAATCTAAACAAAGTAAATGGAATGGAACTTCAAAATAGGACGAAACAATGTACAGCGCAAAGAAAAAAAATTATTGAACGATCCAAGTATAAAGTGTCTGGTTGTAAAAGTATACAAGGATATCAATAAAAAATTAAACTCAAGGTAAATATAAAAAAAAATCTTACACATATAAAAAGAAAGTGGACTTGCAGTTCAAATGTATGAGAACGTTTACAATTTTCCGTATCTGAACAAAGAACAATATTAAAATCGTAACCATGTCGTATGCATCTTATTTACTGTTTTCTTACACTCTTGAATTTTCATTCGTACAAAGTTAATATCAGATTTTTGAATACTATCACAAACTTGTGAATATTATTTTAATGAAATAAACTAAATTTCATTATTATCTGATACATTTTCATATAATATACATGATTTATACAATACGTGTTAAGTATTTCTGACGTTTCTTAGACACATTAAAATTTGTAAATATCTTATTTATTGTCACAAATTTCCATTCATTTTGAAGACACGTTTTATACGTGGTAGAGCCATGCCCATGCCACCCACACACCCTGAGGACTGACGAGAAGACTCTGGAGCTGTAAAAAAGATATAGGCTTTTTTTTTATAGAAGAGGGGGCAAACGAGCATGCGGCTCACCTGATGTTAAGTGACTACCGCCGCCCATGATCAACCGCAACACCAGGAGAATTGCGGGTGCGTTGCCGGCCCTTTAGAAAGGAGTAAGCTCTTTTCTTGAAGGTCCCCAGGTCGTATCGGTCCGGAAAAATCGCCGGTGATAAACTATTCCACAGAGGGGTTGTACGTGGAAGAAAACTCCTTGTGAAACGTACAGTGGTGGACCGCCAAGCATCCAGATGGTGTGGATGGTATCGGGACGTTTGCCGTGTCGTGCGTTCACGAAATTTGGCGGCTGGGATTAATCCGAAGAATTCCTCAGAGCACTCCCCGTGATAGATGCGATAAAATACGCAAAGAGATGCAACATCTCTTCGCAACGCCAGTGAATCGAGCCGATCGGAAAGCACTCGGTCGTCGACGATTCGAGCCGCTCTGCGCTGGATGCGGTCAAGTGGAAGGAGCTGGTACTGGGGAGCCCCAGCGCAGAGATGGGAACAGTATTCCATGTGCGGCCGAACCTGCGCCTTGTAAAGTTGCAGGCGGTGTGCCGGCATGAAATACTGTCCCGCTCTGCTGAGCACGCCAAGCTTTTTAGAGGCCAATTGGCCTCTAAAAAGCTTGGCGCCAATTGGCCAATTGGCAAAGATATTCGTGAGCGTTTGTACTGAGCGGACGTGTCTCCTGTCGTTCTAATTTTATCTGAAGTGACAACAATCAAAAGTAAATCTTTAAGTCATCAACGTAAAGACGATAACATTGTGCATTCATTAAGGAACTTAAGCCTGTTATTATTTGTGTGAACAGTTTAGCAGTGTTTCTCAGTCAGTGAACCCCCACACCTCACCCCCTCGAGTAAAGAGCACGGACTCTTAAATTTTTTGTCTCACTTGACGCTCGACATAACTGCATCACAGGCCTAATAATACTGGTTTGCGATACATAATGAACCCGCAAAAATCTCCGCCTGCGGCCAAAGTTGGTCTTGTTAGTTCCCAGCCCGATAATGCAAAATGCGATACCGAGGTTACACAGCAACGTAATATTACCCTCCAAAGATCAAAAAGAAAACAACCAGAAGAAGCAATGAAATCCGAATTAACCTTATGAATACGGGACGACATTTTTATAATAATATTGCGGGGTCGACCTTTAACGGGATCTTTCGATTGTACTCTTGTGCAGCTTTCTATATCGCCGGCGCTCAACACAACACCTGCTTTTTCTGCTATACTTAATACTATATTTGTTAGATTTTCATTTTTAATTTCTGGTACTCCCACCACTTCTACATTTAACTGACGTGCCCACTGCTCTTGTCTTTGGGTTTTTAAGGACAGCCTGTCTAATATCACTTGCATTTCGGTAATTTCACGACATTGAATCTTAAGTTTTTCTTCTGAACAATTTGCACGTTCCTGTAGGGTATCGATGCGCTTGGATGAGAATTCCAAGGAGGCTTGCATTTCGGTAATTGTGTTTGCCGTAGCCTGTTGAGCTGAGTGTATAGAAGTTAAAGTATCCTTAATAGTTACTTGGTCCTGAGAAAGAATATCTGAAATTTGTTTTAGATTACTTAGTTGTTCCTTTAATGACGATACTTCATCATGTATTTTTTTAATAATATCCTCTTGCGAAGTTTTGAATTCAGTAAGAAAGGACATTATCTCTTTCCTAAAATCATTTAATCTCATTGCTGGCGTCAAAAAACATCGTGGCATCACTACTGGAGATCTTGGGCACGGAGGTGAACTCAAGAAAATATTTGTTAACGAGCATTTAACTCTTGATAACAAGAGGCTATATAAAAAGTGTCGAGAAATAGCTACCGAGCTAGGCTATAGGTACATCTGGATAAAAAACTGCAAAATATATGTTCGTCGAAACGATACGTCACCACACATTATTGTCAATTCAGAATTGGACTTAAAAAAGTTGAAATAAAGTATACAATAATAGTTAGTATAGACCTACTTAGCAAGTTTTTTTATAATGTAAGGATACATTGTGAAAACATGTCATATTATTGTCATAAAGGTACGTTATTTTATTCTAAAATATTGTATAAAAAATACACACACACATTAAACACCAACACACAACACATCATAAAAACCATTATACAATTTACAAATTGCAACCATAATCAATTTCAAACAGCAGTCGATCTACATTATACATCACAAAATTACCTTGTTTACTTTCTATCTATCATTACACATAAAATATACGCATCCACAAATCATTCCCTAGTTTTTTGCATACTGTCGGTTTATTTAAACTCACAAGTACAAAAACTGTGCCTATTAATATCAATTGCTCAATCAAATAATATGTTTTTCTATTTAATTAAACTGTTTATCTGTTATAATCATTACCAGCTGATACAAATTAAAATATTATGTATTAAGTTAGGGTACATGTTTATATTTAAGTATGTATATGCATGTGTGTATATACATTGTGTATATTTATTTATATGCATTAGTGAGTTAACTATGTTTAAAATCTATTATTTATTTTATTTATTATATGTTAAAATAACAAGGCAAAACGATAATTTACACAATAGGTAAGACACCAATATCTGTCTATTATCAAAATGCACGGGGATTACGTACAAAACTTCATACGCTTTATCTAGAAATATTAAATAATGATTATGACATCATTATTTTAACAGAAACCTGGTTTCACGATGGTATCTTGGATGGGGAGATCTGTGATAATCGGTATATTGTGTACAGACAGGACCGTATACTAACGGAGACAAGCAAATCATCAGGTGGAGGTGTGGCAATCATAATTCGTCGTACACTTAATGCGACTATGGACGATCTGTGGAAACAGCCGTGTGCTTCTATCGAGACGCTTTGGATAACAATACCGGTACTGAGTCATACGCTCACAACACGAAGCGCACACGTTCCCTCGCGCCATGCCCCTCACACCCCGCTTGGACATAAACTGCATATCATAACTACTTATATACCGGGTAAATCGTCAAAGCATCGTCGTACGGACGAAATGCACGCGAAAGATATTAAATCGTTCTTGGAATCGCTTAGTAGTAGAATTATCTCGCGCGACTTTTATGTAATTGCAGGTGATTTTAATTTATCTAATATACACTGGAATGAGAGTAGACCTACAATACTAAGACAGGGTTCTACCGAGCTACTAACTATAGGGGAGCAATTAATAAACGAACTAGCCTACCATGGTTTCCGACAATACTCCAATATAAAAAACAGTTGCAATAACACATTAGATTTAATTTTCTCTAATATAGACATAGAAATAATATTATGTGACAAACCCTTAACTAAGATAGATATATTTCATCCCCCCTTCGAATTTGACTTAAATGTGGCTATCCCTCCTCTAAAATGCTCTTTTATTAAGAAAAATAAGTTTTATTCAGCTGATTTTGTAAAAATAAACACATATTTATGTGAAATCGACTGGGCCACTCATTTATACACTGGACATGTTGAAGAAGCTGTAGATTTCTTTTACAAACAACTCAATTATTGCATAGACAAATATGTACCAAGTGTAATATCTCCACCTCACAACACGAAAAGGCCCCCGTGGTATAATAAAACACTGATTAATATCTTAAAAGAAAAAGCTAAGGCTCACAGAAATTGGAAAAAGTTTCATAACTTAGCGGATTACAATATGTTCTCTTTATTACGTAAGCGTGCGTCAGTTTATAATAAACAATGTTATAATAATTATTTGGATACTACTCAACAAGCCATACTGAATAACCCTAAATGTTTCTGGACTTTTATCAAATCAAAACGTGGTAATACTTATTCTTATCCAAATAAAATGTCGTATAAAGATACAACGCATAGCGAAGGCCCAGCAATTGTAGAAGTCTTCAGTTCATTTTTTAAAAGTGTTTTTATCCCGCCTGCTCCTTCATATCCTGATGTTACATTACCTATACCTTCTAGTAGCAACGACCGACATTTACATTGCTTTCGCGTTTCCAAGGCAGATGTTTTTAAAGCGCTACAGAAAGTAGATGTAAAAAAGGGACCGGGTAGTGACAAAATACCACCTATATTTATATTCAAATGTGCTAATTCATTGTCTGAGCCTCTTCACATATTATTCAATAGATCTCTTCAGGAAGGTTATTTCCCATACATCTGGAAAGAAGCTCATGTAGTACCCATATTTAAAAAAGGAACCCGTATTAAAGTTGAAAATTATAGACCTATATCTATACTTAATATATTCGCGAAAATATTCGAAAAATTAGTATTTAATTACATTTACCCGACCTTAAGTCGAGGTTTACCAGAATCTCAGCATGGTTTCCTCAAAGGCAGATCAACTATTAGTAATCTAACACATTTTATCACAGAGACTATCAATCATATGGATGGCGGGGGGCAGGTTGACGTGATCTACACGGATTTCGAAAAAGCCTTCGACCGCGTGGATCACGTCATCTTGCTTCGTAAGTTAAAAATACTAGGAATACACGGGGACCTTTTGCGATGGATTGAGTCTTACCTAAAAAATCGTTCCCAAGCAGTAGTTGTAGGAGGACACAGATCAAATTTTATAAAAATTACATCTGGTGTGCCACAAGGGTCTCACTTAGGGCCCCTCCTGTATAACACCTATCTATATGATATATATACATGCTTTAAGCACTCCTCATTCTTGCTGTATGCAGATGACAAAAAAAATATTTATTAAAATTAACAATTTAAATGATTGCCATAAGCTTCAAGAAGATTTAAACAGGTTGGACCATTATTACAATTATAATCGAATCACAGTTAATGTCAAGAAATGCCAAACTTGCACATTTACACGCAAAACTAAACCGGTTGAATATGCATACAAATTGAACGGCTCAATAATTCAAAAAACAGAGGTAATCCGAGATCTTGGTATCTTATTGGATTCCAAGCTTACATTTAGTAATCATATTGACTACATCACAAATAAAGCATATAGAAACTTAGGCTTCTTAATACGTACATGCCAACCTTTCAATAACTTACCCTGTATTAAAGTATTATATTATGCCTACGTTCGCAGTATATTAGAGTATGGTAGCAACATATGGTGTCCACAATACTATACGTATATTAACAAAATAGAAGTATTGCAAAAAAAATTTTTGAAGTTTATGGACTACAAAATTAAAGAACAACATCAAACATACAAAGAAAGGTGTATATTCTATAAATTCCTTTCGTTAGCAGACAGAAGAAAATTGCTTGATCAAATGACATTATATGATCTCATTCACGGCCGCCTAGATAATTCGCATTTACTTGGACTTGTCAATTTCTCCACACCCAAATATCGTACTAGACACACTAAATTATTTTTCATCTCTCACTCTCATACGAAATATACCAAAAACTCACCAATAAACCGGATATGTTGCACCTATAATAATTTTTTTGACAATATTGATATTTTTACGAAAAAGAGAGAAAACTATAAAACTGAAGTATGCAAAAATCTCTTCAATAGTTATTCATGATTAAGGTATTAACTCAGATCAAATATATGAGCACACACACACACACACACACACACACACACACACACACACACACACACACACACACATTATGTTGTTGTATATACAATGTTTATAGTAGTACCGCTGATAATTCTTTATACCGATAAGGAATCGTCGCTCATTCTTTTAAATTGTGTTTAGATAATATAGGGAAACCTGTAATAAGGCTTATGTTAAGATAATCCGATCTGTTGTAAATTTTAATAGTTTAAAGCTGTTGGTTTTCTAAATAAATAAATAAACAATTTGGCCTTCCCTTCCAAGTGACCACGAAACTGCACGTCACTCGATATGTCGACGCCGAGGATTCCGATACTGACTGAGGCAACAAGGGGAGTGCCTTGAAACTGAGGGGATACGACAAAGGGGTTCTTTTTAGCGGTTAGCGCGCAAACTTGTGTCTTCTGAGGCTGAGATATTACCGGAAATCCGAAGAAAGTAAAACAGTAATTCTTGAATCCGGCAACTTGTTCAACACCGGAAGGGCGGCCTTTTTACATAAGGAGGTGGTCGATTTTTCGTCCACAAGTTTTTCATTATAATAATAATAATGTCCTCCAGACTGAATATCGGCGATGGCGGCCTGCCTCAACGAAGACAGGATTGTAGTGCCCAAGTATAATACGCAAGCACAGGTGCACTCTCTATTCCCTCACTCTCATTATCCGATGGGACGGTAAACCGACACGACCGGAGAGAGATCAAGCGCAGGACCAACGGCTTTACGTGCTTTCCGAGGCACGGGGGTGAGACACCAACTTCCTGACTCCGGGCAGCTATTGAGAATTTCTTGACAGAAAAACTCAATAATTGATTTTTTGGTCCGACCCGGGATTCGAACCCAGGAGCTCATGGTTAGCAGTCGCACTACTGCAACCACTAAACCAACGAAGCAGTTTTTTCATTAACAACATTATAAATATTGGGATCATTTTGACGAGGGTTGAGTACCTTATACTCATAATTACCAAACGTATTCTTTGAAGGTCAAACAGGTTAACGCACCAACCTTGGCACATCCCGATGAGGACACAGAGGAAATACATTTTTCCAAAACCTACTTACTATACGGTGTTCTTGGAAGACTAAGCACGAGAGAACATTGAACTGAAGGTAGGAAATTCGGGATAGGACAACGGAACCAGCAGCTGGCTTACTTCATGGAGAAAGCGAGACCTTTTATGATGAACTCTTTATTCCAGACGCGATCCCACAGAAAGTGGACTTGTGCAAGTGCCATATGGTTCGACAATAATTGATATTGACTTCAATATGGCGACTAGATGACAACTGTCTAGTGATATCTCAGTGGTCAATAATGGCGCTAGAACACTGAACCTAAACGTTAAGTTGGATAGGTCATGTCTAATGAAGTCAACGCTTTATCTCCCTCATACCCTAATCCAAAGTCCCACAAACTTTCAACCCAAGCTGCAAAATATTCATTTTCAGTACCTAGAAGACTGCAATACAGTGGACGATATTTGACAAGCTTGTAAAAACTGTCCATGCAGTCACAGCTAAGTTCTGCAAGGCCCGTTGCAGAAGAAACCAAAAACCCTATCACTCTTAATCTTATAGTTGATAGACGTTAAATGAAGCTGCAGTATTCAGTAGTAATGCTATCATACAGGCAACTGAACAGGCAGATCTTCAAATGCATGCATGGTACTTTCGCAACTTAAATACAGCTTGTATCTCAGAAGCAATCGAGCGAAACCAAGGCTCTAAAGTCTTTGTCAGAGATGGGTCTGCTTGAAAGAGCTAATTCTAGAAACTGAAGACCGAATATAGTAGATTTTTTTTATAGGGTAGCGTGACCATCGAGCACACAGTCCACTTGATGGTAAGTAGTTGCTGCGGCCTATAGACATCTACATGCATCCTCAATTACAAAACAAAATGCAGATGCGTTGTCACCCGTGAGGACTAAGATGGAATGCCTCGTTTCCAGTCAAAAGGGTCCCCCATTCTCTACACTCACCATACGAAATACAGCAGCATTAAGCTACTACTTCACGTTGGTATCCTGTGAGAGCGTGGTCCTTCCCCGTTTGAGCAGACCCATTCAGGCTACAACTATACTACTAATATAACTGCAGCATGGCTCTACCACGTATAAAACGTGTATATAGTTTCCGGAACACCTGAGATTTTGAGTGAGATTTAGGGGTCCTATGGGCAGCTGTACACGTCATCGTTGGATTCACACGCAAGTGCGAGTAATAATCCCTACGTTTACATACAACCTACATTTTTTCAATAATATCCTGGACGTCAATCATAGAGAGATCAAAATGGCTATATAGCACCATAAAACGGCAAGGTCTCGGGTGAGGATGGAATTACAGCGGAGATTATTATTCTTACAGCGGAGCTTCTTACAGCGGGTGAAAACCCATACTTGATGTTATTTAAAGGCTCTTTAAATATATTTGTCATGGTAACGCTACTCCGTAGGCGTGGACCAGAAGTACGGTGATCATGTTTTACAGGGAAGGGGACAACACTGTGTTGAAGAACTACTGACCAATTTCAATTCCGAGCGGCGTCTACATACTGTTTTCCAGAGTCATTACGAACCGGCTCGCATCCGGACTCAATGACTTTAAACCTCCCGAACAAGCCAATTTCCGAAAAGGCTTTAGTACCATAGACAATATACATACCCTTAGGCAAATTTTACATATAACCGAAGAGTGCAATCTGCTACTTTTCTTGTGTATGGTTCTGGACTATGAGAGAGCCTTTAATTTCGTGAAATTTGGGTGGTGCTACATTCCTTACAGTAGTGCCAAGTTGACTGTCGGTATATCGAAGTGTTGAAGTGCTAAACAGTGGGGCTACAATAGTTATCCGAGTACGGAACCAGAGTACAAAACACCAAATATAGAAAGATGTAGGACAAAGTAACGTTTTTTTTTCCGAAACTCTTCACCGCTAAATTGAAAGACGTTTTTAAGCTACTGAACTGGAAAAAATACTATATTAACATTAATGGCGAGTAAACTACTCACTTACAAATATCAAACTCGTTTCACCCAGTGAAAAGTTATGAGGATCAACACACATCAAAATAAACATGCAGTCAAATTGAACCTCCTCCATTTTTAGTCAGTAAAAAATATGTGTAACGTCCATGTCAAACCTATAACGATAGTTGTTGGGAGCAATAAGTTCGAAGAAGACAAATAGTCCGACAAGGTAAGTCCAACTTCGACCGAGAGGTCAATTGACGGATTCAACTCGGCTGGGCAGCAATCGGGAACTTGCGCAAATCGTCAGGTATATCTAAATACCTGAGTACAAGAACAATCAGCACGGGTTGCCAGTGATGACTTACGGATCTAAGACAGGGTCTTTAACTGCTGGCCGTATAAGGAAGTTCAACGTCGCTCAGCGAGCTATGAAGAGTGTTTAAAAATAAGGATATCCGCAGTAGAGCCAGAGTAAATAACAATAGCCCAACGTATTAATAAGCTGAAGTGGTTAAGGGCAGGCCATATAGCTCAAAATACTGGCAACCAATGGGGAAGAAATTTTCTCGAGTGGCAGCCTCGTACCAGTAGACAAAGTGTAGGGCCCCCAACTTGAAGGAGTTATGACTTGGTCTAAACTTGCTGAAATTCGATGGATGCAGGTGTCTCAGGACCGTGCTTTGTGGTATTTTTGGAGAAGGCTTGTATGCAGCAGTGGACTTGTGGAGGGCCGTAAAGTTACAACTAATATGAACTATTAATAGCTAACTTTAATTAAAAAAGAGTTCCAATAAAAATAAAGTTTAATTCTATATTGTTAAAAATATTGCAAAAGTTTCCTTTTCATAAATCATCATAAAGTCTCGTTAGTTCCATCAGGAACTCTCTTTATGATGATAATATCTCTCCATAAAAGACTCAGCTCAAGGGGCTTCATCATTCCATCATCAAAGTCCACTGCTGAACATAAGCAGCGCCATAGATTGCTTCATATAAACGCTATTAGCCACTGTTTAATAAGTGGTGGAGTCACGCTGCAGGTATATCATGGTTGTAGCACGAATGGGTTGGCTCGACCGGGGAAGGACAACGCTCTCACAGAATACCAGCATAAAATAGCAGCTTAGTACTTCTGTGTTTCGTATAGTGATTGTAGAGATCCGGATACCCTTTTTTACTGGAAACGGGACATTCCATATTAGTCCTCACGAGTGACAACGCATCTGCGTTTTGATTCTTAATCGAGGGTAAATGTAGATGTCTATAGGGCACAGCATCCACTTACCAGTACACCAGGGTGGCAAACGAGCACACAGTCCATCAGATGGATTGTGTGTTCGTTTGTTACCCTTATTCTATAAAAAAGTTAACAGGCTTAGCAGTTGAATTGAAAATCGCATTTTTCTTATAGTTATTGCTCTATGTATCTCCTGGTGTGCATTACTCTGTCCCCCTTTACCACACTCCTGGGACGATATGGGGTAGTGTATATTTTTATTAATATGGTAATATAAGTTTGTTTTTCCGTAATATGTCTCAACAACGAGGATCATCATAGTAGGGAAAACGGGTCGAAGATGTATATATACATAATATAAGAGGCTAAAAGTTACGTGGTAGAACTTTTGAACAATTACTTTGAATGAAAGTTCTACGTTAAGTTATAATGTGTTAATTGTAGACTATCAGGACAAAAATAAAAAAAGAGAGAGCTAATTTTTTATTTTTAGAAAAAACAGTAATTCTATCCTCAAAACTAAAACTTGTAACATCCGATATTTAAGGCAATATTTTCTTTCATTTACCTCTTGAATAAACACGTACTGTGTTCAGAAAAACTACTTATATAATGGTGGTTTATTGGTTAAAAAAAAAACTACAGAGAGAAAGTTTAAACTGGGTCAAACTTTTATAATTTGCATTGAGTTCTGTCATATTATATACGTGCTATTGTATAAACGATATTCCAAGATGCTTTGGTTTTTGTTTTATATTTGCTAGATAATATACAACTACATTAGTCGCGCAAAATTTACTTACAGGCATAACAGAACATTCGTTGGCCAAGGAAAGAAAAGCATTATTTCAGTTTCTGCTAATACTTTTAGGTATCCATACAAATAAATAAAATTGAAGTAACTGTTTTTAATGTCAAAATAACAGATTTTTATAAATACCATACTAATAATAAGAAAGTATAATCAGTACTGATATAAAAAAAATCTGTCTGTCTGTCTGTTCTGGCTAATCTCCGAAATGGCTTGACTGATTTTGAAGGGACACTCGCAGATAACTGATGTTACAAGTAGTTAACTCGGGCTATTTGCACTTTTATTTTAGAAAAAGATTAGGGTTCCGAACAAAAAATTAAAACTCATGAAATTCAATTTCAATAAATACTACGCGGGCAAAGTCACGGGCAATAGCTGATTGGTAAATGAAATTTGTAGTCCGACAAAAATTATAATTCTTCAATTTTACAATAAAACAGGTTTATATCACGTAATGAAAGTTTTTAGGTGACGACAGCCATTATAAAACGACATCATATTGCTGTTACGAAACTTTTGTGTAATTGTGTAGTATTTATTTACAGAACACAGAGATATCATTTAGTGCTATCGGAGTTTTTTATGATGCGTTAATTTTAAAGATTTTCCATATTATGCTTCCAAAAATCAGCAACGTATTTTACTACAATATATTGATCTTATATACGTAACCAATATTATTTTTACTATAATGTTTACATTAAACATTATTTATGTTTTATTTCTTATCTTAAACATTCGTAAAATGGAAGAAATGTGTCATGCTGTGGAACCTATAAAGGCTGTAAGTACTTTACTTTTTGTCTTATATTAGGTCTATGCTTAAAAAATTGGCGTGTTTTATTTAAAAAAATTAACGTAATTTTTTTCTATGTTTTAATTTCTATTCACACAGTAATCACCCCTGAAATCGATGCATCTTCGTCAATGCGGTGGCAGTTTATTTATGCCGTTCTTGAAGAAATCAGCTGGACGGGAGGCAACAAATTCTTCAAAGGCATTTCTCCTCGGTTATGCATTTTTTCCCGCCAAGAAGTTATCCAAATTCTGGAAAAAAATTGAATTCTGAAAGCGCAAGGTCTGGTGAATACGGCCGACGAATGGGAGCCCAAACCCGAGCTCTTGTAACTTGGAGTCCGTCCGTTGTGCAGTATGAGGTCGCGTGACGACCAATTGACCAAAGCTGGTTGGAGACGTGCGAGCTTCTCCATTATTGTGTTCAGTTCTTCACAGTACACATCTGCAGTAATAATCTTCTCGTTTGAATAAAACTAAATTTAAGGATTTTATCGCGATAAAATCCGTAAATTTAATTTTATTCAAAGTGTAGTGTTCGCGTAAATTTAAGAAATCATTACTCTTCTCGTTTGGTAAGAAGCTGTGAGCAATCAAACCGGCGCTAAGCCACCAAACTAGTAAACTACGTAAACTTACTACGAGTGAGTTTTCGTTTAGGTACTGAACCAGGACCCAACCAACATACTGAACGCTTGCGATTGTCATACAGAATCGATTTTTCAGGCCGATATTTTCAGAACCTAAGTGGGTAAGCCTAATAAAAGATGATGCATTCGCTTGAAGTATTCATAAACTTCTTGTCGTGCTTTGCCGCATGTGCCTCGTTGCTGTCACGATGGTACGAGTATTCCATAATTACTCAAATTTTAATAGTATTCACGATGATGAAAAAGATTCAATTGCGATGTTAACATAACGCTAACCAGTAATTTTATTTTGAAAACAGCATTCATTGTTTAAAAAAAATACGATTAAAATTCATAACCTAACAAAAATTTTTTCGATTTGAAATGGTCAGTACCGCCGAACGGCAATTTCGTACGGTTTTAGTGTGTAGATTAACAGTCCGAATGATATTTATTTAAGAATTTGGGAGTAGTAAACATCGACAAAAATATTAATGTGAATGTAATTGTTATTAATCGCAATTCATAAAAAATCTTAGTTTCTAATAAAATAAAGAAGTATATAAGTAAATAAGTTGCTACGAGTGGAAACCCACCAATAACTGAGTTAAGAGTAGTAGCAGAAGCCATTCATCTCCTCTGTTGAAATTAGGACGTTTTTTTTTGTAATTTTAATAACTTTTACCTCTTACTTAATTTTACTTTCATATTTTCTTTTTGGATTTGGATGCGTTACTAAGCTTTCTTTTCAAATGTAATATTGTACGGATACGGCACCCTAGATTTAAACATCTAGGGTGCCGTATCCGTACAATATTATACGGCATCCTCATATATGCATTTTGTTGGTTATAAACATATTCTATTATTGTTTAAGTTGTGACATTGCGTCGTCTACAAAAATATAAGTACATATTTAGGACCAAAGTAATAAATTTGCAAACCTAAACTACTAACTTACTCAGCTTTAAAGCTAAACATTATATTCGAACGAAATCGCAGGCACAGCTAGTTAGTAGCTAAAACTTATATATTATAAACTTAAATGGGTAATAAGGTTTTAATACTTTGTTGATTTGAATGAGAAGATATAAATAGAACTCATGATAAATAATATCATGAGTTCTATTTATATCTTTGACTGTGTAAAAACAATCCTATATTATCGACTGAAATACATTCTCCGTTTAATATCAACCGAAGAAATGTGGTTGTTCACTGAACTACATTAGACAGCATTATTATTGAGTTTCTTGATATACGGGTACGTTTGCAAATCTAACAGTGAAATGTTCTTTGTAATATGTTTTTCTAAAACGTAATTTGTAAGTTTAGCTCGGTGTCTATTTTTTATATTATAGAATAAGGATGACACGCACACGTTTCACCTGATTGTAAGTGAATGCTGTGCACCATAGATGTCTAAATCTAAATCATTTCGCAAGACCACATGTTTTCATTGTTTTCTTGCAATCCTGTTCATCCGAAGTTTGCTCGGAAGAAATTTCTTTTAGCGATAAGATTGTCCATTGTACCACATCTCTTTTACTTCTTCTTTTTATTCAGATTTAATATTTACAAATATTTTTGGCATACAAGAAAGTGTTATCTATCTGTCAAAATGCAGAGGCATTTTCACCCTTGTGACAATGATGGAATGCTTAGTTTCTAGTATAAAAGATCTTTAGTTCTAGATTCACCATAGGAAAAACGGCAGCATAAAAATCCTTCTTACGTTGATATTCTGCGAGAGTCCGGTCGCGCCGATTTATTCGTGCTACCATCATAAATTGCTGCAGTGCATATGAAAGGCTTTAAAACCTAAGGGTAAAGAATCAATACACGAGTAACCTCGGTTTGATCGTCGCTGGTACCAATATATTTTATTTAATATTTACAACATTAAATACTGTTTTAGTACGTGCTCGACACTGACGGAGAACATCGTGAGAAAACTTTTAACTTGAATTTGCCATAAGCAACTGCAGAATATAAATCTTCTCAGAAAACGGTATGTTGAATGAATGAAAGTTATTACCTTTAGTTATTCGGTAACAACTTCAACACAAATAATCAACTACCAAGTAGAACACTTGGTATGTAGTTGATTATTTGTGTTGAAACAAGCCATATTATATACCCTGAAGTATTAATCACTGCTTATAGTTAATGTTTAATATGTTACTATACTAGAAAATGGTGAAATAGGTACAAATGTAAGTAATTTAAACACCAAATGTAAAATAAACACAATTTGTGTTTAAATTACTAATACATTATCCAAACAGCAATTGCCAAGCAGATATATTATAAGGTTAGGCCAAGAGAGTTCATTAGTGCTTTCGCTCATAATATCCCATACCATTAAACGAGTAATTCTTGTGTATATATATTTTTTTTGAATTTTTAAAAAATACGAAAATTTTAAATAAACTCATGATTTTTTATTCAAATAACCAGTTCAGTTTTTTCTATTATGTCAACAAGATCAAAAATATTATTCATGTTTCATCAGTATGTAATTTGTATGTAAATGAATTTTCCAAAAAAAAAACGAGCAAAGCTCGGTCATCCAGGTACTATGTACTTAAATATTATATTATTTCGCTCAGTCAGTAACTTTCTATAAAATTAGATGGTTGTCTAAATCAGCTAGAAAAACTAATTATTCGAATATTCATCATCATCGATGATTTTGTATATCGAATATCAAACAAAGTATTACTTTTGTAAAGTAGCCTGCATAAAACTTAATTTTTTTTAAAACAGTGAGTGATAAATAACTAATTTGAAATTACGCTTTTAATGCAAGTAAAACGTAAAAGAACTTTATTTTCACATAAGTCAATTATTAAACAAGCCCGTAATGTTTAAGTTGTAATTATGAAAATTAGCAAACGAACTTCATCATTTGTAAGCCAGTGCCTTAAACACGTTTAGTCTAAGTCACGCTCATTCATAGCGGTATATTGTAGCTTTTTATCTTTTTAGAAATGGATTTAACACTTAAATTTTTTATAATAACTATAAATGTTAAACTCATTTAGTTAGAATTCTAGTACTACGTTCAAGCCAATAGTCAGCCTGTTTTAGTATTCTTCATTTTAAGTTTTGACTAAAACGATCGTTACCATTTCAGCTTATTAAAGTCCACTGCTAAACATAGGCCTCCCAGATAGATTGCCTAATGGAGGGGTATTTACCATTTCGCGTTGGCAACCGCAGTTTTTTTAATTATTAATTGTTTTTTTTTAGTTTTAGTCTAGAACGACAAACTAATGAAATTCCTTTGTATTAAAAGACCTTCATTTTTAAATTAATTTCTTTTATCCAAATTTTAAAATATTTTACATTTCTATGCCTCAATGAAAACTACCTTTCCGATTTATATTATGTAGAAAACATTCAATTGTAGGTGCTATTATAACGTTCACGGTTACACGGAGACAGTCATTCGTTTCTACTGAGATTATATCGAGACTCAACTGCTAGTCATTTAACTAAACGCCTATTATGATAAAGAAAAAACATATTATAACACGAATATTGATTCGAAGTTATGAAAAAAAATCGAGACACGTTTTAAAGTTTTGAAAAGTTTTGAAAGATCATGGGCGGCGGTAGTCACATAACATCAGGTGAGCCGCATGCGCGTTTGCCCCCTCTTCCATAAAAAAAACACATTATTTGAATAAATAAATATGAAAATTAATAAAAGTTCTAAAAAATCGCAAACTAACTAAACTTCAGTTAATTTCCATATATTTTTACCTACTTCACACTATAACTATATAATGATCAAAACGCAACAAGCGAGTGTGCTAGTGTACTTTAGCCATCTAAAATATGATGCAGCTTTTAAAAAATAAGCGCGATTGGAGATAGAGTGATTGGTGGTAGAGCCACACAGCAGCTAATATGGTTGTAGCATGAATGGGTCGGCTCGATCGGGGAAGGACCACGCTCTCACAGAATACCATCGTAAAATAGCAGCTTAATGCTGCTGCGTTTCTTATGGTGAGTGTAGAGAACCGGAGACCCGTTTTACTGTAATCGAGGCATTCCATCCTAATCCTCAAGGGTGAGGATCTGAATTTTGATTCTTAAGCGGGAGAGAGAAATCAAAGTGCCATTATTCGTCTACGGCATAAGAGTTTGAATACTGTTTTGAAGAGTTCTGATAAACGAAAAAATCTTGCTTTAAGTTTTTGCGACGCGAAATCTTATTTAAAGTGCTTAGATATTTCTGTTTAAGGAAGGGTTATTTTATGTATTAAATAAATTCGTAAAAAACTTCCTCGCAGTATACCTACTAGAATTTATATTGTACGTTATTATACTTTTAAAGCTTATTTTAAACAGTTTTAAGTGCAAAACCGTGTTACGTGTCCGGTACTTGTCTTGCTCGTTGCTCGCTAGAAGGGATTATCGTCATGAAAGGAGGATGTTTCGTATGTTCGTGTTTTAATTATAATATACATATTTTTTAAGCGTGCAACTAAGAGCATGGTAGAATAAGCAATTGTGACTTAAACTTGCTCGGTAGCGAAAAAGATATAATGGAAAATTTGCATGCTTAGAAATTTAAAATTATTGTCAGAAAATGGAGACTTTAAGAGCTTGTACGGAATCGATTTTGTCCTAAATATTTTATTGTGGAGTAAAAAATGTTGCATCCTTGCAAATATTTTGCAAGTAAGGAAGTTTTGTGTAGGCAACAAATATAATGTCCTCCAGACCGAATTTCAATCTCGGCGTTGTCTCAACGGAGACTAGCCATCTGCGCAGGACAGGATTATATGCGCAAACATAAAAAGTAAAGTAAAGTTACAGCCTACATACGTCTCACTGCTGGGCACAGGCTCCCCTCGTTTCTGAGAGGGCTTTAGGGCAGGGAAGTGTCCGCCACACTTCCCCCATGCGTGTTGGCGAACTTCGCATGTCTTCGAAATATTTTTTTCTTATTCCTCGGACATGCAGGTTTTCTCACGATGTTTTCCTTCACCGCCGAGCACGTGGTAAATCAGCACTTAAAATTGCAATTAACAATTTCATAGGTGCATTTTTTTATAGTCCGATGGAACGGAAATTCAACACAACCGTAGATATGTTAGGCGTAGGACTGATTGATTTACGTGTTTTTCGAAGCAAGGTGGTGAAAATCCGCTAACTTTCTGACTCCTGCTACTGAGAATATCTTAACAGAAAAACCTAAGATCTGATTTAGCCTGATGCGGGATTCAAACTTAGGACCACTTGATCAATAGTTGCGCTTACGACCACTAGACAAACGAGGAAATTAGGTAATAATAAACGTTAAAAATTTAAATAATATTCATTCAACAAATTTGTTCTTTGTGTAAAACGTTCTTTGTGTAGTGTTCTACTGTAATTTCTGCTGAGAGGAAGTTAAAAGTAGGTTAAATATTTATTGCTCACGACTAGCCCTGACGTAGAGCTGCTACAGAGAGAACAATAAAATAAACTTTAAATTTTAAACAATGGTTGTTAATGGTAATACTACAAGTTATTTTTTAAATACAGTTAATTAAATGTAATCAAAGTTTGCTTTAATTGAAACAATGCATACTAGGCTGCACTAAAGGTATCGGCAATGGAATATTTCCACTGTTCCTGTCATATTAAAATCTTTTTAATTAAAAACTCCTTGGTTTTAAAAATCGAATACCATTTATTTATTCAAAAAAAGATTCTCGGTCTTGCCACAAGGTTTTGTCAAACTTGTTTATTCGCTGAGAAAATGGAATTGACTCGAGAAAATTCAAGAGCGATGATTTATTATGACTTTCGAAATGGTTTAACACAAAAACAGTATGTTGTCCGGATGATTTCTGCATTTGGTGATGAAGCCCCATCCAAATCCACAATTTATCGCTGGTTTGCTGAGTTTAAACGTGGACGTGTCAAGCTCAGTGATAATCATGTGACATACCGCGAAATTCAGGCAACTAAAGACATTGGCACGAGTCAAATACAAATAATCTTGCATGAACAATTAGGTGTAAAAAAGTTGTTTTCCCGATGGATAACGCATTCGCTCTGTGAAGAACAAAAAGCGGCTCGCGTTACTTGGTGCATCAGAACTCTCGAAATATTCCACGCAGGATCCTCAAATACTGTATACAACATCGTATCAGGTGACGAACCCTGGATATATACGTACGAACCCGAAACAAAAAACCAGTCACGAGTTTGAGTGTTCGAAAATGAGTTAAAGCCAACAAAAATTGTTCGTTCACGGAGTGTTGCAAAAAACTGGTGGCCACGTTTGTCTCCAAAACTCGCCAGGTTACGACTATTCCTCTTAAGGGACAAATAACGGTTAATGCAGAATGGTATGCTAGCATTTGTTTGCCACATGTCGTTTCTGAACTCCGTAGAGAGAACTACAACCGCCGCATCATCCTCCATCACGACAATGCGAGTTCTCACACCGCACACAGAACAAAAGTGTTTTTAGAGCAAGAAAACATAGAATTATTACCACCATCCATCCGCCATTCGCCGTACAGCCCCGACCTAAGCCCTAATGATTTCTATACTTTCCCTAAAATAATAAATTGCGGGGACAGAGATTTTCATCACCTGAAGAAGCTGTGGACGCCTACAAAATGGCCATTTTGGAGATCCCAACTTCCTAATGGAATGGTTGCTTCAATGATTGGTTCCATCGTATGGCCAAATTTCGCGAAGAATACTTAGAAAAGCAATCAATACATTTTTAAATAGTAATGTTGTGTCACTTCCTTGATTCCCGAAATTTTCAGTGCCGCCCTCGTATATTACTACATTAACATTAAAAAATTTCGACTACAAGCTTGGAATTTCGTATATTTGATAAAATAGATATTCTTTTTTTAAAAAAGGATAGGAATACTTCAAAGATGAGACTAGTCCAATACTAAAGTTTTTCTTAATAAAAAACATAAAGTTGTATATGATTTTATAGGGGCGATAAATTCGTAGATTGTTGTCCCACTTGCGCATAAGCTGACGGTAGCCATAGTATATCTGACGCTTGACTAATAAAAAGAGAACTTCTCCTGAATAGTGGAGACGTTTAACATAGTAAATTGTACACAAACAGTCATCAAACTCATGAAAATCATTAGTAGCCTATACAAACACTTGTAATATGCGGGTTTAAAATATACAGCTCGCAGCGCTGCAGCCTAACGATATACTACTTCGTCACCGAGTTGTTAACTAAGCGAAGACAATTTAGTAATTCATTATCTTATTTAAGACTGACTCAATATAATAAAATTAAGACAATCGACTTTTTACCTTTGAAAAGATAAGATGTCTAGATTATTACGTAAGCAACAGTAGCCTAATGTCAAGGCGCGGATCGCCAATACGAGTAATAAAATGTCGTGGGTTTGAATCCGCCATTTGACAAATATCGTGAACCACTCCTAACACAAGCATTTCAAGCTTAACAGGAGTGATTAAAAGGAATATTAGCAATGTTAATTAATAATATTACTAATATTTTACTAAAACAATTACGTTATCAAAGATAGTTTGCGCTTAGTTAAGATGGGATTATATAATTGTTCTCCTGTTTCTTCTTACAAAGGAACAGGTAAAACTAGTAGTATTTAAAATGTCTTTTACGTTTCGGCTACTCAGATAAAGTAAAGAAAAGATAGATATTGCACCTATAATAAGAAACTGTAACCAATTTTATGAAATTGTCTAAGTCAGAGAAGTGTTGCCTCTTTTTATTAAAAAAGTCACTGAATATTGGGATAAAATACTACAAATAAAAGTGTAGTATGCATTGCGAATGCAAAGTTAATCGGTCTGTTTTAACAAATTTCAACAATTTGACAATTCAAAAACCGGCCAAGAGCGTGTCGGGCCACGCTCAGTGTAGGGTTCCGTAGTATCCCGTCCGTCACAATAAGTGTTCCCACTTATGAGTTTAAAGGTGGGTATCCATTACGTTCGCGCTCCAGCAGCGCTCCGCGCTCCTGCAACTGCTCCCGGTAGTGGGTACGTGCGCGAACATGGAGCGTGCAATATTGCACGCTCCGCGGCAGGCGATGCCAAGGAGAGACCAACCGAACAATTCGATAACACCCGACCCAATGTAATAAGTACCTACAGCGCCATCTCTCAGGGAATTGGGTTACTAATTAATACATAGATGTGCCAGAAGTTTTCGGTGGTAATTTTGGATTGCGAGAACCGATTTTAACAATTCTTTTTTTGTTTGAAAAAAGATACGTTCAGGATAATAAAATATGTAAACGAAGTTAAAAAAATGCTTGCATATACGATTATACTACAAACTTGAATTATTTTGTACAACTTTTTGTCTTTTTTGTACGAAAACTTTTTCCATCCAAGTTCAAAATAATTTTCCTAGAAAGTCCTTATAAAGTTCTACTGTTCAGATTTTTTTCATATTTTCTAAACCTATGGTTCAAAAGTTAGAGAGGGGGACACATTGTTTTTACTTTTGGAGCGTTTATTTCCGAAATTATTGACATTATCAAAAAATGATTTGAGTAAACCCCTATTCATTTTTAAATACCTTTCCAACAATATATCACACGTTAGGGTTGAAATTAAAAAAAAATCACTTCCCACTTTACATATAGGGGGGCTACCCTAATGAAACATTTTTTTCCAATTTTTATTTTACCACTTTGTCGGCGTGATTGATACACCTATTGGTACCAAATTTGAGCTTTCTAGTGTTAACGGTCACATCATCTAACTAGCGAAATGATAATAAAACGAATTTAATGTTTTAGTCCATAAGATCCAAATTTATATTGTGAACGTTTATTATATAATATATCGTTTATTATACATATAATATTTATATCACGCACGAACTACAGGTCAAATATCATGCCAAATTTAACTCAGTCCTGCCTATATTATTATATTTAAAATCGCCCAGAATGTTATGTTGCAGAGGTCATAACTCTTGCAAATGCACCACTTATACCGTACACAAAATCATAAACTCTTACCTGAGGACAAAACAATAAAATACATCTACAGGTTCGTTATTTAATACAAAAACGTTACTAAGCCGTAATTTGTTTTTATATCAAACACGCCTTTGTTACAAATATCGGTAAACAAAGCACGTTCATATTACTGCGTGTGTTGAATTTAAATTGGGGTTTTCAATATTCGAAGTTTATTTGGTTTCTCTCAAATGAAATATTACCTAAGTTCAATTTAATTTCATGGAATATATTTTTTCACAAAATGAGTAGACACCTCAGGGGAAGTTTCTAATATGAGATTTAACTTGCTCTCACACACGTGAAATATAAGGCTATACGGCTATAAATAAATAATATAGAGTAGGTTGTGAAGAAAATTTATTTATTTTAGTCGTAAACAATTAAAAAACTGTCAATCCCGGCTAAATAACAGCTTCATTCTTACGTTTTACCATAGTATTAAACCATGTTACGGTGTTTTGACAGACTGGTTTGCCATGTGAAGAGTTTCATCCTTCTAGAATGCTAGCAGTATAGTAACTGGACACAGGTCTACAGGTATATTAACAGGACTTAAGAATATCCAAAATTGTATGTCTAAAAAACTTTCCTTCTTTTAAAAGATTTGGACTCCCTAACAATAGTAAGCGAATCTTCATAAAAGTTTGTTTAAAACGCGAATTATTATATAAGTTAGTTTTGAAAATAAAATAGTTTCATAATTTGACATCCTTCTGTTTTCCTGTTATCGGCAGCATGCGAAGGGCGTGCATGGACTGCATGGTGTGGAAAAACCAGATATATCACAGTGTACGCCAGAGCACGCAGAAACATTTAACGTTTTGTGGCGGGTTTTGTCAAATAATACCGTATTTCTGCGATTGATATGTATCTTTGCGTAACATAAAAGTAAGTGTCGGAATTCATACTGCGTTATAATTGCTGGAGCCACGTTGCAATTCGAATAGGTCGGCCCGAGTATATAGTCCTCAGGGGTTACAACGTATATCCATTTTATTTGCTTATAATTAGTATAAATAAATGCAGATGTCTATGAGTCACACCATTTACTTATCATCCGGTGGACTTTGGTCTCGTTTGTCACCCTTATTAGAAATAAAAGGAAAACGAACAAATACAAATTTTACACATTTTTAAGAGGGAATTGGAAATTTTTTATGCAAATCAGTGGTAATCAATATTTTTTACGTAGAGGTAAGGTAAGCTTTATGACTAATACAGTTTTTGTGTGCTTCAACTATTGTTAATTTTAATAATTTATTAAGCATACTTTAATTCTGCTATTAACATGGTTCTTTTGTTCTTTTCTTAATGACATCTGTCACAATATTTCGTCACGTACTAGTTATCCTTTTTAATAATGTATTGAATACAATAAAGTGTAAATAATTAATATATTTACGTGTTAGAGCTATGCAACGACATTACTAGTAAAGTTGTAGCACTAATGAGTCGGCTCGACCGGGGAAGGATAACGCTCTAACATAATACCGGCTCAACGCTGCTGTGTATCGTATGGAGAATGTAGAGAACCGGAGACGCTTTTTACTGGAAACGAGGCATTTCATCTTAGTCGTGAGTGACGACGCATCTGCATTTTGATTCGTAATCGAGGACAGGTGTAGATGTCTATGGGCCATAGCATCCACTTACCATCAGGTGGACTATGTGCTCATTTGTCACCCTTAACCTATAAAAATTAATATATCGTAATACAATCATAGTTTAAGTGTATTGCAATAATTATATAAAAATAAATTACAAAGTTCAATCGAATATGCTTATGATTTTATATCGATATGTATGAGTACAAACAATAATCATCATCATCATTGCACTCCTTTCAAGTCCAATGATACTTATGTTCAGTCCCCAGAATTTTTCGAAAACGACTATATAGACGTTACGAAGCGCCCACCGCCTATCTTAATTTTTCTTAACGATATTCCGATCCTATCAAGAAATAACGGCTCACCCACAGTTTGTCTTATAGGGTAGATATTTGTCATTGTTGCCACGTTTGGGATGTGGAATGGCAATCGCAGTTTATTTGTAGTTGTTATTAGAAAGAAGCTGTTGTCCATCTCCTAGTTTGTAACCCTCAGTCACCTCTAACAACCCCACGGGATGATGTGAGGTAACGGATGTTCTTACACCGCACCCCTTAGAGAGCGAGCACAACATATGAGCGCTAGGCGAACTCACCTCATACTTTGCTTCATAGCAACTAATAAATCATTCCTTTTTACGCAAAGCTTGGTCCATAATTTAAGTTACACGGAAAAATTTATTTTTTGCGTAAAGTTTGAAGTTCTAAAGCCAGATGATCGGCAATTATAAGATTTTAAAATGAGACAATGATTGTATTTAATTTAAGATTAAATTTCAAGTCTGTAAGAGACTATTTTACAAATATTATTATGGTGAAAAATGTTGTAGTTAATAAATACTGTAATAACTTGAAATTATTCTAAGTCCACATATAAATTATTTTGCAAAGTTCATATTTTGCATTACTTTCATTATATTTAAATATCTCAAGAAACAAAGTTCAATTCTGCTTTTTTACACAAGAACTCGTAAACAAATAAAATGTACTTACGGTTTGACACTTCAACTTACTGCAGATGTACACTGAAGTTTTGTCAGCGACGTCAGCCTCTTGCTTCAATATCTCGAAATGTTTCATAAGCCTGTTCTTCCTGCTAAAGTAGTTTCCTTCAATATAACCTCCTCTGATTTACTTGCTCTAACTTTTCCACAGCTTCATTTACAAAGTTAGTGCTATCTCCTTCACTCCACTTCACATGAAAAGAGTTGGGAGCAAAATATATGCCGCTAGGACACTATCGACGACAATTTATCGCCTCGTCAACGTCCCTATGAATACTGCCGACAGTCCCAGAGATACTATCCAGTTCGCAGGACCGTGTACAGCTTCAAACTTTCAAAATCTTCAATAATAGCATATGCGTTCATTAGAAATGAAACTCCAAATGAATGGTGGACGTAGTGCATGTAATTGCTAAATAGTACAAAAATCGTAACCCTACTTAATGGTCCGGTAGGATACTCTCTAAATTATGAATTAATATTACCTTATAAATTTATCGGCGACACCTAGTGTTCAATCAATAACAACACTATAAAAAACAACACAGGCAACTAGATCACAGTTGAACTAGAAGGCAGCACTATTAAAGAAACAATGACATAAGTTATTATTAAAATTTATATCATCCGGTAATGAATATCATCTGTATTGTACACCGATAATGATGACATTTTTAATGCGTTTTAATGGGTCCCTAGATTTTTGACATTTGGACATAGACATTTGGATTATATACAGGGTTACTGGTAACTCGACTTATTCCCGCCAAGGCGTGATAGTTGGGGTCATAACCTATCAAATGAACCATAAAATGCATTACGCAAATGTGGACCAATTTCGAGATATTTAGGTTTAATTATTTTTTTCAAAAATCCCAAAAGTCTGGTGTCAAAAATTTCTATAAAAAACTTACAGCTGTATTATTTTCATTTTATTATTTTTACTCAATGAAAATCTGAATACTTATTTAACAATACTACAGTGTGCAAAAAGTCTCATCATTTTCGAAGTAACGCCTCCAAAAGTACAACTTTTTCCAAACAGAAGATAAGTAATTAAAAATAAAAATGATTTTGTGAAAAATAATTGTATGTTGTACCAAATCAAAGTGGAAGGAGAAAAAATATTATTATAAGTAACTAGATAAACTGCACTTCACAAATTTTGTTTATATATAGCAAGATAAATATTAAAATTTATAAGACACGATGTTGCGTGCAGTGCGTCAAACGAACCGAAACTTGTTTGTGGAAAAACATTGTTAGTTTCTTTCATGTGATGTACGAAGCCTTTTCTTTTAAATCAAAACATAAAACTTTCGAGAGGCAATTTAGTATAAGATACAAGTATTTGTACGTACAACTCGTGTTTTTATTTATTTCATGCATTTGTAAATTATAACCCGCTTTACTGTTTATGATTTATAAAAATGCAAATGGCAAGATGCTGGCCATATACATGTATAGTTACAAGAAACGACAGTTGATGAGGGGGAAAGAATATCGAGGGGCAGCCTTATACCGGTTAGAGAAGTGTAGGGCAGTACCTCACTAAGTGGAGTGAAGGCATGGTAATAGATGCAGGAATTCTATGAGTCTAGGTGCTTTAGGAGCGAACTTTGTGGCATTTCTTGGGGAGGCCTATGGGTTTGAAAAGAAAATTAACATTACTTTGTATTTAAAAATAATACATAAATGGTTTGACTTACAAAAGGACTTACGATAAAATATATGATAAGAATTTTTAGTTTTTCTTTGACAAACATTACGTAAAAATTATCAATAGTTCGAAGGCGGTTATTCTCAATACCACCCGTATCGTTCGCGGGTTCTTTTCCTTTCTCCCTAACTCTCGGCCGTTTCGTCTCTCCTGACGAGGGTTTTCATCTCGTCAGATTTAATTTCTTTATCTTACGGTATTTTATTTAATACATTACGTATAAATATACAACGTACGTATTTATAAGTATTTATTAGTCACAACCAGACGGGCACACTGTATAAACACTTGAGTAATAAAACATGTTTATTTTCATATAATTTAATACATAAAATTATTTATAAAAAGGGAATCTGTAAGTATATATACCTAATTATTTGAATTATGAAAACGAGTTATTGAAAAATTTTACGATATAGCGCACGTCTTTTTATATCTCAATGGCGACGAGGAAAATCTAACTTACAGGTACTATTCGTTTATTTTGAAACTATCTTATGATTGTTGTGATCGTATTCTCTCTAGAAACGGAAATCTTAACAATTTTACGCAAAATATGTCTTCAAATGTAAAATTGGGAAGATTCGATATGATAAATGGAAATTGGATACAATTTCCAATTTACACTACTATGCACGATATGCGTGATGTTCGGTTGACTAAAAAAGAAAATTGCCATGCCTGGAAGGTTAATTTACCACACAACTTTTTATGATTATGATTAGAGTCTGGGATGAACTTAGGTTTGAAAATATTGATTGTATTTCGGCATGGTTATAAGTTTACGAACTTTTGAAGATCAAGTTAATCAATGTAAATGTAAGTAATAGAAGCATGCTTAATTACAAAAATATGCAGACAATGTGAATAACTAAACGGAAATAACGCTAACAGCGGAAATCTTTAGCTATTAAAAGGGATACTCGACTTAACTTTATGAACAGCAAGCAACAATAAATGCAAAAATAGTTATGAAACGAGAAGATTCTAGCAGCAACAACTTAGTGAAATTTTTGATTCTCGAAGTGTACGATTCGCCATGTAATTTAACTGGCCTTGTATCCTTTTTTTGATAAGAGAATGCAATAAAGAATATGTAAATAAATGATAAAAAGTTTATAGTCAGTGGTAACTCAGGGACAGGGGCTCAACTTCAATTTCGTAGTACGCGAGAAACTCCAACTCGATTCCTGCAGACACTATTTAAATTTGAAGCGATGTTTTACTGAAAGCTTTATTCAGAAATTAATGGAAAATATAGTATTAAGGCTAAATCTAACCTTTTTTCATAAAAATTAACAGCGCTGTGATTGGTTAGACCGCCAGTCGTTCAATTAACCCTCGCGAGCTATCTCCGTCAGTAACCAGCAAATTACATGCTGCTTTAAATTTGTCATAAACACCTAAATAAAGTTGTATAATTTATTTAATTTGTAAAATATAACTAAATTATTTGCAGTTAAGTAATAAGAGTGGAAAATTTTATAGGTCTGATCCAACAAATATAGTTTTGACAATACCATTGTAACATAACCAGTGTAACCGACATAAGTCAAAGGATCATTATGCTAAAGTGAACATTGAGCGGCCATATAGCTCAAAGAACCGACAACCAATGGGGAAGAGAAGTTGTCGAATAGCATAACCTCATTCCACATAATTTTTTTACAGAAATGTAGGCGACTCCTCACTGGATATTTAGTCAACTCTCTTTTTAACATATAACATCTTAAAAATGAAAAGAGGCCTATGTACAGAAGTAGGATATAGTTAACAATACGTTCGTGATATGATATTGTTATATAGTAGGTATGTAAATATAGAATATAAAATGAATTTTCCATAAAATGTATATTCGAATTATTACTAGCCAAACACTGTAGACTCCCACAGACAATGCCTTATTATGCAGTAAATACGAAAAAAAAAATTCAACTTAGGTTTTTACTTCCTTATGTTAGGGTAACGATGTTCTACTATAGTATGACGATAATTGGCTTGTGCACGCTATGGTGGGAACGCAGGTGGTGCTCTTTAAAAAGTAGGAAATTTTAACTTGCAAGCGGTTCTTAGTAAATTAAATATGTTCCACCTTTTTAATCGAAGAAGAAAAATTTAACGAGAAGTTAGTTACTGCTTTCGATAAATGCATAGATGTCTGAAGTTACGCATCAAATATGACAAATTTATAGCGATTTTATTAAAGGACATTGGTGACGCGATAGGGTGCTAATTTTAAATCCGGCCCGATGTTACCAGAAAGTTTCTAATCCGGGTCGAAGTAACCAGATAATGGTGACGCAAACGGTTCCTGGGTTCAAATCTGGAACGGATGGTCACTTAATGATTAGGGTGACTATGTAAGGAACAGAAATTGTTGGAGCGATAGGATAGAAAAAGGTTTTAAAAGAAAAATTCAAATATTTTAAAAAATATAAAAATATGATAACCGGTACGATTACGAAACGTACTCATTTATGAGAGAAAGAGCCGTAAAATTAGAAAGTAAGTGTTATCAGTCACACATAAGTAAAGTAGAAAACTCGGTAATAAATAACCCACGTCTTTTTTGGTCTTACACAAAGTCGCTGAAAGGGCCCTCCCAGTCACTACCATCTGTTATGACGTATGAGGATCAGTCTGGTGATACTGGACAATCGGTGTGTAATTTATTTTCAGAATACTTCCAATCAACTTTTCTTGTTCCTGACGCTAATAGCCGTACATCTAGTCTTGATAATCAGTGTCAAGATAGTTTTAGTATTGGTGACATAAATATAAATCCGAAGGAGGTTGAAATATTGCTGAAAACTACTAACATGAGTAAAGGCACTGGTCCTGATAGTATAACACCTTTTTTATTTTTATTAAGGCAGTGCTTAGATAGTTTGGTTACACCACTATCCATTATTTTCAAGCGTTCTTTAAAAGAAGGTATAGTGCCAATGACCTGGAAATCAGCATTCTTAAAGCCAATAATAATACTCAAAATAAGCTTGATTTGAATGTTTCCAGGTGTTTTGATAACTAACCCTATAAATTATCACTATAAAATCATTAATAGGTCACTTAACAAAGTTACATCTATGAAAGACCTGGGTCTCATTCAAGATTCTAAACTTTTATTTGATAAGCACATTGATTACGTAGTGAAAAAGGCCTCCAAGTCTGTTGGTTTCATTATAAGGTCTACATAATCCTTGAGTATGCCTCTGTGATCTGGAATCCACAATATAACGTGTATACTTCCCGTATTGAGTCCATCCAAAAAAGGTTCTTGAGATATCTACAATACAAGTGTAAGCAACTGGATCATGGTTATGAAACGAGATGCAATGGATACCACTTCACACATCTTACTTTTAGAAAAAAGACGGCAACTCTTCGATATTACGTATCTATTAAAAATTGCCGGAATCATCATTAATTGCCCTGCTTTGCTGGAAAAGGTAAGCATCTGGGTTCCACGCAGATTACCAACTAGACGTACTCAGTCACTAGCTAGTCCTAGAGTCAATACTAACTACCGCCGCAATCCATTTATTATTCGTGCGAGTAACTTTTTTAACAAACTGTCAATAAACAACGGCGAATTAGAACTATTCCGTACCAAGCCTCATAATGTAAGTAGATTGTTTGCGTGGAGTTCTTTGCCCCCCGCGCCGAGGGTGCAACAAATTCTTAAATACTCTTAAATTTTGAAAACACTCCTCATCTTCGGGGATTTACTTTGTTTATTGTTATTGTTTACCTTATTTTAGTTTCCTCTTGCAACTTTGTCATGAAGCACGGCCAATATGCGGCCGATGCTTTCTCCTATCATGACCTTACTTTTCTATCCTATAATACCCGATTTCCCAAATTCAAACCAAAAATTCTACTGCAGCGTAATTTTGGTGGCATGGATATAGACAGTCTTCGAAAGGATGCGCTACTTTGGGATTGGTCAAATCTTTTTAACGCAGATAACCTAGATAGTAAAGTTTCAATCTTTACTTCAGCCCTTATAAAATCTATGATGTTCATACACCTGTACGCGCAGTCAAAATTAAACATCGTCCATCACCTTGGCTTACCGGCATTTTATCTCCTTTACTTTTTGCAGTTTTTATAAACTCAATATCTAACTTCTTCCTACCACCTTTATGCAGATGATCTGCAAATATATACTAAAGCTTGTCCCAACGATCTCCTCAATGCAATCAATGTCATTAATGCTGATCTCGAACGAATTTTTGAGTGGAGTAAAGCATACGGCCTTCACGTTAACCCAGCTAAATCACAAACCATTATCATCGGCAGCGTGCAAATGCTGAATAAGTTACCAGTTGATCACCTACCCCAAATTGTATTTGAAAAAACTAATATCCCTTACAGAGATTCAGTGAAGAACTTGGGGATTCACATAGATAAAAATCTGTCATGGGACCATCAAATCAAAGAGATCCACCGTAAAGTTTATGCATCTGCAGCCTCCTTGCGTAGATTACGTAACTTTCTCCCAATATACACCAAAACTGCGCTTGCCAAGTCCCTTCTTTTCCCTATTTTCGACTATGCGTCAATACAACAATAATACAACATAATATATATACGTCAGCTATCTAGATCTCACCGAAGCTCAGCTTGATAAACTTGAGCGAATTCAGAATTTCTGTATAAGGTTTATATTTGGATTACGTAAATATGACCATGTCTCTCTTTTTCGTCCTAAGCTCAAGTGGTTGTCGATACGTCTTCATCGGAATGCTCACATACTTCATCTTCTCTATAGTATTCTTTTTAATCCTTCTTACCCTTCTTACCTCAAAAATCGTTTTGTGTTTTTTCGTGATTCCCATTCGCGTAACATGAGATCAGCAGAGAGCTTGAAATTGTATATGCCACTACATACTAGTAAATTTATGAACAAGTCTTTTACTGTACAGGCCGTTCGTTTATGGAATGAAATCCCATTGGCAGTCAAACGCGCTCCATCCCTACCGGTTTTTAAAAAGCTAGTAAAGAACCATTACCTTGCACTTCGCTCCCATACTAGTCGTTTAATATAATTTAATATAATTACATTGGACTGTTAATTAACTTAACCAATGACCAACGGAGTTCTAGATACCTTCAATGATGGAGAGACAATTACGTAGTACTATTATAGGGCCGCAACCCGAGGGTGAGCGCCGGGGCACGTCTGGAGCTGATGCTGGACGTGACAGCGTACGGGCCGTCAGCGGCTCTCTGCTGAGTAGGCGGGCGAGAGTCGGGGAACCCGAAAATATTACAGCCGATCAACGGGAAGGGATGGGTATGGGTGATGCTTTGCAGAGTACGGACTTACCTACAAGCTCTGCCGACTCATCTTCAATGACCACAAATAATAAAGAACATGATGATAGAAGAAGAAAGTGGTCAACAGAAGAACTTCAAGAATTAATGTTTTGTTACTTTAAAGCAATTGGACCAGGATACACAGGCAGGTTACAGAAACTTTTCACAGAAGGAAACCCGAATAACCCTAAAATTCATAAGTTTAACGGAAACACTTTATCAAATCAAGCACGAAGGATCATAAAGCAAAATGTACTATCACAGGAATTACTAAACAGAATACGAAAAGAAGCAGAAGGTATCACACCCGTAGATAACTCAAATTCAAACAACATTGGAGTACAAGATACACAATCTACACTCACACACATTACGGAACGAAATTTACAACATACCATTGAACAAGCTGAAACAATAGATCAGATGACAAGTAATATAATGGTAAATGATGATCAAGATCCATTAATCTTGCACTTCCTTCAAATATTAGCGGAAACTAATGAAACCAGACTTGAAGATCGAGTATTTCTACCTAAAGCTAAAATCAATAGGCGTTTCTTAGAAAACCTACACACATTAAATAATTATTTATCTAATCTTTTAATTACTAATAATAGTTTGCGCGAGATAAATAATATAATATATGCCGCGGCTAAAACTCTTATATTAAACAACAATCAAAAATCTTATATCACTAATAATATTATAAAACCAAAATGTGATCCACCATGGAAAAAAAGAATACACACTAAAATAGATATATTTAGGAAGGAACTAGGACCGTTAATAAATAGAAATTGAAAAGGGAATCAAAACGCGCAGAATGATGAAAATAAAAGAAAAATTATATACCAAATACAGCATTCGGAATGATAATGATCACAATAACATAACAGAAATTATTAGGCAAAAAGTTATAGCTTTAGCAGGTAGAATAAAGAGATACAAAGACATTAACACTAGAAAAGCTCAGAATATATTATTTAATGAAAACGAGCATAGATTCTACAGAAGTTTAGGGTGTAGTAACAACAAAGACATCAAAATACCGAGTAAAGAAGAAGTGGAAGTATTTTAGAACTCAATATTATCAAACCAAACGCGGTACAATTTGAATGCTAATTGGATAAAAGAAGTAGAAATGCTCTCAAGTGAAATACACAGAGAAGACACACAAGAGATAACAGAAGACCAAGTAAAATTTGCTATCAGAAAACTGTTAAATTAGAAATCACCGGCCATGGATAAAATACAAAATTATTATTTAAAATACCTAACCAGTGTTCATAAATACATAGCTTCATTATTCACTAAGATAGTTTCAGGTACAGAAATAATGGAAGAATGGTTCGTTACGGGACAAGTTATATTAATACCCAAAAATGAAAACACCGAAAACCCAAAGAACTGGAGACCGGTAGTATGTTTACCTGGTATGAATGAATATACTTTTATTGTACACCACAAACAAATATACAGTTAACAAAACACAAAAAAGATTATAATATTATGTAAGTACAATTTGGCGGCCTTATCGCTATATAGCGATCTCTTCCAGGCAACTAAAGGTGTAAGGATTAGAACAGTGAGAACTAGGTAGGTGGTGCAATATAAATATACATAATATAATAGCGATTTATAGACAATACATGCAATAAAATAACATACAAATAACTAATACATGAAATTATATAAATTTCTAAAATATAATAAAAATAAAGTTATATATATATATATATATATATATATATATATATATATATATATATATATATACATACATAAAAAAATCCTCAAACAATAATATTAAGTAGTTGCTTAAACATAACAATAATTTGTGCTTCACGTATACGCAACGGTAGGGCATTCCAGAGCTTGATAGACTGGACAGTAAAAGATTTATTAAAAAAGGAAGTATTGTGAGTTGGAACCCTTAAATTGAATTTTCTTGAAGAACGTAGAGATTCTCCTGGAAGCCCTACAAAAGTAAACTTCTCCTTTAGATAAGGAGGTGTAGAAGGGTGAAATAATACACAGTACAGAATAGAAAGAATATGCATATTCCGGCGAAGTCGGATAGGTAACCACTTGAGACGTGAGCGAAATTGGGAAATATGGTCAAATTTGCGCAATCCAAATATGAACCGAATACTAGTGTTTTGAAGTCTCTCAAGCTTATTTAGCTGGTCCTCGGTTATGTCTACATAGCTTGCGTCAGCATAGTCGAGAATCGGAAGGAGAAGAGACTGTGCGAGAATAATTTTTGTAGGAATGGGAAGAAATGATCGAAGGCGACGCAGTGAACTAAGAGCGACAAAGGTTTTCTTACTTACCTCATTCAGTTGGCGTATCCAATTTAAGGAGTTATCGAAATAAATACCAAGATTTTTGACACTGTCAAAGTAAGTGATTACAATTCCATCGAATTCGATAGGTGGTACGGAGGACCAGTCAATTCTTGAGATGAAGCTCTGGCTACCAACAATAATGGCTTGTGATTTTTTGGGATTGACATTTAGGCCGTATGACTTACTCCACTCATGAATAATATTTAAATCGTTATTCAATGTAGAGATTGCATTCGGCAAATTCTCAAGAGTTGACTGGGTGTAAATCTGAACATCATCCGCATACATGTGGTAGAGAGAAGATATTTTATGAGTGATTGAATTAATGAAAATGGAAAAGAGTAAAGGTGACAACACGCCGCCCTGCGGCACGCCTGCAGTAATATCACACCAAGATGAGTGGGTTTCATCAACACGAATACACTGCCGACGGCCACGGAGATAACTTTGAAACCAGTCATTTACTGATGGAGGTATGTTAAGGGAACACAATAGACTCAACAGTATATCGAAATCAACAGTATTGAACGCATTACTGAAATCCAGCAAGGTCATGACTGTGAGTTGTTTATTATTCACCGTATGTCATCAGTAACTTTGATTAAAGCAGTAGCCGTACTATGACCAGGACGGAAACCTGATTGTAAAGGATTCAACAAATTGTGCTTATTAAGGAAAAGGGTCAGCTGTTGGCAAATAAGTTTTTCAAGGACTTTAGAAAGGAAAGGTAAGATCGAGATGGGACGGAAATCAGAAAGGTTGACAAGATTGGATCTCTTCGGAAGGGGTATATATATAGGGGGATACATGTGCACTCTTCCAGGCTTGAGGGAATTTAGACGAAGAGACACATGCATTAAGTAAATAAGTAATAGTAGGAGCGATAACATCAAGGAGAGGAATAATAATATTACGGCTAATGTTGTCACTACCGACAGCATTTGAGGAGATTGATAATATGATCTTCTTAACATCACATACAGTAAACTGACTAAAAACGAACGGAGGATAATTAGGAGTCGGAGTTACAGAAAGAGAACGAAGTGTTTGCAATTTCTGTTCTCTATCAAGAGAGTTAGAAGGATTATAAAAATGTTGATTTAATAGTTCAACATCAACACAAGGAGGTAAGGCATTTAGGGATGTTCTTTCAACTCCAACTGTTTTAAGAAACTTCCACACCCTAGATGAGTCGCCGTTCTCGACTGATGTATGAATATGGCGTCGTTGTGCATCTCTACATAATGTATTGCAGCGATTCCTGATTTTGGCGTATTTCCTTTGGTTTTCCTCTGTTTTATTCCTCTTAAGCTTTGACAATGCTACATTTTTCTTCAAGATAAGTTTTTTCAGATCATCAGAGAGCCATGGAGCAGGTAAATGTTTGAGTTTTACGGAATGCATTGGCGGGTGAATGTCATAAAGCTGAGTAAGTAAGGTAAGGTAAGTAACTTTATCATCAATGCACGGTACTTTCTCAATCACTGACCAGTCAATGTTATGCGCATCTTCACAAAGTTGGTCAACATCCATTCCTCCAAAATTACGTCGCAGAACTAATTTAGGTTTGATTTTAGGAGGGCGTAGTTTATACGAAAGGAAAATTAAATCGTGATGAGAGAATGCATCAGCAGGACACTGTCCGTGTTTGAAAACCAGTGTTGAAGATGACACTATAATTAAGTCAAGAAGGGAAGGAGTACAGTTAGGAAAGTTATGAGTGGCAGAAACGGGTAGGATTTGCATATTACACGCTTCAATTATAGACTTAAGCTTTATAGCCCGATTGTCGCCTTTAAGCAAACAGGTGTTAAAGTCTTCCATCAAAATAGTATGACTATACGTAGGGACTAGTGATTCCAAAAGAGATTCGAAAGAAGTAAAATAGTTTACAGAAAGAGAGGGACTGTAGAATACTCCAAGAAGGATTTTATTCTGAGACAGGGAGACCTCAACCAGCAAATGCTCAGCAGAATCAACAGGGGGTGGTTGACATGACGAACTAACAATTTTGAATGGAAAGTAGGATCTAAGATAGATCGCCACGCCCCCGCCACCCCTATTAGTGCGATCATTTCTAATTAGAATAAACCCGGGCAAAGAGTAAGGAGTAGAAGGCAGACAGGGTTTTAGCCAAGATTCTGAAACTAAAATAGCGTGAATATTTTGGGATTCAAATGACGCAAGCATGTCAGGATAATGAGCCGGAATGCTTTGGGCATTAATATGAATAGCATTGAAGTTATTCACACAGTCTGAGAAACAAGAATTTAAGGTAATCTTGAGTGAAGGAGAAGCAGTTGTACTGTGATAACTAACGTCACTAAGTGTCTCATCATCTGAAGACAACGTCAGAAACAAATCACTGTCATTACAAATGTTTGAGGATAACATAAATGGTATATTAAAATATACAAATAAATTTATACTACTTATATACACTTAAAAATTAAATATAAATAAAAATGCAAGATCAGACGGTACCTACACTATTACAACCACCAGCAGCATGAAAGAGAAAGCATATAACAATACAACAACTTAATTAAAGAAATAAAACAATCAGTTAAATAGTAAAACTTCCCGAAAACTAGCTGTCTGACACCAATAAATTGTAAGAAGAAATTAAACACGTCAGACTAGGCAGTATGGGTCAATAAATTGTAAGAAGAAATTAAACACGTCAGACTAGGCAGTATGGGCCTTTGCCATACTAATAAACTAAAAAAGAAAGAAATCAAAGAATGTTTCTGTGGTTACAGGCTACAGGTAACAATATAGACGACCGACGAATATAGATTACTGACTTGGGTACCAATGTCATGATAAAGTTAATTAAACGTAAAAATTATTATCAGAATATAAAAAGAATTAACAATTAATCTACCTGTATTGTGCAATGATTAAAATAATTTGAGTAATATTCATCGAACCACTGCAAACCTATTATGAAATTAATGGAATAGAAATCTATGGCAAAGGATAATATTAATAATATCTGATATCCAAAAGTTACAAAAAAAAGAAGAAGAAAAAAATAGTAATAATATATGAATTGAGCTGCTGGAGTAAATGAATAAAAGCGAAATTACATGAGAAGCGCGCCACAACCATCATTTTTTCGTCATCTTCCTAGCCCTAGCTGTAGTAACACAGGGCTTGGGAGCTGAAGATGCCGCCACCGCCGTCGCCGCAGTCAAGGATGAGTTTGTAGGAACACTACCAGCTGCATCTGGAATGGCAATCACCTCAGCCACGGTGTACACCCGGTGCTTCGTGCCATCGGACCCAAACACCACAACATATCCGTCTCGTGTCCAACATTGCGAAACACCAAAACGCTTCCGAGCAGCAACGAACGCCTCATGACGGCCCTTAGTCATGAACTCAGATAGAGTAACGCCGCTACCCTTTAACTTGGTTTTGGAATACCAAACTTTGTCACGCAGATCCTGATCTTGAAATTTCACAAGCAGTGCACGAGGCTTGTCTCCGCGGGCGCGCCCTAAGCGATGGCATCTGGTGATAGATCCCTCAGTTATTTCTGGGATGTTCAGTCGCTCCGATAATAGCTTACTCGTGCAATGCACTGGGTTCCCATCTCGGGCTTCTGGCACACCATGGACAAGCAAAATCTTCCTCCTGGTCCTTACTTCCATTTCCCCTTGCTACCTACAGAGAAGCTGGAGTTGAAGTTGCAGATTCTCAAGTGCTGACAGGACAAATGCCCTAAAGGTATTAAATTGTGCATTAATGTCGGAAGATGGGCTTGTTGCAGGGATGGATGTTCTGACCTCCCTCTGTAACTCATCTATACGTGAAGTGAAATTCAGCGTTAGCTCTTCAATTGACTTCTTAAGCAAAATTAATAATAATTAAAGGTTAGTTAAAGGTGACAGTCAGGTGACAGTGAAGTGGCAAAATAAGTTTTAAGTTGTGCACAGTGGAAAACAAATTATTAGTAAACAATGCTAGTGGATTTATGTAATTATAGGTACATTTATATACTTGATTGTTCTTTATTTACTATTTTTAAACTTTAAAAAA